>JAJTWQ010000158.1:600000-1173696 GCA_029007595.1 Solanum commersonii
ATATGAATCTAAATTAGGTTATGAATTTAAGTCTTAAAATTATAATAACCCATTAGGGGGGGGGGGGGGGAGAGTGGTCGAATGGTGAAAAGCGACAAACTACAGACTTGTTGAAGATAGGTTTTCTATGTAGGTTCAAATCATGTCTCTCTCACTTATGCTCTTCAATGATATTATCTTTTGATTGTACGAATATCTTTTAGTTGTCTAAATCATCATATCTGTAAGATAGTGTATGTGACATTTCGCTAAGGAGTTCACTATCTAGACGAATGAGTATAAGTATAGTTTCCTATTTTTGTCTTGAATGATTATTTTAAAGTCAATTGTGATAAAGCTGCAAATACTTATTCCTATCAAAACGAAAAGTTGCAAGCGAGATTTGAAATAAACTCAACACTTTTTTACTCGAATTATACATTTTTGTGCAAAAATGTTAAAATTAAAATATGCATATGTAATAAAAATCACATTTTTTCTGCATTCGCTGACTCTGAATCCTGAAAGTCGTCTTTGATCGTGCATGTAGTCTTCGATTATGAATCAAAGGTCAATATAAATAAATAATAGGAGAATCCAAAATAGTCATAGCTGGAAGATCCAACTGTCTGACAGTGGGCCCATCTAATTGTAAAACCCGTAGAGTATTTCTTTTGTTTGTTTATAGTTTTAGATTAAATTTGCTTAATTGACTCCCAATTTTTGTCTTTTTGTAGTTAGCAAATAAGTTTTGAATTGACTGGAGTATGTATTTATTTATTCATTCATTTTGGCTCTATTTTCAACTGAATTTTATTTGGATAATCAATATGTGAACTACAATTCCCATGATTTATTCCCTATAAATAAAATAATATATACTAGTAGTATATATCAAATCATTTCCCTTATTTAATCTAATAATGTGTCGACTAATGAAATTATTACATATGCCAAGTAACGGAAGATTTTATGGCCAAACACACCAACGTCAAGCTTTTGTCTAGGCTTGAAATGCCGAAAGACTAAAATAACATAACTAATTAATTAGGTAGGAGTATAAAAAAGGTACGAAAGATTAGACTCACACCATCATGACATTCCATGAACTAATATATGGTAAAAAAACAAGAAATATTTTGTAAATGTTATAATTGAATTAGATTATGTTATTAAGAGAACTAAAGGAGAGTCTTTTTAGTCGGTGAATGACTTTTATATACTCCCATAGTCCCTAATTATTTGTTCACTTTTCCTTTTTTAGTTGTTCCTAATTACTTGTCCATTTTGACAAATCAAGAAAGGACAATTATTTTTACATATTATATCCTCAATTATCAGGTAGATGCATTATATTTTCTCATCTAATTAAGTTTATTTCCAAAGTATCCTTGACATTTGTTCGTGGTTCATTTCATTGGCTCGTTAAGGATAATTTATCTAAATATATTATGATTTCATTTAATATATCAAATGAGTTGAATGGAGAGATATCATTGCTGGAGGAAATTTGCAATGTGAATTATGTCATGCTACAACCTTTTATTCGTATTACGTTTATTAACTTGTCAGTTTGTTGTTTCAAAATGCGTTTGCCAATATTATTATTGGTTTTGCTTATTATTTCAAAACCGCGTGTTTGCCAATGTTAATGTTATTTCGTCCTATTTTAATTAAGGGAATTAAATAAAATTAGATATTGGAGAGTGCTTTTGTTAACCACTCAACTTAATTAATTAGGAGGTCATAACTTGAATTTAGATCACTGCTATAACCCAAGAATAATCAAAAAGTATTATGATGAAAATCCCCTATAAATAAAAAAATAAAATAAAAAAGAAATCTGTTTGCATTCTCCGTTGGACATAGTACTATTTGGGATGAAAATATTCTCGTTGTTTGTACGTAGAAGAGAGAGAGAGAGAGACGGTTGAGATTTTATTTTTTTTATCAAAATAGTCCTTACATTTTATCAACATTGTTTCCAAATAGTCCCTATAAACCCTTGTATAAACCCTCATCATTTCATTGTTTCCAAGTATTCTCGCTCAAGCAAAATATCCTTAATTCAAAAATGGCATGTAATTTTTGTGTTGGCTTTAATCCAGCTTCAGCATGCGTTGCTGAGACGTGCCTATTTGTCAAATACGGCATAGTTCAAAAGATCAACGATGATGTTGCTTTCAGAGCTAAGTTCCAGGAGCTTGTTACGGCGTCATCGTCGATTGAGTCCGTCCATGTTCGTATGGAGCTCATGTGAGTTGAAATATGAATTTTTTATCGTTTTAAGTTAAAAATCTGAAAATATGCATGGATATGTTGTTGTTTCACTATTTTTACAGTTAAAGATGACATTTTTATTGTTTAAGTTTGTTGTTTTAAGTTAAAAATCATATTTTTATGGAGATATGTTGTTGTTTCCAGTTAGTTTTAGTGTTAAAGATGACTTTTTTGTTATTAGTAGCTAGCTTATTTAGTTTCATGTTGTTTTAAGTTAAAAATCATATTTTGATGGATATGTTGTTGTTTCCCGTTAGTTTTACAGTTAAAGATGAAATTTTTATTGTTTAAGTTTGTTGTTTTAAGTTAAAAATCATATTTTTATGGATGTGTTGTTGTTTCCTGTTAGTTAAAGATGACATTTTTGTTATTATATAGTAGCTTAATTTGTTGTATTAAGTTAAAAATCATATTTTTATGGATATATGTTGTTGTTAATCTACTCAAAATATCGTAGTAGTATTTTATTTGTTATTGATGCTGGACGCTGGTAGTAATATTATATTGTTTGGGTTCGATCGGTCCCTTTCTGCTTCTTTTTCTGGTACGGTATATCATCTTCCGATAACTCGATCGGTGGAGCCTTTAATTTAATTACTGTTTGATTCAAATTATTCATACTAGCAGTTAATTATGTAGTTTTACACCAATTTTTATTTTCAGGCGAGCGGTTGCTGTTAGTGAGATCGCTGCCGCTGCTCATGCTGCCGCTGCCGCTGACGCTGCCGCTGCTGCTGACGCTGCCATTGCCGCTGCCGCTGATGCTGTTGCCGCCGCTGCCGCTGACGCTGCCGCCAATGGGACGTGTTGGGAAGCTGTCCAGGCTTTCTTTGGCCCCGTTATTCAATGTTTTTGCACCTGCCTTCTAGGTTGCTGCTTATCAACTTAATTTAGAAAATTAATTAGGAAAAGGAAATTAGCAGGATTGCATGCATCAAGTAGTTGGATAATTATGTTTTGCAATTGCTTTTTAATTTGAATGCTTATGTTATGTTGTTTTATCGGATAATTTGGTTGTGTTTTATATATGTTTCTCGTCTCTCAAATATTTTTATTGTGTTTAATTTGTCGAAAAACAAGTAACTAACTTGCTCATATTTTTAGTATAGCTTCAAAGAATTAAAATGGAACTATAATGCTCTTACTCGATCCTCGCTGCATTGCCAGAAATTAATTGCACAAACTAATGTAGAGAATTATAACTAATCTGACGACAAAGAGGTTCTTTGGAGGTTAGGGGTGTACCCGTAGCGCACACTAGGTTGATCAAGGACATATACAATGACGCAAATTAAAGACTCGAGTGAGGATGGCGGGGGAGATTTTGAGCAATATGCTTCACCCCTTGCGTATTAATACTCTATAATGCATTATGAGTTTTAATTTAAAAACAGGTACATAAGTGATTATTTTAATTGTCACATAGACATGCATGCATTTTGTATAATTTTTATAGAAAATCAATAGTACTCTCTCCGTCCCATTTTATGTGGCACTTTTTGAATTTCGAGATTCAAACAAGTTGAACTTTGACCGTAAATTTTTCATAGATCTTTTAAACATTTTGAATTATCAATTGTTGTGACTTATAGTACTTTTTTCGTAGTTTACAAATATATATATATATATTTCATGTCAAAAAAATTTAAAAATTTCATGCACAAATTCTCGGTCAAACTTAAACTGTATGACTCTCAAAAATGAAAAGTACCACTCAAATTGGGATAGAGGGAGTATTGATTAGTCCACCGGATCACCTAGCTAGCATAATATTTTGGCTCACCTTTCAATCGCAAAATCCAAAATTCAACTTTATGAATCAAATAACATTTAAATTCTGTTCATTTATTAATTAATAAGCTACTCAAAATGAAATGATTGGCCAATAGACCACATTTTATCCTTATTATTATCCTACTAGGTGCGGAGCTTGAATATGATTTTCCGATTGAAGATCCATGCATGGGTATCTCCTCATGCTCTATTTTTAATTTATTTCTTATTATAACTACGATCCAATTTTCATTTAGAACCATATTCCAGTCATTAAGTGTAGGATCGCTTAACAATTAATTATTACTTTGATAAATTATTAAATTCAGTGCAGTCTTAATTAATTAATCTTTGGTCTAGATCATTTAGAAATAACACGTACGTATGAGTGTCAATTAATGTTTTCTCCTAGTAACTTTTTTTTTCTAATCTAACAAATATTCCATAATTTTGTCGAGACCATATATTTTTAGCGTGTTAGGTCAAGTAGGGCGAGTCAATATAATGATTATTATTTTTTTTGAAAAATTGGCTTAAAATAAAAAATTTCATACCAATAGAATTAAATAGAAATATCACCTAAAATAGTAATTGTCGATCTTTGTAAGTGAAATATCAATAATTGAGAGACTCTATAGTTTCTGAATATAATATGGGTGGACGTGTGATTCTTTCAAATTTAAATTTTTCAATAGTGTGCCACTAAATACCGAACCAAATTACTTCGGTTCGATTTGGTTCAATTCGATTCTTTGGTATTTATGAAGAGGGTCAACAATAAATAAACTTTGCGAAAATGAATTAGAAAAGAATGTCCAACTATGTGTCCCAACGAAAAGACAACTGATGTAGGCTTGTTTGATTTTAAATTAATACAGAAAAATAAAAAATATTGTTATTATTTTTTTTATTTTTTTTTCTTTTTGACCAAGAAAACCAATCACTCTGGTGTTGGGGGATTTGGTAGTGATAGGATAAAGACTTAGGTATTGTAGTTCACTTTGGTTAGAATACTCATGGTACGTAGTTATCATAGATATCCTAAATAAATTCAAATTTTGGTTTTTTGGTTCACTAAAATATCAAAACCTTAAAATCGAGAATTAAATTGAACATCAAAGTTTTTTTAAAAATAGAATCGAAATCAAACATAAGCTAATATTAAAGTAATTTTGGAGAGAGAAAACTTTTCAAAACATAACCGAAATCAAACTTATGCTACTCTTCCCAAGCACTTATTTTCTCCTAAAAGCATATTAAAAAATGTTGTATTACTTCGAGCATAAAATTCTTATAGCATGGTATTATAATAATATAGAAGGGAGGGTTCAATCACTTCTTTCTTAAGAAATATAGAAATGGCTCGTGTCGCCACTCTGAGAATATGAAATAAGCAAAACCAACAACAACATTGGCAAACCATAATAAACTAATAAAATAAGAGGTTAATGTAGCATCATGTCAAAAAATAAAAGGCTTGGATCAAATATAAGCTAATACTAAATAAGTAATTTTGGAGAGATCAAACTTTCCGTATAAACACATCCTTGTAGTAAGGTACGATTTGAAGGCAATGGTTCATATGGTCCTTTGGATGTCCTAAAGTCGCGATAAAAACAATCCTCTTGGTAGATGAGTAGCACTTCACCATCCGCAAACATATATATTGGTGTGACCAAAAACATGTGGGTATTTCGTATAGTAAATAATTTAGTCCAAGATTCCTTGACACCATAGTCTTTCATTACCCATAACTTAAAAGTGTCCAGCCCCGCCTCTCGGCCTTTGCAATAAGCACAAAGCATTCCTTCTAATACAGCACATCTTACATAATTCACATTGGAAATATTGCAAATTTCCTCCGGCAACGATATCTCTCCATACAACTCATTTGATATATTAAATGAAATCATAATATTATACTTAGGTAAATTATCCTTACCGAGCCAATGAAATGCACCACGAACAAATGGCAAAGAGCTTTTAGATGGTACAGTATTATTGTGAAAGCCACGAGGATGGTTACCAATTTTTCTCCAAGAACCACTCTTTAGTGCAAGGATTTTACTTGGTAGTCCGGGACGATTACCCATGTGTTCAACCCTAAGAATCTTATAGTCATCACTAATCGAGTCATATCCCAATCCGTAAGTGCTACCGAATAGGGATGTAATTTCATGATTAGGAAGTTGTACTGATTCATTCGTGGATGGGTTCCACAGTAAATGGTCACCGCGACACCAAAGAAGAGCCAAGCCATCGCAACAACATAGTATTATGTAATTGCACGGTTTATGGTTTGAAGGGCAACAAAGATTTTGTAATGGTTGAGACGATGATAAAGAATAACAATAATATGAAATATCAGCTCCAGAGATCAATCGGGCAATAAGAATCTTTTTATTATTCTTGGCATAATTGTAATGCTTCACCTTAAAGTATTGATCTGAGATTAATGTTTTCCAAAATTTTGAAGCACATTTGAATCGAAGAAGAGACGGAACAGGTAATCTGATGAGGATATCCACAATTATTTCCTCGGGGAAGTGGATTTCCATGGCCTAGATAGGACAAAGCAAGGGTTCATGATTTATGTTTGTGTATATAGTCATAGATGGCCTAAAAATTAACTTAAAACTCACCGGATCAACATTTTTAAGCTTCACCCCTACTATCTTCTCTTCAATTATATTCTTTGACAACTTCCCTGCGATTAGAAATTTGAATTTTAGCCACATATAGTCAACAACATGTAACCTCACAAGTTGATGGTATAATTTGAACAAAAAGAAAATACAATAACCTGGACACGTCATCATCTTCTTCTTCTTCTTTTTAGATACAAAAAAGCAGTCAAAGTTGAATAGTGATTTGAAAGGTTTAGCCATTTTCTCCTTTTCTGTATTATTAGGGTTACATGAAAGGGTTTTATGGAGAGTTATATATATAATACAACTCCGTACATACACAATTTCACATGCGAAAGACTTGTTGTTTTGTTGGTGTTTAGTTGATGGTTAAGTAGATAATTAATTAAATAAAATTTGAGTAAAATTATAATTGTGGTTTTAAATACAAATTATATATTTTCTTTTGTATTTTGTAATTGTTGTTGTCTTTCGGCTTGGAACTGACCTTGTTTTTCTTTTTGAAGATTGCTATTATATTTATATCCAAGTTTGCTACTTAACCAGGAATAAAACAAGAGAAAGCGAAAAAATAGAGGATTTCTTACTGGTTAAATAATAAATCAAGGACCAAAAATCGACTAATCAAATATCTTAGTATTGATTTGTCTATCAATTTAGTTTATTTTTCCTAAAAGAAAAGACGAAATATTACCATAACATGAAAATGTATTTTTCTTCATATTTGGTTTAGTTTATGGGGAAATTTATTCTCTCAACAATTTATAATATTTTTCTTTTATATTAGATTTCATATAATAATATTATGTTTTTAGTATAAGTTTTTGTCGTCTGATTTATCAACCATATTTTTGCAATTGTAAGCTTCCGCATGATGCATATTCACCTTCATAACCCAACAACCAGTTGATACATAAGCAAATTTTTAAAATGATTTTGTTCTTAGTTTGGTGCATTGATAAAGATAATATTTTAAAAATAAATTTGTGATTAATTTTATTTTATATTTGGGTTAAGGTATTAGCTAATCTAATCTATGAATATTGATGATGTGATGAAATAATCAAATGAATAATATTTGATTTGATAATTCTACCAAAAAAAAAAAAGTTTTTGATAAATGGTTTTAAATATTTGTCATTTCACAAAATTAATGCATAAATGACACCATTCTTCTTATTTTACTTTTGTGAGTTATTATAGCCTTGAAAACTAAATAAATTAGTGAAAATAAATTAACTAATGTTCATTGATTGAAAACTTGACTTCAAAAAAAATTAAATAAGAGTAGAATAGTAAACTTATTTAATTTTTTAATGCACGTGAAATCTAAAACTGTAACATATAAATAGGAGCGAAGAGAGCATAAAATTATGATAAAAAATAAATTTGTTTGAATCTCAAAATACCACATAAATTTAGATGTTGGGAGTATAAGTACGAGTTATTTTTACATAATTATATAAAACAGAAAATAATGAAAACAAATACTCCCTCTGTCCGAATTTATATGACTCACTTTCCTTTTTAGTCAGTCCCAAAAAGAATGACACATTTCTATATTTAGTAACAATTTAGCTATAAAATGTCTATTTTACCCTTAATGAAATGATTTACAGCCACACAAATTTCTATCATTCATTTTGGACCACAAGTTTTAAAAGTCTTCCTTTCTTTCTTAAACTCCGTGCCGAGTCAAACTACATCACATAAAATGGGACGGAGGGAGTAATACATATACATCTTAAATTCTAAAACAGACATTAGTATAGCAACAAAAACTACGTGAAATAATCAAACTTCAGTTGATTCCTTCCTTCTTCTTTTATTCTTTTTATTTGGATTTCACTTGATGTTCAATATCTATATATCTATATAGAGGTCTAAATTTAATTATATTTTAATTTATATTAAAGAATAAAATGCTCTCTACCAAATTTAAGTTAATCCTTCCTTCTCATGATGGCTGTGTCATATCGGTAATAATTTGCTTTTTTAAGGAAAATTACCTGAAATAGCAAACTATTAATTCAAATAAAATATTATAATCATAGTTTATTTTAATTGTAATTCGCAGGAAACATCTATTTTTTTTGCCATATGATTTGGTAGACAATTAGCCATTTTCGATATACAATTAGCTATTTTATACACTTCGGTATAAAATGTGTTTGTGTTTGTATAAAGTGAGAGAAAAGTGTCTATACAAATGCAAATACATATATTTTCGTCATATACACTTATAATTATACAAATACAGATCATATTATACAAATTACAATGTATAAATAGATGTATACAACACTGAACAACTTATATAAAATTGGATGTTTCTAGCGAATTATACAAATCAAAAGCTTCATAGCAAACATAAAATTTGTTATGGAGCGCAATTATGCAGTTGTAACTTCTTTTTTTTCTAATCTAACAAATATTCCATAATTTTGTCGAGACCATATATTTTTAGCATTGTAACTTCTTTTTTTTTTCTAATCTAACAAATATTCCATAATTTTGTCAAGACGGTATATTTTTAGTGTGTTAGGTCAAGTAGGGCGAGTCAATATAATGAATTGTTTCTTATTTTTGAAAAGTTGGCTTAAGATAAAAATTTTCATACCAATAGAATTAAATAGAAGTATCACCTAATATAGTAATTGTCGATTTTTGTAAGTGAAAAATCAATAATTGAGAGACTACATAGTTTCTGAATATAGTATGGGTGGACGTTTTATTCCTTCAAATTTAAATTTTTCAATAGTGTGCACCAAATACCGAACCAAATTACTTCGATTGAATTCGATTCTTTGGTATTTATGAAGAGTGTCAACAATAAATAAACTTTGCGAAAATGAATTAGAAAAAGAATGTCCAACTATGTGTCCCAACGAAAAGACAACTGATGTAGGCTTGTTTGATTTTAAATTAATACAGAAAAATAAAAATATTGTTATTATTTATAAAAACATATTTTGCTGAAGACATCTTTGACATACTTCTAACATTGAACTTATGTTTATTTATTTATTTTTCTTTAACCAAGAAAACCAATCACTCTGGTGTTGGGGGATTTGGTAGTGTTAGGATAAAGACTTAGGTGTTGTATTTCAGTTAGAATACTCATGGTACGTAGTTATCATAGATATCCTAAATAAATTCAAATTTTGATTTTTTGGTTCACTAAAATATCAAGACCTTAAAATTGAGAATTGAATTGAACATCAAATTTTTTTTAAAAAATAGAACCAAAATCAAACATAAGCTAATATTAAAATAATTTTGGAGAGAAAAAACTTTTCAAAACATTACCGAAATCAAACTTATGCTACTCTTCCCAAACACTTACTTTCTCTTAAAAGCATATTAAAAAATGTTGTATTACTTCGAGCATAAAATTTCTATAACATGGTATAATATAGAAGGGAGGGTTCAATCACTTCTTTCTTAAGAAGTATAGAAATGGCTCGTGTCGCCTCTCTGAGAATATGAAATAAGCAAAACCAACAATATTGGCAAATCATGATAAACTAATAAAATACAAGGTTAATGTAGCATCATGTCAAAAAATAAAAGATCGACTTGATCAAACATAAGCTAATACTAAAAAAGTAATTTTGGAGAGATCAAACTTTCCGTATAAACACATCCTTGTAGTAAGGTACGATTTGAAGGCAATGGTTCATATGGTCCTTTGGATGTCCTAAAGTCCCCCTTTCATTCTGGGGTGACGGAGGGATTGTACCATTCGAGACGTTTTTTTCTTGACTCGAAATCGTAATGGAAACAAACTTGAAAAAGGATCTTAGATTGTCTAGGGTTAGGGTTGGGCCAGGAGGGTCGCGATAAAAATTGGATTAACTTATGCCAGAATATTCATGGTATTTCCATACATGCACATGTCTGTCTAAATATAAAATGTAGAATGTCACAAATATATCTTTTTGAACACCGATATGATGCTGTGCTTTCACTACTATTACTGCTGCTCATCACGTCAAGGAATTTCAGTGCAGTAGGATCCAACTGTGATCTGACAGTGGGCCCCACGTAAGAATATATTCTTTTGTTTGTTTGTAGTTTTAGATTAATTTGGCTTCCCAATTTTTGTCTTTTTCTAGTTTACCAAATAATTGGAGTATGCATTTATTTATTTATTCATTCATTCATTTTGGCTCTACTATTTAGTTAGCAAATAAAATAGTACTAGTAAATATCAAATCATTTCCCTTGATTTATACCAAAAGCAAAACAAACTATAAAAGAAGAAAGTCGTAAGTGTTCTTTTAAAATCATATACGTTGGGCCTGCGTATAGCATGGACATTTCATATATATATATAGAGAGAGGAATGCAAGTGGCAAACACTCCACATTTTTCTATCCTTCAATTTCTCTTAAAATTCACCAGATCAACATTCAACATTCATTTAACTTGTACTTTTTGATGGCTTCACAACTATCTCCTCTTCAACTATATTCTTTGACGGCTTCCTTGCGATTTATAATTTGAGTTTTAGCCACATATAGTCAATAACGACAATAACATATATCTAGTGTAATCACATAAGTGAGCGATGTAATGTTTAGTTAGGATTTTAATTTGAGAAAATACATATATACGTGCTTCTCATAATTAAACTTTTTTCCCCTTCAAGACACTATGAAGGAGGTTCAATATCCGCTATATATATATATATATATATATATATATATATATATATAATGGTAATAATTTTGACATTGCATATATAGTGTTTAGTTTTTCGACGAACCCTTTACTATATCAGCTCCAACTCTCAATCACGTACAATGATATAATTGCATATCTTATGTCGATTGATACGTGAAAGTTTGATAAAATCTTTTACACACTTTCGAGGCACTAAAAATGACATTTAAATTGACATTAGAGAGTTAACTTCCTTTCAATTAATTAGTGATTTTTTTTTATTAACTTTAAGTTGCACTGTCTTTCTTGAATTCTATTGCCATCATCATCAAGGGACATACATGACTTTTGTTTATAAGTTTTAAGGATAGAATTTCGGTCACTTGGCTTATAAAATGATTCTATTAGTCGACACATTATTATTTTAATAAAAAAAAATTTAATCTATTTCTTTAAAACACTAAACTCTCTCCTTCAATGCCGGAAATATTCACATTTGAGACGAAACCACGACTAAAAAGATGGAGAAGAAGATGTGGAATATTGTGATGGAGAATAAATTATTTTATACATTGATAAATTTTAACTTTTAATCTATTTAATTTTGCCACTGTAAAATTATTTTTTCCACGTGATTTTTTTTTTTTTGGAAAGAGAGTGTGTACATAATACAAACAGTGACCATATGATATTAGTCAAATCATTAAATAGTAATTTATTAATCACTCAAAATAAATAAGTAGGAGAATCCAAAATAGTTATAGCTGGCCTGAGGATCCAACTGTCTGACAGTGGGTCCCACATAAATTTTTATTTTAAATTGAATTTTCGGCCAGTGGCCATTTTATTCATTCAATAAGGAAAATACAAAGTCATTGCCCATATCACAGACCAAAACAAAATAAAATAGGCCTTGTCTAAAAGAACCAGCCCAAAAGATAAAAAGATGGGAAAATGGATGTTGAATGTTGATCCGGTGAGTTTTAAGAGAAATTGAAGAAAGATAGAAAAGTGTAGAGTGTTTGCCATTTGTATTCCTATATATATATATATATAGGAATTCCAATTCGAATGGATTAATAGGGGAATTTTTGCACAAGGAGAAAACAAATTATGTTTTTTTTTTTGGATTAATTTCAAGTGAATGTGGCTAGAAATTGGGAAATGTTAAACTATAAGGGGTCATTTGGTTTGAAAATGAGTTATGATGGGATAAGTCATGCTGGGATTAGTTATGATGGAATAAGTTGTGCTGAGATTATTTCTTATTGAGTGTTTGGTTTGTTGTATTCAAAATAATATATATTGATTAATTTTAAGAACAAGTTGTTTATTTACAAAATTACCCTTCACTTTATTTAATTTTTAAAATTTTCTTTGTGAGCTTTAGTTATTTATTTTTTAAAATAAAACTTTTATTTTATTTAACATAAATATTTTTGTTTATGTATTCCCATGATAAGTACCATGTGTGTTTAAAAATATAATTTTTTTTAATTTAGCTTAAAAATAGAACTTCCCTCTTTAGTCCTCTTTAGTTTGTTAAAGAGAAGAAAATTTATGAGAAATCAAAATAAAATAAACATAAGAATTAGTCAAATAAAAATTATATTTATATAGTGTAATTTTTTAATAGAAAAATATGAATGATTATCATGAAAATAAGTAGTAAATATTATTATACATGATATTAAAAATAATGTAAATATAAATAAATGTGAAAAATGATGTATAAAAAGGATTTAAAGGGATATATTTGTCATCTACCTATTTTATCCCGGGATAAGTTATCCCGGGATTACTATACTACCCAATGTGAGGGATAACTTATCCCGGTACTAATTCATAATCCCGGGATAAGTTATCCCAAGCTTTCCAACCAAACAAGGAAATAAAGGTACTTAAAATTTATCCCGAGATTAACTTCCCTTATCCATTACACCAATCGAGACCTAAGGGGTAGTTTGGTTGGGATTAATTATCTCGGGATTAGCTATTTCAGATAAGTGGTCCCACCATGTATATGAGATAACTTATCCCATCAATGGTGGAATAAGTTATTCCAAACTTAGCAATCAAACAAGACACCAAAATTTTATCTGAGGACTATTTATGTAATTTTTGTTCTTGTAGGAGTAAAAAACATTGTAATGTTTTTTTCCGCCAATTATTTGATTTCCATTTCAAATTAGTTAAGATTGTTTACTATTAAGATCAATTCATCCTAGAAATTCAAATCCAAATTATATAACTATTCAAATTGATTATTCTTTATGTATCAAAATGATTGATTCCATCGATTATAATCGAAAAGAAGACTCACAAGAGGTTTTTGAAATCAGAAGAGGTCAATTTTTTTTTTATCAAATAGTTGTAATTTTAAATTTTCTAGATTTTTGGTGTTATTATTATTCAGATAAGAATCCTCATAATCATAAATTAGATTATTACTAGTATTAATATTGTTACAACCTGTCTCGGTAAGGTGAGAGTGAAATTTATCCCTTATTTTGTCTATTCCATTAAATCAAACTTCTTCTGTTTCATTGATTTTATCCCGGATCCCACCTTTCTTCCGAAAAAAGAGAAGGATAAGGATCTTCTTCAGTGGATCCCTCTTGTTCTTGATTAATCCCCTTCATTATGGGTAATGAACGACTATGTTGTCAAGAAATCTTGAAATTAATTATTTACTATACAAGAGACCGATCTATTTTTTATCATACCAATATATATTTGCAGATGGTGAAGTGTTACGCTACTATGATGGGGCTTGTTCATATCATGAGCTTAGTGTCACGAACTTAGAGTCTCACTAAAGTTCCGTGCGGCACTTGACAACTTACTCATGAATCTTTCACGATCTTGTAAGCTCAAGTAAGCTCTTTGAAGTTAGACTGCTAAGAGAATGCAAAGAAAGACTTAGAGAATTTTAGAAGAAGGCTTTGTATTAGCTTGAAAGATTGCTTACAACTTGCTTGGTTGGTTGCTTCAAGCTTGGATGCCTTGCAAATGAATGGCATCCCCTATTTTTACTAACTCCTAAGGGCCTAAGTGTAATTTAAAATTACTTACAAGTCCCTAACTTATTTACACTTTGGTCCTCTTTCTAGAGAGTTCTACACTTTCTAGGATTTTCCAAAGAGTTTCTTGAAAAGTCTAAGTTATTCTAGAGAATTCTAAGGAATTCTCTAGTCTTCTTAAATCATCTAAAAGGTTCTAGAGTTCTCCGCAAGCCTCTCCACAACTCTAGACCCTTCCGTTCCTATTCGGACGCAAAATTTAACTGTGATGTGGCGGGACGTGACACTCTCCCCCACCTATTGATGCGACGATCGCGTCGCATCGTTGCTGCTTCGCCAACTAGGTCTTGTCTTCTCGTATGTGTGGCCAATAGTCCGTTGACTTGATCAATGCCCTCACGCAATTCCTTCAATTGCCTTTTTATCTCCTCCAACTCGGCTTCATGATCTACCTCCTTCCTAGGAGGCAAGCGCCTCAACGGCTTCTTTGGCATCACGACATTATTCCCTCTTGGAACCTTCTTCGTGCACGGTGGCAAGGACCTTTTAGCACCATTGTCTTCTTTTGAACTTGCAATGGTGTCTATAAACGCTGACTCCTTCTTCTTAGGGCCTCTTATGAGCTGCATCGCTGTTAGACATACTTGTTCTTCCGTCTTTGGTACTTTAACCAGGGGCACCATACATGATCTTCTTTGCTCTATGACTAGAAGTCGTTGGAGGTAAGGGTCGATCACCGCATGGCACTGCTGGAAGAACTCTTGTCCGAGAATTATATCGAAGAGGTCTAAATTAAATGAGCGAAAGTGAAATTGGCCTTACATTGCCACTTGCCTAGCGTGATGCTCACTCCATGTGTGACTCCACACACGGGAGTTGGTGTCCAACCTTCTTGCCGTCGGACTTATAGGTATCATGCTTCTTGGGATGTGGCCGTTGTTCCTCGCCTTTGCCACAATCTCCCCCACCATGGTCATGACTACCTCTCATCTTTTCTCTTTTGGCTCTCCCGGGCTTCTCATGCTTGAAAGCTGTCAAAGCTTCGGCCTGCGTGATGGCTTTATCGATAGTCCTGACCTGCCGATGTTCTAACTTCATTCTAGCCTAATTTTGTAGCCCATCCATGAAGTGGAACAATATATCATCATTCATGAGGTTAGGAATTTGTAGCGTGAGGGTAGTGAACTTCTCCACATATGCGCGTATGTTGCCCGTTTGCTTCAGCTCCCTAAACTTGCTCTTCGCCTCATAGATGACATTGTTAGGGAAAAAGGCTCTCTTGAACTCCTAGCGAAATTTCTCCCACATGTTGATGGTGCATGTCCCCTTCCCTATCTCGGCCTCATTGCGCCTCCACCACAACATGGCCATCTCCGAAAGATACAACATAGTGGTGTTGATCTTACTCTCGTCGCTCTTCATCCTGTTGCACTTAAAGTAATTCTCCAAATACCATAAGAAGTTCTCCACTTCTTGTGCGTCATGAATGCCTTTGAACATAGGTGGCTTGGGAGCCTCGACCTTGGCCTCCCTATCTTGATCAAGCGACGATGAACCTCCAACTTTGACGTCTTTCTTGAGTGCTTTCATCTCGGTCTTCATGGTCTCAATCGTGCTCAACGCCTCCATGAGCCGACACTCCAAAGAAGTGAGAGCCGCCTCTTTCATTTCGAACTCGGCCCGCTGGCGTCCCTCCAACTCTTTGTGAAGGCTTTCAGTCTCCTCAAGGGTGAAGTCCTTAAAGGTTTTGAACTTGCCGTCGGCTACATTCATGCGCTGGCCTAATATCTCCACGGCCTGCCTTGCCACTTCAACCCTTGTGACCTATTCTTCTCTAGTAGTGACGTTAATGGCCTCCTCACCGAGTTCATCGTCACTTGCTTCGGTGGTCGAGGGTGGGTGAGATGTTAGCGCCTCTCTTGGTGTGGATCCTACAGCATTTCCTCATTACTATTTTGGCACTTCTTTTCCTTGCGGTTTTCTTTCCACCATCCAAACGGACGTTGGTGGTGCTAGCGGCGTTTACGTCTTCTTTGTTGACCATTCTCTAAGTATCAAACCTCGCTCTGATATCACGTTGTCACAGAGTTAGACTCTCACTAAAACTCCGTGAGGCACTTGACAACTTACTCACGAATCTTTCATGATATTGTAAGCTTAAGTAAGCTCTTTGAAGTTAGACCGCTAAGAGAATGCAACGAAAGACTTAGAGAATTTTAGAAGAAGGCTTTGTATTAGCTTGGAAGATTGCTTACAATTTGCTTGGTTGGTTGCTTCAAGCTTGGATGCCTTGCAAATGAATGGCATCCCCTATTTTTACTAACTCCTAAGGGCCTATGTGTAATTTAAAATTACTTACAAGTCCTTAGCTTATTTACACTTTGGTCCTCTTTCTAGAGAGTTCTACACTTTCTAGGATTTTCCAAAGAGTTTCTTGTAAAGTCTAAGTTATTCTAGAGAATTCTAAGGAATTCTCTAGCCTTCTTGAATCATCTAAAAGGTTCTAGAGTTCTCCGCAAACCTCTCCACAACTCTAGACTCTTCCGCCCCTATCCGGACTCAAAGTTTAACTGTGATGTGCCTGGACGTGACATTAGGACACCTAAAGGACCATATGAATTGTTGTCTTCAAATCATACCTAATTACTACAAGGTTTCGTTTATATGAAAAGTTTTCTCTCTCCAAAATTACTTTAGTACCATGTAATTTACCCGCGTGAATGAATAATCTTTCTAAGCTTTTGAACAACCTTTCCAATAATAGATTGTTATAGGAAAAAAAAAGAAGTAAATTCTAGTAGGTTTTAAGAACATTTCAACAGAAATTAAAGGATTTGACATTATCACATATCTCAAGAATTGTAAATATATAATGAATGATTAAAAATATCTTGATATCTAATGATTTTTATCTTTTATATAATTTATCATAATGTATGTTTTGATGATATAATTGTCTTGTTAAAATTGAATAATATTTTTATGTAACGATTAAACATCATTTTTTCTATTTTTTTCTATATGAAAGATATACAATCTGATAATTTTATGGTTACTTGTGAAAAAAATTATGTGAAAATTTTCGATAATCAATATTAGTTACAAATAAATTAAGAGCATTAGTGATGAATTCTTACGAAACTCCGGCGATCGAAAAAGAGGGTACTATTTCAGATAGTAAACCACCAGATCCACCGGACAGGGGAAGAGCATCCATGGAGCAAATAGACAAGGAAAGTGGGGAAAATACCCACTATGCCACGAACAATCCCCCATCCTTTAAAGATATGCTCACCAAACCATACTCAATAGCTATGAATGGGGAATCTAGTAAGACTACAATGGTGGACTCGATGGAGATCGGGGACGATGGATCTATGGACACAGATGGGTCTGATATTCATCTCACTAAGGACGAAAAACAGAGGATCTATGAACTATGGTCCTACTATCATATTATCAAAATCTTTGAAAGAAAGTTAAGTCACATCTACCTTAAGCAAAGATTAGCTACGATTTGGAAAGTATCTAAAAAAATTATCCTCATTGACCTAGATCACGACTACCATATTGTAAAATTCCTCAAAGAGGAAATCTACACAAAACATTACAGCAGGGACCCTGGTTTATCAATGGCTTTTTTTTGTCCGCCAAAAGATGGCACCCAAATTTCATAGCATCTGAAGCGAAGGAAACAAACCTAGCAATATGGATACGTCTTTCGAAACTACCCACGAAATATTACGACCATCTTGTCCTAACTAAAATAGGCCAAAAACTAGGCAAATTGGTCAAGACAAATGTGTGTACATCAGAAGCGCTCTGAGGGCGATACGCCAAAATATGCGTTGAAGTACCTATTGGTGTATCGATTAAAAACCACATAGCAATAGGCCAGCACCAACAACCATTAGCCTACAAAGGGTCCAACATTCTTTGCTCGACCTGTGGAGTACTGGGGCACACAGTACAATCGTGTACAAAGAAACTAATAGAGGCAAATCATCATACAGTGGAAGCGCATGCTCAACCAAATCCAAGGGAGGTTAGCAAGAACACAATCGTGAGCACTATAAGCAAGGAGGAAGGCTGGAAAATCGTTACCTTTTCAAGAAAACAAAAGCTCAAATCTAGAGCAACACAGGAGTTCTCGAACCCCCTAGGTATAAACGTCAAGTTATTTAATGCCGACACAGGTAAATTTCTTAAAAATAACATTTTCTAGTACAACAAATTAATAACGAAAAGGGGAGAAAACTCTAATGACACAATTTAAATCCCACGATAGAAGACAAATCCAAACAAGTACCCAAGCTAGATCCTCAAAACCTGAAGTTACACAAGTTGTGAATAGCGACATCACAACCAATGACACCATAATTACCAATGAATAGTACACTAAAAATAAAGTGAAAAACAAAGGAAAAACTCAGGACTTGTCTATGACGGCAAAAAACTTGACCCCTAGATGGACTCCTAGTACTACCCTTACTTTGGCCCCTATGGAAATTACATCTACGTCCTCCACCATAACGTTGTAATCCCCAAATACCACAAAACACTTAGATAAATTAATAAACAAATCAAAAAATAAAATAGAACTACCCATGCTAATGAACCTAGACCACTTAAATTTTGGAGATATTCTGTTGGCAAGATTAAATGCCACATCTTCCAAGGACCCGGGGATTAAGGACAACAATGATAGGGATTGTAGCGCTTTGTCGGCTTCATGACCTGAACCCCAGAATAGCAAAACGAAAAACGACCTCCTACTACCTAATATGCCAAAAACTTATAATATATTAAACTCTATTATTCCTAGTACTGACCCTACCAAATCTTTTTCTTCTGAAAATAATAGAACTCTAACTCCTATTAAGTCTATCTACATAGAGCTGAACCTTTCACAAAAAAATCTTATGAATTCCCTTGTCATCCCAGAGAAGGCGAATAAGCTTCAGGAGATCACTCCCAACCCAACTCAATCGATTCCCAAATCGCTTGAACAATATGAACCCTTCGATAGCCATCCATTTTCAAACCCACCTAGTGACCCTAGGGGGCATACTTTCTATGCCACCCACGCCCCAGATTCAAACCTATCTCCACACTCTTGGCTAGAGATGAGCCTTCATGGTCAAGCTCTTTTCTTTAGTGTGGAAATGTAGGGTAGGCCAATAGTGATCTCAGTACAAAACCCGACCTTCTTGGCCCAAGTAGTCTTCGAGGGAATGAGACTTACCATGGAAACCTACAACAACCACTTTTGGTTGTTAACGGTCGTTCAACCTCCTCTGAGCTTCCCATTTCCACAGATCTCGTTCTACCATCACCCTACATGAGAGATGCCACTGTTCAACTCTCTCAACCAGGTAATGCCTGTCAAACCTTTTGTCCTCCTAACTTTTCTTTACCCCTATCAAGTACCAGAGACACTGTTGAACCCAGTGAATCAACAGGAGGAAGCTGTACCCATTTTTTTCGATGGAAACCCAACTAGCCCGCAAGAGAGTCTACCCTAGACTGGTCCAGTCTTCACAACTTTGACTTCTAAGGTAACTCATGCGCCCAGAACCCTTCCTCCCACCTTATCTCCAAATCTAGAGGAAAATGTAAACGTACGAGAGATAGAAGAAACAATAGAGTTAATGAGGGAAACACGTACGAAAATAGCAGTACTAAAAGACGTAAAGGTTATGATATTCAAAGAGAGATTCATAAAAAAACACATACTCATCTGTCCTCCAAATCTCTCAAGAAGCTCTCTAGATATTCGTGTTCCCTAAAACACAAGGACGGGGAACTATGTAGTAATAATGAACCCCTCTATGAGAAGGAGGGGAATAAATCTAAATGTCCCACCCCTCCTTAATTCGATCAATGAATATATTAATCTGGAACTGTAGGGGTTGCAATGGGGACGACTTTAGAAGAAGCTTTAGGGCACTCATAGACTGGCATAATCCCCTACTAATTGCGCTTGTGGAAACTAAAATGTAGGATCACTAAATCTTACTTGACGATTTTACTTTTAGTAATATGATTCAAGTCCCAGCAAATGGGAGTTCTGGAGGTCTAGCGGTTTTATGGGATGATACTATACTGGAGTTAGACGATGTAGCCACTACTGGGCAAGAAATACGTGCAATGGTGAAGGTACACACAACAAATCACTTTTGGCTATTTAGTTGTATACATGCTAGTACATATAAATGTTATCTTAAAATCCTATGGGATAACCTCAAAACAATTACGAATAACTTTGATGGCAGTTGGCTTTTGGAGAGGGATTTTAACGAAATATTACATTCCTTGGAAAAGAAAGAGGGGAGACCTATAAACCAAGCCCGATCTCAAGAGTTTTGGCAAACAATAAACTACTGTGAACTAATTGATATGGGTTTTAAAAGTAATTGCCATACATGGTTGAATAAACGCTTTAAGAATAAATCACAACTAATCCAAGAAAGATTAGACCATTTTTTTGCTAATAATAACTGGCTACACGAGTTCCCAAATGCACAAGTACACCATCTACCTCGTCTCACTCTGACCACTGTCCTCTATTACTTAGTTTATTCCCATAAGAAGGTCTTCAAAGGAAAATCTTTTTTGTTTTGAAACCATGTGGATGTCACACCCGGACCTACAAAATATAATAAAGAGAGCAAGGGTCAAGGGGAACGACATATTGAAAGCAATACCTTCTTTCCAACAAAATGTTACAAATTGGAATATTACTTCCTTTGGTAACATATTCCACAAAAAAAAAAGGAAACTACTCAACATAATAGATGGGATACAAAAATCTCCAAATTACCTCTATAGTAATTTCCTAACAAGCATTGAACAACATTTAACAAAAGAATACAATAACATACTTAGGTTAGAGGAAGATTTTTGGTGAATAAAATAAAGGGTAAATTGGCATAATGAGGGAGACTCTAATACAAGATTCTTCCGTACAACAACACTTAATAGACTACATAGGAACAAAATAGTAGCACTCCAAAATGATGATGGGGAGTGGACATATAGCCACTCAGAGATTTTGACATCAACCTATACGTACGTCAAGGATCTTTTTTACACAGAACAAATATCATCCTCGTGGACAATACATATATAGGTGTGCTCCTCAAACGGGGTAGATTTTTCACATCTAGGAGATATTCCAACGCTTGATGAGATTAAGCACATTGTGTATAGCTTTCAGCCCCTCAAGGCACTAGGATCGGATGGACTACACCCTTTATTCTACCAAAAGTATTGGGAAATAGTAGGGGATTCAACAAACAGACTCTACTTCAAATCTTTCAAAAAATGTAAGATTCCAACTGAGATAAATGAAATCCATATTTACCTCATCCCAAAAAATAAAAATGCAAATAGACTCAAGGATTTTAGGTCAATAAGTCTATGTAATACAACTTATAAAATCATCACCACAATTATTGTACAAAGGCTGCAACCGCTAATGGATAAGTTAATAGGGCCATGTCAGTCCAGCTTCCTCAAAAATAGGCAAGCAACAGAAAATGTCATTATTATACAAGAATTAATCACCCATTTTTTTAAAAAAAGAATGGCAAAAAGATGAATCTCATTCTCAAATTGGACCTAGGAAAGGCCTTTGATAAAATTGAATGGTCTTCCTTAGACATACTCTTTACTACTTTAAATTCCCAAAATCCATAATCAAGTTAATAATGTATTGTGTCTCGACCAGCCAAAGAACAGTCCTAGTGAACAGGGTCAAGAACAGAGTTCTTCAAACCAACTAGAGGTATTCGACAAGGGGATCCTATGTCATCGTACCTCTTTATACAATGCATAGAGGTCCTGTCCAGGAACATAGAAATACAAGTTAATCAAAACATATAAAAACTGTCAAAATATCAAAGGATGGACCCCTAATCTCGCACCTTTTCTTTGCAGACGACCTAGTACTAATGAGCCAGGCAACACAAGAAAGCTACAAAAATATTATGAAGGTAATGAAAGCTTTTTGTGATGCCGCAAGACAAGTCATTAATATGAATAAATAAAAAATTATTCTATCAAGAAATTGCCAGAAAACATGAAGCAAATAATTGCCCATAGAACATGAATAAATATAGGGAATCACTTCGGGAAATACTTAGGACTTCCAATAGCCCACGCTAAACTTACGAATAGAGATTTCCAATTCATCATAGACAATATGCAAGCTATACTTGCTGGGTGGAAAACACGCTTCTTAAATATTATTGGTCGAACGACTCTGGAAAGAGCATGCCTTAGCATTCTACCGACACATACAATGTAATTTACAAAGCTACCTAAACATATTTCTAATAAAATAGACCAAATTCAGAGGAATTTTATATGGGGTTCCACAAGTGACCACCGTAAACTCCATATGATAAGTTGGGAGGTTGTAACAAAGAAGAAAAAGGAAGGGGGCTCAGGAATGTAACACTCAGACACAAAGAACCTAGTGCTTCTAAAAAAACTAGCATGAAGAGCTTTTAAACAACCAAACACCCTCTTGGATTCAACCATCCTAAACAAATATACTAGGAAGGGTACCCTAGAGAGCACTAACAAGAATTTTAAAAAAACTAGCAACAAACTTTGGAAAATCGTAATGATGGGATGTGAAATTTGTAAAAAGGGAATGGAATGGGTACTTGGAGATGGACTCACAACCTCCTTCTGGTATGATCGATAGTTACCAAATAACATGACCATGAGAAAACTAATCCAAGGACCCCTACAAAGAGATGAACAGAACCTTACTGTAGAATATGTTATGCCTAGGTATAGGGAAAATGAGGATTGGTACACAACTTTTGAATCAACTAACGAAATAAAATGCCTTCTTAATTGTACCTACACAAATAGCAAAGTCAGGGATAAAGTGGCATGGAAACCCAGCCCCAAATGTATACTCACAACAAACTCTATCTATCGCTTCTTGTCTAGGAATAAATATTCAGGGACCTCTGCAGCTCACAATGATGTCTCTTGGATATGGGAGTTAAGATGCCCCAATAAGATCAAATATTTCATCTGGTTAAACCAATATAACAGAATCTCCACAAGAGGTTACCTAATTACCATAGGAATTGATATTGAAAAACTATGGCCAATTTGTAAATGCCCAGAAACAAACTGCCACATCTTTCTTGAATGCAAAAATATCAGGAAATTGTGGACGAAATTAGGGGTCATTAATGAGATAAATCAAATCATCTACCATTAATGGGATGATTGGTTGGTTATGCTTAGAAGTTTAGAGGTGCCGCTAAAAACAACCCTTTTCAAAAGGAGTGATGCTTACCCCTTCTTCATCTGGAATATATGGCGTATGCGAAATGAAAACCACCATAACAACATCATAAATAATATAGATATTAAAACCACCATAACACACGCCTTAGAATACCTTTCTTTAACTGGAGCCCCAACCAAAAAACAAAGTCTAAATAAATAACGTAAAATGGCAACCACCAGATAAAGAGTTCAAACTAAATATTGATGGGTCTTCAATATGAGATACTGGGAAAATGGGAATAGGGGGGTTTTAGATACAAGCTAGGCCAAATGGGTAATAGGATTCACTAGTAACATCTACATAACAAATCCAATCAAAGCAGAACTAACATCTCTACTGCAGGGCCTCCAGACTACCGTCGAACATAAAATGATACCACTAGAAATTAACACCGACTGTAAAGATATCATTACTCTGATTATGCAAGATCACCCTACTTACTCAAATTTGATATCTGAATGCAGGGAGCTATTAGCGAAGCTGGGGAACCCTCCAATCCAGCACCACTTTAGATAAACGAACCAAGTGGCGGATGTATTAGCTAAGAAGGGGACTGATCTAACTCAACCAAACTTTTTTCTGTGCTACGAAGTTCCACCGGTGTTTGTTTTGGACAAGTTGGAGGCAGACACAACAAGAACTCGCTATGTTAGGCTGACTAAAGCTCCTAGAAGTATAGATGGGTGTTTTGCTAGGCAATCTATTGCCGCTGTAAATGTAAATGAATGTATTAGTACTAGTCGTCCACTTACCCTTTCCCCTAGCATCTCAAACGGGTTACTACCCACGCCACAACTATGTAATAGCATGAAACATCATGCCTCTGTCATATATAACTAATTATTAATATAAGTGTCTTATTAACCAAAAGCAAAAGTTAAGACCATTAAAAAATGTACACCACAACAACATAAATAATTTTTTTAGAGACAATCTACTTGTCTAAGGTCAAACGTTCACCACTTTTAGTTAGTATAACTTTGTTACTATAACAAAATTTATAGAAGGCGAAAAACAAATTTGAAATAACAGCAAAATAATATTGTTGACCCTTTTAGAAATTCATTCTTCATTAAACTGCAGCTTTGAAGGCCCTTCTAGATGCTTCATCAATGAAAGTTTGTGACTTTTTCAGAAATATGTATGTATAATTGTTGCATTATGAAAGTACAAGTAGATGAAAATGTTGGATTCTATACTCATGTTAAAGAAATATTCTCAAACATTAAAAGATTAAAAATGAGTCTAACCTAGATAACTCAAACGCATAACAATGACTTGGGACATGAAGGACAACAAATCTATGTTAATACACATATCTATGTTAGTCTATGTTAATACAATTTTAAGGAGAGAACACAACAGCGAGAAAAAGCATACATTAAAGGGAGTAAATTATGCAATATCCAATGATGATAACAAATCATTCTAATCAGAAAAGTTCCAAGTTTGAAAATAGCATACCTCAAAAAATTGACCAACACTTCAATCAACATTCAATCCACAAAGTACTCATAATATCCACATATAAAATTTAGTAAACATAGATAACAACAACATAAAAACCAAAAAATATGGGCATGCAAAGTTATTAACTCACAAAGGATTTTCTAAAGAGCACAAAATCTCATCCTTGTATGTGAAGGAATGACTTGTTGATAAAGAAATTAGAGATTTGTAAAAGATTTTTTTATTGTACCTTCAACAATTTTAGTAGACAAAACTTACTTGAATAGTTAATTAATGTTTGTTATTTAATCTGTAGTAACAAATACTTTTAACAATAACTTTGCATAAACATAAACAACAAACTTTAAACCATGTACTCAAAAACAATAATTAATAATATAAGGATAAATTAATGACTGTAAAAAACATACCAGGATCTTTAACAATAGAATGAAACAAGATCCAAAAAATTGAGGCCACTGACTGCGCAATTCCCCTTAAGGAAATTATTTTCATATAGTACCCGAGGTTTAAAAGAATAGATCCACTCACGATAGAACGATTATATTCACCAATGTATTGATGCAAAAACAATAGTGTTAGTCAGTCATTCAATAGGGGAAAAATACACAAAAATTTAACCGTCCAAAAGAAGAACAAAAAGAAATTCAAAATTTTCTTTGTTTTAAAATGAGAGAAAATTCCTTTATTTATAGAAAAAATTCCTTTATTTATAAAAAACAAAGGGTACTATGAACAAATTCTTATTATGTCTTATCGAAAAGGTCATAACTCTTTGAATAAGTTACAACCTTTCGAAAAGGTCACAACAACCTTTTCATAAAAGTTACAATTTTTCATAAAAGTTGAAACTCTTCATAAAAGTAACAACTATTCATAAAAGTCACAACTTTTCATGGAAGGGGAAGACTAGTTTGGAAATAAAATAAATTAAAAGGGAATCCTTGTGTGTGATGGAGTCATATATGTCACGACCCAAGTCTACACCCTGGATGTGGTCGGCACTCGAAGACCATTGCTGGTCCCAAGCGAACCCTCATCCTGGCTGACTACAGGCGGAAGACTAACTTAAGCATGCAAAAGCTTAAAACTGAAATAAAAGTTCATAAAACTTAAATACAAACTTTAAATCCAAAGAAAACTCTGTATAATACAAACTTCTCAACTATACTAACTATCTATGAAGCCGCTAACTGATAAAAATGGAAGTCGGGACAAGACCCACGACCTCCTAACAACTGAAATTAAATGAAATCCTCCGGAAATAATGAGGCTCACCATAGCTAACTGAACTTATGGATGAATCAACGAAACTCCCGTTGATAATCCTGAATATCTGTGTCTGCATCATGAGAAGATGCAGGCCAAAATGGCTCAGTACGTGAAATGTACGAGCATGTAAGGAAAATTCTAAAACATAACATAAGCTTGAACGTTGATAAAAAGGAAACATACTTACCTCATTTCGAACTTACTGAACTCAAGGAATACTCAAGGATACTCAAAACTATTCAAACTTACTCAACTCAAAATTACTCAAGGATAAGATACTCAACTCAGAGATAAGATACTCAACTCAAAGATATGATATTCGACTGTGGGTACTCAACTCTGGACACTCAACTCAATATGACTGAACTCATTTCGATATAAACAATTTAAAACAAGTGCAATATAAAGAAACAAACTATTTAAAAACATATTGTAAACTTTGTGTGTATGCAAGGATACAACATAACTCTGAAATGTATGTCAAAAATATAATAAACTGATGTATATAAAAATACAATAACTTCTGTGGGAGTTTCTCTAACCGACAACCATCACATAAGAGCTATAGTGATGATACATCGATCTACCTCACGCTGCCAGCGCATCCTATACCCGGCCAAAAGTATAGGACCTGAACTACTAATGAATCCACTAGTCTATGTGAAAAGGGTTCATCTAAAAAGTATGACCCTAGTCTACCCGTGATGGCAACATGGTTTATGGGGGTTGTGAATTGTTTGAACTCTCCCCCATATCGGTGCTCAATATTACTCCCCAAATATACTAACTCTTATTTTTAAAAACATACTTCTTTCTGCTTATTTGAGATAATTGCTCAAAAACTTAGCTCGAAGGCTATCTTGGAAATCTCAATTTCCTCTCTTGCTTCATTTAGAAAGCGATTACTCTTTTCTGAAAACTAGCCCGAAAGCTCTTTGGAAATCTCAGTTTCCACTCTTATTTAAATGTGAAAACATTTATAAACTCTTTGGGAATAGTTAGTCCCCATATACTTTTGAAGAAAAGGACTTCAAACTTTACTCTTTACTTTTTACTAAACTCAAAGCTTTAAGTCTTAATACAAAGTTAAAACATTTGTAAAAGACTTCTTAAAATATGGTTCATGTCGATTTATGGACGTGAACGACTCAATTCAAGGTTTTCAATAACCATAGATAGAACTCAATACTAGGGACTCAAGAACTTCAATGATACTACTCACTTCAAAAATACTCGACTCAGAGGGTTCATGCAATATTATAAACATGAACTACTCAACTGAAAGACTTGATGGGTAACATGTAATAGTCCCAGGATTAGGAATATAATCTCAAATGGGTTAGAAACTCAATACTTAAGACTTAGGACATGAAGATATTACTCCTCTCATAGATATTCAACTTCTGGAGTTCATGCGGAATTTATGGGTATGAACGACTTGACTCGTAGGTCTACATAACATTATGGAACTCATGTATACAACTCTTCTCATTCTCATACTTACTTTCTTAAAACTTAGTCCAAATCAATGGTTAATCTCAAAGGATTCACAATTGAACTCAAAGGCTTACTTGAATTCCACTCTTAACTCTCTCTTGAATGTGAATTATGAATTCAAGAGTTATGGTTCATGATATGAAGGATCTCATGATGACAGAGTAGATTCATGAATACATTCTCCTCATTTTCATACTCACTTGCTCGAGTCTTGAAATAAGTTACTAGTATTTGTAGAAGACTCCTAAAAAAGGCTCTAAGAGACCTTATCAAAAAGGTTTGAAAGAACTCTCAAACTTGACTCTCAACTCTACCTTGGATTTGATTTATGAATTCAAGGTTATGATCATATTAGGAATGATTTTAGGTGTTTAGAAGTATCCTAGAGTAGTTAGAATTAAAAAGGAGTGAAGGTGCACTTTAAACGAACTCAAACGGGGCAACCAATAACAAACTGGATGGGGCAGGAGACCCTGGTGCTATGGGTGGCGCGGGGCGCCATCCCCTAAACTTCAAAGGTGGGTTTAGGGCGCTCTAGTAGGGACATCGCGCCAGGCCCCCAACCTAGAAAATGCAGCAAGTTTTTTTTCTCGTTTTCTCACCCTATTTCGCCTAGAATCGAATGGTTTCTTCCCCAATCACTTAGAATCGATTTCTTAACATAAGTACACTCTAATCTACTCAATACATCTCTTAAAAAACTCACTTTGATCTCAAGAAATCATCCAAAATCCAACACAACAAGATTTAAAATAAACTTTAAGATCGAACACCTATCAAGAACTCATCTAGAATTCAAATCTTTCAACTTCAACAATGAAATTTGTGCTGAAAATAACATGTTCGGCATGTGGGTGAACAAACCCAACACTATGGAAGCTTACATACCTCTTAGGAATCAAATCATGGAGAAAATTCGCAATAACACGCAAGAAACTCGACGAACGCTTGATCCTCTCCTCTTTTCTCCTCCTCTCTTTTTGAACTCTCAACTAAAACCCTAGGCTAATTTTAGGATTATAAAACTAAACCCAATAGGATTAGACCCTTAAAGTATTACTAAAAATGAATAAAATCTGATTGGGTAAGGAAAAGACCAAAATACCCCTCTATAATCCGGTTTTGACTCTCCTTAACTGGCAGCTAACTTCAAAAGGTCATATCTCACTCGTCTGACCTCGAAACTTAGAAAACTCGGTAATATTGGAAAGATAATTCAAAGGTGTTTCCTACGATATATGGTAGCACACCTAAATCATCCTGAGCTATGAATTATGGTTGTTTGAAGTTGACCCAAAACTCATACTTAGCTTAACTTGCAAAATTTCAGATTTTGCTATTTCCAATTTAGCTCTCTTTCGAACTGAAGGTGCTACATCTAGTGAATGTAACACTTAAGAAATTTTAATTCCTCGATAAAATCCTACTCACAACAAGGGATGGTTCAAGTCTTAGTTCGAATTTTTTTTCTGGGGTGTTACAATATAGGCGGGTCTATTAAAGGAATAGATTCTCTCATGATAGAACGATTCTATCCATTAGTGTATTGATACCAAAATATTGGTGTCAGTGAACCATTCAATACGAGCAAAATACACAAAAAATTAACTGTTCGAAAAAGAAGATGAAGTTCAAAATTTTTGTTGTTATTAAAATGAGAAGAAATTCCTCTATTTATAAACAACTAAAGGTCACAAATCTTTAATAAAAGTCACAACGTTTCATAAAAGTAACAACTTTGCATAAAAGTCACAACTATTCATAGAAGTCACAACTTTTTATGATAGGAAAAACTAGCTTTGAAAATAAAATAAATTAAAAGAGAATCCTGGTGTGTGATGACGCCACATAGGCAGGCCTAGGGTTCTCTTATATGATAAGCTTATATGTTGAAAGGCCTGTATTAATAATATATTCAGTTTTAGTTAATTAGTGAATAAGAAGTTAGTTAGGAAAGGAATTTAGTTAGTCAGAAAAATAACAGCTGGCATTTATGCCTAACTATCTGTGTATATATAGGATGTTAGCGTATAGGTTGCATAGATGAATGAACATTATTTCTTATTTTCCTCTTAGACTCTCTCTTAAGCTTTCTTTACTCCCGTTAATGGAGTTTCTTCACATGGTATCAGAGCGAAGGGGATTCTCAATTTTCTTCTGTTAATTTCTCAAGTTCTTGGTTGTAGATTGATTAGATTCTTCTTGGGTTGAAGGTTGAGTATATTTCTACAGTATTTGAAGATCAATTCTTGGTCAAATTATGCCATCTGCTACAAACGAAGTTGCTCCAGTTGAAGGTCAACAACTTCCAGGTGCAATTTCAGGACTAATTGATCACAATCATCCTCTGTTCATTCATCTATCTGATACTCAAGGTTCTGTTCTAATTTCGATTCAGTTACTAGGTTCTGAAAACTATTCTTTATGGAGTAAATCCTTGGAACTTGTGTTACTTGGAAAAAACAAGTTAGGATTTCTACTAGGAACCTGTAAAAAAGAGATGTATTCTAAGTCTTTACATGTTGTATGGGATAAGTGTAATGCTATTGTACTAGGCTACATCATGAATATTGTATCTAAGAGTTTAATTAGCATTGTGATCTATGGATCTGATGCTCATACGGTATGGGAAGATCTTCGTGAAAGATTTGATAAGGTCAATGCTTCTAGGGCCTTTTATCTTCATAAAGAAATAGTCACCTTGTCTCAAGGAACCACTTCTATGTCCACCTATTTCTCTAGGTTAAGAGAACTTTGGGATGAAGTTGAAACATTTATTGCTCCTCCTTCTTGTGCTTGTCCTGAATCTAAACAATACACATAACACTTTCAATTTCAAAAGTTATGGCAGTTTTTGATGGGTCTTAACGAGTCTTATGCACATGCTAGAAGTCAGGTTCTGATGCAGATTCCTATTCCATATGTTAATCAAGCTTATGCCGTGATAATCAATGTTGATAGTCAAATAATGCATGGTGCAAGCAATAGTTCTTCCTCTACAGAAGTTCTGTCAGAAACAACACTTATGAGTAATAGAATGTCTCTTGGTTCTCAATCTGGAAATAGTGGATATTACAATAATAGTGGTACATCTTCAGGATCAAGAGGAGGCCCTTCTACATTTTCTAATGGAGGGAACAATGGTGGATATAGAAATAGGAACTATGGTGATTGAAGGAATAGTTACTCTACTGGAAGACCACAACTCTATTGTGAGTTTTGCCACTATAAAGGACACACTAAATAAACCTGTTACAAGCTTCATAGTTACCCTAAGAAAAAAGGAGGAACACATTCTCATGCAAACAATGCTTCTACTAGCAGTGAATCTGGGGTGTTTGACTCATCCTCTGTAAGTTCAAATGCTAGAGAATATGATTCTTCCACTAACTCTACCGCAGCAGGTACACAGGGCACACAGGGTATATCAATGTTCGCACAGGAACAATATAATTGGATTTTGCAGATGCTCGAAAAAGGCAAGGGCCAAGAGATGGACACAATGGCTAACTTGGCTACTGCAAGTACATCAGACACATCGGGTATTCTCACAGCTCTCACAACTGATATGACTCATGCTAATTGGATAATAGATACTGGTGCCTCCAACCATATGGTTCACAACTTTAGTTTAATTAGTCAGTCAACACATCTTGATGTTAAGAGTAATATGAAAGTAAACCTGCCTACTGGTGATCAGGTTTCTATTAGTCATGTTGGTGAATCATTTGTTCTGAAAATCAAACTGGTGAAAAATGTATTGTTTATTCTGTTTTATTTAAAAAGATAAATAAAGGGAAAATGACTACGCTTCTAAAAAATCGATTAAACTTGTGGTTTAAGAGAAATTGAATTTCCAAAAGAATAGAGTCGCCACTTAATTTTAAATAAAAATCAAGAAAAAAATTAAGGGGGTTTTCAAAAGATTTAAACAGATAAAATCAATTGAAAAAGAAAGGGTTCGAAGTTCAATGTACATTCCGAGAAGGTGTTAGGCCCTCGGAATGCCCGCTAACTCGTGGTTGACAGGCAATTTGACTAAAATGATTTTGACTAAATTTTTTGAGAAAATATTAACTAAGTAAAAGAAATCATTTATTTTAACTAATTATTTTTAGAATTTAACTAAGTAAAAAAAAACTCACGACTTTGACTAATTTTGAAAAGTTTAACAAAGTAAAAGAACTCATTTATTCTAACTAAGTAAAATAACTCATTTTATTTTTACTTATTTACTTATTACTATTATTATTTTTATCATTTTTATTTATCTTAAGGGGGAGTGAACTAAAGGGGAATTTTCTAAAGGGGAAATAACTTAAGTGACGAGACAAATAAAATTAAAGCTAGGTATAGAACAAAAATACTTTAATTTATATATATATATATATATATATATATATATATATATAAAATGAAGTGGCTATCTTGAGGAATTTAATTAAATTAAACCATAGGATAATTAAAGCGTTAGTCAAATACAATATCAAATAAATAGGGAAGATAAGGGAAAGGCATATTGAATTTGGGCCTTTGGGCCAAATTCACAAATTTGCTGAACCTGCAAAAAAAAAAAAAAAAAAAAATTCATTGGGCTTTTGGCCCCCTTTCCATCCTCCTTAATTATGATATACACCAAGTGTATATTCGATGTATACACCACGTATACCACTAATTCTCGGACTCCCGGACCTGTATTTTGTTTTAAACTCCTTAATTCTGCATTTATCACTCTGCATTTTCACGTTTTGACCTGTATACCATATTTTCTAACTGTATATCGGTGTATACAACAGGTATATCAGCCTGTTTTTGACTCTTTCGGAGCTTGAAAATTTAATTTTCAGCCTTGTATGGATTTCCCGACACCTGTTCATCAGTCTCGCCAACCCAATTGACTCAACTGAAAGGATCTGAACCTTTATGGCTCTCTCTTGGAATGTGGGGCAAAGAGAAATAGGAGTTTACGGGATACTCAGCCAGATATACATGCGATAAAAAATAAGAGTAAAAAGTATGCAAATTAGAATCTCGAAATAGCACAAATAATAATATATTTAAGACAACTTATCAATTCAACTTTTATGATAATATGTGGCAAAATAAACTTGACCAAATTAAACAACGTAGAACGCTAATGACCCAAATCCCATTAATAAACAAAATAATATACATCCAAGGTATTGTTCCGTATGCGTGCAAAAATAATGAATCCTAACAGTATGATCAAATTTACCAATCGACCTACTATGCAGTGAACATTACAGGTGATTGGCATCATGGCAAAAGGAGTTCCAATGGCTTTCAAGAAAAAATAGATAAACAATGGGGTATTATTTAAACCAAAACAAAGCAGAAATGCAAACGAAACTAAGGCATGCTTGGAAAATTTCGATGCACATGATACGATATATGTCGGAAATAGCATGCTCACCCACTATCCAAACTAGAATAAAAATTACACAAAAACCAAACAAGAACTCGGAGCTAAAATTAGCTTATCACTACCAATAACAATAAAAAGGGAGAAAAAAGAAATTCGAATGATCTACACAGATAAGTGAAGGAACACTTAGCTCTTCCTTGAGCTAAAACAAATACGGACAGCACCTCAAGACCACATATTATTGCTGCACCAACTAACATTTAGCTTTTAAGATATTTAAGGTCAACAAGAAGAACGACCCATGATGAATAATAGAGGAAAAGGCACTTAAAAGAAGGAGCAGGTCAATACAAGCTTAATAACAGGTTCAGATCGGCAGATATGATGACAACAACGAAACAGACCGCCAAAGTCTTGCAACATCGAGATTAACCATAACAAATGAACAACTCAAACATAAGCAGATTTACTCAAACTAAACTGAAATTTTCCATCATTGGCTCTGAAAGCAAAGATGCCAATAGCTTGGTTCAGACATCTAAAATTTTTTGTTATGTAGAACACTCATCGAACAACCACAACACAAGAGAAACGAAGGCATGCGCATACAGTATTTTCAGCACACGAGAATCTGGATATACACGATCTCAAACATAATCTAATAGCGAAAAATAAAATGGATCGGGTTTACCTTTCTCGGAGCAGCGAAATGAGGCTACGAACTGAGGAGCGATGACTTCTCCACCACGCACAAGTTTCAAGAGTTTCGACGAGCAGCAAGAAAGTCTCGGAAAAGAAAACCAACTCCTGAATACTCTCTATAATACTTGATTTCTCAAGATTATATTTGCTTAAAAAACCTATATAGCTCTATGTATCTTTTGCTTTCTTGATTCCAAAATTATTATTTTTTCTCTATTTTCTTTAACAAACGTTTTCTAACGAAAAATTTTAAAACTCCCAAAATTCTCCTCCTCAACAGTGAATAATACGTGACTATGTATAGGGGGAAATAGGGTTCGGGAATGGGGGGAAAACGAATCCAAATCTGGACAAAAAGAGCCCCAATTCAAATTCAAACTTCAATTTTTTTTTCACCATTTGAGATAGACAACCTTTTCTTCAAATTTCGTCCCATTCCGGAAGAGAAAATGGGCACAGCCGCGTGCCTACTGCGACTGCTGGAACAGTACTGGGTTTGCAATAAAGAAGATGAAGTTTGGGAGGTGGGGTCATGTGGTATGTGTCTTGTATCGTTGTTGTTTGTTGGAATGGATATAGTACGTATGAACTAATGGGTTTTGGGCTGGATTTTTAGGGAATTAGGAATGGGAGTGGGCCTGGGAATTAAGAGTGGGATTGGGTGGAATTTTTGGGTTGCTGGTGAGGATTTGAAGGGATGGGGAATGGGTTTGGGTCGGTTTGGTGCACGTTGTTGTTGTTATTATTATTTTATATATATTGTTGTATGTTGTAATGTATGGAAATGGGTTAGTGGGTATTGAATTGGGTGGGCTGGCAATTGGCTGGAATTAAGGCCCAAAAATGGCCTGAAAGAGTTGAAATAATTGTCAAGGGAGGAATTGGATTTGTAATTTAGGACTTGGCCGTATGAGTTGCAAAATTAGCCAATTTAAATTACAAATATGGCCAAACTTAGTTAATTGGGACAAGTTCGGCTAGTAATTAAAGTAAGATGAATTAATATAATTAATTTATGAGCTTATCAATCTTAACGAAATAAAATAATCGACTTAATTATAAACTAATTATTTCAAAATATAAACTATTATATAACTAAACTAATTAACCAAATATTTAAGTAAAACTAAAATCTTTTTGAGACAATTTTCGAATATTCATAAAATGTACTAATTATATACATATATATACATATATATATATATATATGTATATAAAATTTAAAAATCATAAAAATTACAAACTATTTAAGATGACTCGCAAACTATTTTATTTTTTATAAAATTAATTCTTCTAAATTCTTCTAAACTAGAGAAGCTCGAAAATTAATTTCTATCGTGGAGGGTCAAAATTAGAGTTCAAGTATAATCTTCTATTTGTCTCACAACTAACAAAACAGTTGGGTTGTGTTGTGGTGTTTTTTCATGACTTCTGCATCTTTTAGGATCTCCTCAATGGGAGGGTCCTAGGGATTGGTAAAGATAATCAAGGACTTTATATACTCAATACTGATATCACAACAAATCTTTCACATGGTCAAAACTCTTCTGAAGGCTGTGCAACTGAAGCTTTATGTACAAGAACTAGTCCTATTAGTTTTACTTCTATTGTTAGTTCTGTAACTAACCTATGGCACAAGAGACTTGGGCATGCCCCTCTAAAAATGCTCAGTAGAATAAAGAGAATAAACATTATACCTATACATGATCATAACTGTTATGTATGTCCAATTGCCAAGCAGTCAATACTGCCTTTTCCTACTAGTATATCCAGTTCTGCTTCAGTTTTTGATATTGTACATGGTGATGTCTGGGGGACTTACAGAGTTCCTAATTATGATGGCAAGAGATATTTTTTAACACTAGTGGATGATATGTCTAGGTATACTTGGGTATTTTTACTGAACACCAAATTAGATATTGTAGTTGTTCTAAAGAATTTTTTGTGCATGGTGAAAATTTAGTTTGGTCTAGGTGTAAAGTGTATAAGAACATATAATGGGACAGAGTTTTTTAATTCTCAAGTGGATGATCTATTCAAGGCAAATGACATTTTGCATAAGAGTTCATGTGTCTACGCTCCTCAACAAAATGGAATGGTTGAGAGGAAACATAGATCCATTCTTGACATGTCTAGAGCACTAAGGTTTCAACCTGGTGTACCCCTAAAGTTTTGGGGCTTCTGTGTAACCACTACTGTCTATATTCTAAATAGGTTGCCTACCCTGTTGCTAAAGGGTCATAGTTCTTTTGTAAAGTTGTTTGGACAATCACTTAGTCTTCATCATATCAGAGTATTTGAGAGTCTATGTTATGCTACAGATCCTAAGACACTAGACAAGTTTGCACCTAGAGCTATTCCAGTTGTTCACATGGGTTATTCTTCCACTCAGAAAGGTTATGTTCTGTATGACTTAACCTGCAAATCCTTTTTCGTAAGTAGGGATACTGTGTTTAAAGAATAGGTCTTTCTTTTCAAAGATCTTCAGTCTTCTCCAGATCATTTGTTTCCTATTCTTGATCTTCCTGATATCTCACTTAATGATACATCTTTGTCATATCTAAATATGTCTATACCTGCTTCAATGCCTTCTCCTAGACAATCTGAGTCTCCTTCCAATGTGGTAGCACCATTGGCTCCACTCAGAAGGTCCTCTAAATAGTCTAAGCCACCTGTTTGGTTGGATTCATATGTGACTTATAGTACCAAAAATGCCTGTTTATATCATATTTCTCAGTATGTTTCCTACTCCAAATTAGCTCCTACTTACAGGGCCTCACTTGCTGTATACTCCATTATTGCTGAGCCTCATACATACATAGAAGCCTGTCAAGATCCTTATTGGGTGGATGTTATAAGGGCTGAAATTACTGCTCTAGAAGAGAATGATACATAATCAGTTGTTCATCTTCCTTTTGCAAAGGTCCCTATTGGTTGTAAGTGGGTTTTCAAAGTCAAATACAAAGCTTCTGGGGAGGTTGAAAGGTATAAGGCCAGGCTAGTGTCAAAGGGATACAATCAGCAGAAAGGTCTAGACTATACTGAAACTTTCTCACTAGTAGCCAAAATGGTTACTGTGAGATCAATATTGACTCTAGCTACTTCTTGTGGTTGGTTTATATTTCAGATGAATGTGCACAATGCTTTTCTTCAAGGAGATCTTCCTGAGGAAGTCTATATGTAGATTCCTGAAGGGTTTGCAAACCAGGGGGAGAAACACATGGTTTACAAGCTTTATAAGTCCTTATATGGGCTAAAGCATGCACCAAGGCAATGAAATTTGAAACTTACAAAGGCATTAACTGATATGGGATTTTTTACAGTCTCACTATGATTACTCACTCTTTACAAAGAATGTAGGAAAAGAACTCCTTGTTATTCTGGTATATGTTGATGATCTCCTGATCATTAGAAGTAGTTTACAATGTATACAACAAATAAGAGAGGAGTTGCAACACAGGTTCAAAATGAAAGATCTTAGAGAACTTAAATACTTCCTTGGAATTGAGTTCTCTAGAACTGCAGAAGGTATATTTATGAATCAAAGGAAGTATGAACTAGGACTTGTATCTGAGTTGGGACTAGCAGGTTGTAAGCCCTCATCTACTCCCTTGGAGTTGAATCACAAGTTGACATCTACTATGTTTGATGAATGCACAGGAAAGAAGGATAGTGTAGAAGACACACCTCTTGATGATTGTGGAAAATATCATAGGCTAATAGGAAGATTGCTATGCTTGACTATGACTAGGCCTGATATAGCCTTTGTAGTTCAAGTTCTTAGTCAATACATGCACTCACTAAAACTATCTCACATGGAAGCAACACTTAGAGTAGTGAGATATATAAAAGGGACAACAAGTCTTGGATTGTTTATGCCAAGCAATAAGGAGAATGAACTAGTAGCTTATTGTGACTCAGACTAGGGAGTTTGTGTAGAAACAAGAAGGTTAGTAACTGGCTACATAATAAAGCTAGGAGGTGCATTGGTGTCTTAGAAGTCAAAGAAGCAAAGCATTGTTTCAAGGAGTTCTGCAGAAGCAGAGTTCAGAAGTATGGCTACTACAGTGGCTGAAGTTGTCTGGTTAAAAGGCTTATTCAAGGAGTTGGGAATAAATGTTAGGTTGCCTGTGAAATTATTCTGTGACAGCAAAGCTACCATTCAAATAGCAGCTCATCCAATTTTCCATGAGAGAACAAAGCATTTCGACATAGATTGCCACTTTGTAAGAGAGAAGATACTTGAAGGACTCATTCAAACACAACACATAGGAACAAGAGAACAACAAGCAGATCTACTTACTAAAGGGTTGTGCAAACCACAACATGAGGCACTAATTGACAAGCTTGGAATGAAAAATGTATTTTCCAATTCATAGCTTGAGGAGGAGTGTTGAAAGGCTTGTATTAATCATATATTCAATTTGTTAGTTAATTAGTGAATAAGAAGTTAGTTAGGAAAGGAATCTAATCAGTTAGAAAAATAACAGCTGGCATTTATGCCTAACTATCTGTGTATATATAGGATGTTAGCATATAGGTTGCATATATGAATGAACATTATTTCTTCTCTTCCTCTTAGACTCTCTCTTAAGTTTTCTTTACTCCCGTTAATGGAGTTTCTTCACATTATATGTTTGATTTCGGTTTAAATTTTTAAAGAGAACTTTGGTGTTCAATTCAATTCTCGATTTTGAGATCTCGATTTTTTTGTGAACCAAAAAACCAAAGTTTGAATCTGATTCGGATATCTATGATAACTATACGTACCACGAGTATTCTAAGTGAAATACAACATCTAAGTCTATATCCTAACACTACCAAACCCCCCAACACCAGAGTGATTGGTTTATCGGTTAAAAAGGAAAAAAAAAACATAAGTTCAATGTTAAAAGTATGCCAAAATCGTCTTCAGCAAAATATGTTTTTATCAATAGTAGCAATATTGTTGGTTTTTGTGTATTAATTTAAAAAATCAAACAAGTCTACATGCATCAGTTGTCTTTTCCTTTGGGACGCCATAGTTGGACATTCTTTTGCTAATTCATTGTTCTTCTTTATCATCGTCTCAACAAATTACAAAATCTTTGTTGCCCTTCAACCCATAAACCATGCGATTACATGATATTATGTTGTTACGATGGATTGGCTCTTCTTTGGTGTCCACGTGGTGACCATTTATTGTGGAACCCATCCACCAATGAATCAGTACAACTTCCTAATCATGAAACTACATCCCTATTCAGTAGCACTTATGGATTAGGATATGACTCGATTAGTGATGACTATAAGATTCTTAGGGTTGAGCACATAAGTAATGGTCCCGAACGACCCACCAAAATCCTTGTGGCTTTCGCAATAAAACTATACCATGTAAAAACTCTTTGTCATTTGTTCGTGGTGCATTTCATTGGTTCAGTAAGGATAGTTTACTTAAGTATATTATGATTTCATTTAATATATCAAATGAGGTATATGGAGAGATATCGTTGCTGGAGGAAATTTGCAATATTTCGAATGTGAATTATGTAAGATGTGTTGTATTAGAAGGAATGCTTTGTGCTTATTGTAATGGCCGAGAAGGGGGATTGAACACTTTTTAAGTTATGGGTAATGAAAGACTATGATATCAAGGAATCTTAGACTAAATTATTACCCATATATTTGTGGTCATATCAGCATATATGTTTGCGGATGGTGAAGTGTTACTCTACTACCAAGAGGATGATTTTTATGGTGACTTTAGGACATCCAAAGGACCGTATGAATTGTTGCCTTCAAATAGTACCTTACTACAAGGATTTGTTTATATGGAAAGTTTGATCTCTCCAAAATTACTTATATTAAGTAAGTATTAGCTTATGCTTGATCAAGACAACTTTTTTTTTTCATTTTTGCATGTCATGCTACAACCTTTATTCTTATTATGTTTACTAGTTCTTGAACACGTGCGTTACACGTGTATTTCACGCTAAGTAATTTTTTTTAAAAAAATATTAGATTAAATGTGCAATGAGTTATATGAATTTTGAAAGGGAAGATTACCTTTTGTCTGATTTACACTTCTAAGTCATTTCATCTTTGAATTTAACATAAATAATTAGTAAAATTGTATATATATAATATCAAATGTAACATGACAAGCTATTAAAATCAATGTGTTTTATGCATTACAACACCTCATTAGACAAATAACTTCAAATTTTGGATTAAACCTCTAAAGTATATAATCTCATACATAACACTTTTTTTCTATAGTAATCCATGCAATTACATATTAAAGTGTAACACAAATTAAAGATTAACAACATAAAGACAATAATTTTAACTAATTAATCAACATCACCTGGGAGGTAAACTACCACGAAATGATTCGTTGACAAGAACTACTTCACTTATTGTTGCCTCAAATCTACAATCGGCTAGAAGAATCTCTAGCTTTCAATTATATGATATAATTTGAATAACAATACAGTTACCTAAATTACTGTGCAAATCAATTGGAACTGCATCCTATACTTTTTCCAAAAATATTATGTGTATTATATAAAACTTAATAGAGTACATGAAAAGTTTTCTAATGGATGAAAATTAAAAGAATTAACAAATTTAAAATTTATGGGATAAGTGCATATAATTATATAGTAAAAGATAAACTACACTAAGGGCTAGACAGATTCATTAACTTCACATTAATGTTTCACAATTTATTGATTTATTATTAAAGGGTAAATATTGTAATGACCCTTCAGGTCATTTTTAAATTAAACAATTCTTTTCCTCGTATAGAGCATTCCTGTAGCGATCCCAAGTCATTTATGACTTGCTGGCACTGACTGTTCGGTCGCCTGGTCGTTCGTTTGGGTTTTAGGCCCGTTTCCCTGTTTTGGAGATTTTTATAACTTGAAAAGTTGACTTTGGTCAACCTTTTTGGGAGTCGTGCTCGATGAAAATTCTGACAGCTAAGTTAGCTTCGGAAGATCGATTTTGGTCTAGAACGACCCTTTGTTCACTTCCCGAGACTTTAGATGGCAGTTGTGGAATCTGGCTCAAACGATACTGGGTGTGGGACCCACTTTTCATCGAAGCAATCTCCAAATGGAAATTCCACCTTCACCGTTGAGTCCGAAATATCGTTTCCAATTAGATTCCATATATGATTTGTATTTTTCCGATTTCGAACGAGTTCGGAACATCAAAATTTAAGTTTAGAGGGTTGTAGAATTTTGACGCGGCAGTGACGTGGCAGAGCCACGCGACGCCACGTGGCAGCGGCTGGAAATCTGGAAATTTCCAGATTTTAGGACGAGTTCGTCCAATTTTTTCCCTCAACTTCAACATCAGATTTCTCCTTCATTTTGAGTCCAAATTAGGTGATTCAAGAGACTAACTTCAAGAGAATTTCGTGGGGAATCTAGCAGTGATCTCAGAAATGTGAGGGGAGGCTTCATTTGAGGTAAGTAATCGAATTTAGCCACTGCTAGGATGATTTCCGGATTGAATTGTTGTTGAATTTTGAAATGTGAGATCTTGATCATTTTAGGTCCGTTTTGAGTCATTCTTGAGGCTAACTTGTAGAGTTTTTCGCAAGGAGCGTCATGGTATAATCTTTTTGGGTTGAAAGGGTCTCGTTTTTCCAGAAATTGGTGATCAAGGGGCTGCCTATTTTAATTGTTGTTGCTGATTTGCTGTGTTCTAGGCATCTGTTTGTGCTAAAATTTTGGGGTATTAGTTTAGTAAGGTATTTGGGACGTTTCCATGGATTCGATTTCGAAATTCCAATTGTGGGCCCCACAATCCAGTTTTAGACCCGATTTTGGGTCCGTCTCTGAAAAATACAGTTTTAGTGTCAATATATTGATAATGACGAGGTGATTAACCTTTTGTTAGTGGGGAAGCGTTCGAAGACCGTTCGGAGGGGAAAAGATCCGGTACCATGAGTTGAAGCACGCGTGGTCGGCTTTCAGGTAGGCTATGGCTTTCTCTCATGAGATTGAGCATGTTTAGGCATTTGTTTATTGATTTGCTTGAGTATGGAGGGGTTCGGGTGTTGAGCATGCTAAATTTCTATAGTTCTTGCCTTAGACCTTATTTCGGGAAAGTGTTGGATTATGACAGTATAGCAGACTTGAGTCTTATAGTCGGAACTCCCCCTTATGACCTTGTATCCATAATACCCGCTTTTTTGTTAGCTACGCTCGGTTAGAGTCCGTGGTCCAGCTTACTTATGTCCAGCTTAGCTGGCGCACCCTGGTTCGAGTCCATGGTCCAGCTTTTTACCCGTGATTTGGTTTTGGCACAGCATGCAGGTTAGAGTCCGTGGTCCAGCTTACTTATGTCCAGCTTAGCTACGCATCAGGTTCGAGTCCGTGGTCCAAATTTTACTTGTGATCTCGGTTTTGGCCGCAGCATGCAGGTTAGAGTTCGTGGTCGGCTTACTTATGTCCAAAGCTTAGCTACGCACCCGGTTCGAGTCCATGGTCCGGCTTACCCGTGATCCGGTTTTGGCTACTGCATCTTGGTTAGAGTCCGTGGTCCGGCCCCACCCGTGCCCGACCTTTGGCTACAGCACCCGGTTCGAGTCCGTGGTCCAGTCCATATAGGTTGACTCATTAGCTATAGTACCCGGTTCGAGTCCGTGATCCAGCTTGCACGTGGTGTATTCCCAATTCCTCATTAAAGCTTCAGTTAGTCTTGATTATTCTTATCTGTAGATTGAGGTTTTGGAGGTTGTAGAGATTTCGATTAAAGTCCGGGAAATAATGAGATCCTGGAATATGATTGGGAACGGTTCAGTTAAAAGTCCGAAAATTGGTAATATTGTGATAGACCTTTTAGCTCCATTATTTTACTTTATCTGCCGATGCATCTGTCGGGCTTATGGGGGTCCGTGCAGGTGGTTTCTTTTATTGTGCACGAGCGTACCCGTCGGGTTTATGGGAGCCCGGCAGAGTTAGTTAGATTACTTGTCTTTGTTGCATGTACGCTCGTGTACATACCCCCATTTACTACTCTTTGCACTTGATGTGACCCTTTATTTGCATTTCGGTTCACTTTTGCTTATCTTGCTCGCCGGCCTATGATGCCTACTGGGTACCTGTTGTTTTGGTACTTATTCTACGCTCTGCATCTATTTTGTGATGCAGGTCCGAGCACTAGTAGCCAGCGTTGATCGAGCTTGGAGTAGACTTATCCGGAGACGGGGATGAGCACACGGCGTTTTGTACTATTTCAATCTCCATCTGTATATATAGACTTGTCTCTTTCCTTTCGAGACAGTCCAGTCTCTGTTGTCCAGTTTTGGGAGTTATACTCATTTTGTAGTAGCTCATCTTTGGTGACTTCCGTGTTCGGGAGGGATCTTTATTTGTATATATCTTTTCTTTTGGTTGCGGCTGTTTATATTGTTATTTTCCTACTTTTGTTTGATTTCTACCCTCAGACCCATTACTTGTTGTTCCGGGTTACGGGTTGGCTTACCTGCTGGTGGGTTATAGTAGGTGCCATCATGACTTGATAAATCGGATCATGACAAATATATTATTTGATTGATAGTATAAAAATATTCTGAAAAAGTAGTGTGTAGATAGGGGTACAAAATATCCCATAAGAAGGTGACTTAAATGTATATATTCATGAAATAGTGGCAAAACGAACCAACAAAATATTTTGTAATAATATTATTAGTGGAAAATGTCACGCCCCAAGCTACCCCCGAGACGCGGACACGAGACCTAGGACCACAAGTGATCCCAAGCTAACCCTACTGGCATGATCATGAGCATACTAAAGAAAATAAACTGATGCGGAAGCTAAATCATAAATAAACTGAAGAGATGGGAATACCATATACTATAACTGAATATATCAAATCTGAGAGTTTAATACAAAAGAAATATCAAACTCAAAATACTGAGCTGAATCTAACTATGTCTGAAATAAGCCTCTAAACTGACTAGAAACGTTGGGACATGCCCCAACTAGATCTAGCAAAACTGAAACTAAAGACTAAACATACTGAAAAAAAACTCATGACTATTGTCCTCGGAGAATGAGGACTCACCACTGATTCTGCTGAACTGAAGATCGGGAACCGATCTAAACGTGATCTGGATGCTGAGAACCTGAACCTACATCATGAGAAGATGTAGCGCACGTATGCGTTAGTACTTGAAAGGTACTAAGCATGCAGGATAAAGTAAAGCTGAAATAAAACATAACTGAACAAAGCAAAAAGGTAATGAAATAATCTGAACAGGATATAGATACTGAATACTGAACTAACTAATGCAATGACCAATTTATAACATGCTGAGACTGAATACTGAATATACTGATAAATGGTCAATGCAATAGAGTCTGACTGAACTGTGGGAGCTACTAATAATGAGACATAAAACCACATGAGCTAAATATGGAGTCCGATGTATACGCCCCATCGAGAGGACCCAATATACCCTGCCAGAGGTATAAAGACATGCTGGCGTGATCACTAAACTGATGTTGCCCACAAAAGGGACTTACACCTACGTGGCTCGTAGTTCTGGGACTATATGGGTACGCTGAACCCTAGTCCAACTCGGTATTATGCTACTCCCAATAGATTAAGTGATTAACACATTATGACCGATTTCGTAAATTTTGGATAGCTCGAAACCGAATATGCAAACCGAGAATGCAACAATTAATCTCGATAATGATGCATTCATAAACCGAGGCATGTAAACCGAACACCGAAATATCGACCTAGCATGTAATTCAAGAACTAAAGAAATACATAGCTAGGGTTAAATTCATGCGATAAACTGAGCAATAACATGATAATCTGATTTGGAACACTTAAATAACTAATTCACGATGATCTGCTGTAATTCTAGAAACCCTAGGTCTGTTCATAATCATGGAATCAAGAATTTGACTGAATTCTAGGGACCTAATGGGCGAAAGGAACCCACTAGTGAAATCCCACATAGCTGGTGATGAATTCCACGGAGAAATCTTTCGATTTCGGGGCAGGAACTGAAGGAACCTTTGCTGCTTTCTTGAACTAGGTTCTTGACCTCTTTTCTCCTCTCTTGCTTCTAATTTTCTAAGTTTGATTAATGATTTTGACTAAGGTAAGTTCTAGTTATGTTTCTAGGATTAAACTGATTAAAACCTCATGATTTAGGGTCTAAACGACATATCTTAGGGGTTAAACGAAATAGGAAAAGACCAAAAAACTCCTGAATTAGCTGCTGTCGGAGTGATCGACGGAATGGACTGACGGGCTGTCATTCAATCGACGGACCGTCGATTGGATCCATCGATCGAGTCTGCCCGACAGGGCTTCACTAAAACGGGCATAACTTTTTACTCGGAGGTCGGATTTTAGAAAACTCGGTGGCGTTGGAAAGATAATTCAATTATCTATCATATCATAGGTAATGGGACACACAATTCGTTTTGTGCTAAAAGTTATGACCATCTGAAGTTGACCCATCATAATTTTCAGCTAACTGCCTGTTGATCCCTCATCTACGGTCAGACCTACGGACCGTGGATCGAATGACGGTCTGTGCTGGTCGACTGTAGTTCATGTCAGAGGTTGGGTAAAGAAGGTCTTAATCCACGGACACAGACCACGGACCGTGGTCTGATCTACGGACCGTAGGTCTGTCCGTGAGTCGAGACTTAACCAAATTTTCTGAGCTTGACTGGGGAGGGTTGCAGTGGTGAACCACGGACCACCAGCACGGGCCGTGGTCTGACCTACGGTCCGTGGGTTGCACCTGCAACTTCTCAAAATCTGCATTTTAGGTCTGTTTTCGGATACGGGGTGTTACAGAAAAAGATTCTTATAACTCAAAATTTGTTTTAATTACGTTTTTAAAGTTGAGAAACAAAATCAAAATTTGAATACTTGTCAATTTAAATGTCATTGTTAGTGCCTCGAAAGTGTGTAAAAGATTTTACCAGACTTTTACGTATTAATCGACATAAGACATGCATATCATAGTACATGATTGAGAGTTGGAGCTGGTATAGCAAGGAATTCCTAATTTAACACTATATATGCAATGTCAAAATTATTACCATTATCTATATATGAGTCCGGAATCAAAAGGATAAAAAAGTTTGCCAAAAATTTCAAAAGGAAAATAAAATTTATTTTAGAACCAAAAGGGCAACTTTATAACGGTTGAACTAACGTCGTTCAAATTAGGTAGGCAGCCGCAAGGTGCGGAATTCCACGTGCCTTTCAAGGGGAAGCCGCCATGCGCCTTAACAGTCTGCACTTTGTAAGGCGCATGTTACTGTGCCTGTTAAATTAAAAAAAATTGATCCTTACAAGTTACAATGTGCAAAATCGAACTGAAAACTAAATCAAACCGCAAATCGAGTCAACCCGGAAAAAAACCCGACTAGTGGTTTGGTTTGACTTGGTTTGGTATTGAAAAAAAACCCGACTATATTTGGGTTGGTTTGGTTTTAACTAAAATAATCCAACCCAAGACCAAACCAACCTGACATTATATATATAATTTTAAAATTTTATTTTATACATAAATATATTTACTTTGATATAATTTTTAAATAATTCTTATACTTTTTCATAGTTTTTATCTTTTAATATATTATTTCAAGCTTGAAACTTAGAATTATGAATGGTCCAATAAAGATTATAGTCCACAAATATTGGTAATTATAATAAAGCTTAAATCAAAATCAAATTAATACTAATGCAAAAAGAAAATCAATTCAACACTAAGAATAACAATAATATTGAATATTTATTATTTAGTTTTACATTCGTTTAGACAATTAAAATACATAATATAATTTTAATTTCCTTTAATATTTAGTCATGTAACTAAATACTTATTAAACTTATTTTAGCATGATTTAATACTTTTAAATTATGATCATTTTCCCTATGACTTGTTAATTTGCAATATTTGTTTTACACGATTTCATTATTATTATTTTTGTTGAATATTTTAGTGCCATTAATCATATCACATTGTGTTATTTTTTTAAGAAACACCTTAGATAGTCGTATTATGGTAGGACTAAAGAAATATTTGAAGTACAAGTAAATTATATGTTTGTATGAATACTTTACCGGAAAAACCCGAAAAAACCCGAGGTTGAAAACCCGAGTTTTATTGGTTTGGTTTGGTTTATAAATTTAAAAATTCGACACAAATGATTTGATTTGATATTTGAAAAATCCAAACCAACCCGACCGTGTATCCCCTAGTTACAACTGTGAAATAAAAGTAGTGAATTAACGACAATGATAAATTTATGCAAAAGGATACACTATCATTATTTTTAGGCTAAATATATGACAAGGCTAAACATCTTCTTAAATGCATTAGTAAATTGTTATAAATTCAAATTTTAAATAGTCCAAGGAGATTCACATAATTAGATTTATCAAAGACAACATACTGAAATTATACTGAAATTGAGGAGGAGGGGGGAGCAAGTTTAACATATAGCAAACATAAAAATCATATTTGTATATTACAATTATAGTTTGCATAATTGCGCTCTATAGAAAATTTTATGTTTGCTATGGAGCTTTTGATTTGTATAATTCGCTAGAAACGTCCAATTTTATACAAATTGTTCAGTTTTGTATAAATTTATTTATACATTGTAATTTGTATAATATGATCTGTATTTGTATAATTATAATTGCATAGGATGAAAATATATGTATTTGCATTCGTATAGACACTTTTCTCTCACTTTATACAAACACAAACACATTTTATACCGAAATGTATAAAATGGCTAATTGTATATCAAAAATGGCTAATTGCATACCAAATCATATGGCAAAAAATGGATGTATGCTGCAAATTACAATTAAAATAAACTATGACTATAATATTTAATTTAAATTAATAGTTTGCTATTTCATATAATTTTCCTAAAAAAATAACAAATAATTACCGATATGACACAGCCATCATGAGAAGGAAGGATTAACTTAAATTTGGCAGAGAGCGTTTTATTCTTTAATATAAATTAAAATATAATTAAATTTAGACCTCTATAAATTTGCTTATGTATGAATTGGCTGTTGGGTTGGGCTATGGAGGTGAATATGCGTCATGCGAAAGCTTACCATTGCAAATCATATGGTTGATAAATCAGACGACAAAAACTTATACTAAAAACATAATATTATTATATGAAATCTAATATAAAATAAAAATATTATAAATTGTTGAGAGAATAAATTTCCCCATAAACTAAACTCTTAAACGTCTACATTGTGGATGCTATTGTGTTGCAGATTTTCCATCTAAGGAAAGAATAAACCAAATATGAAAAAAAAATATTTTCATATTATGGTAATGTTTCGTCTTTTCTTTTAGGAAAAATAAACTAAATTGATAGACAAATCAATACTAAGATATTTGATTAGTCGATTTTTGGTCCTTGATTTATTATTTAACCAATAAGAAATCCTCTATTTTTTCGCTTTCTCTTGTTTTATTCCTGGTTAAGTAGCAAACATGGATATAAATATAATAGCAATCTTCAAAAAGAAAAACAAGGTCAGTTCCAAGCCGAAAGACAACAACAATTACAAAATACAAAAGAAAATATATAATTTGTATTTAAAACCACAATTATAATTTTACTCAAATTTTATTTAATTAATTATCTATTTAACCATCAACTAAACACCAACAAAACAACAAGTCTTTCGCATGTGAAATTGTGTATGTACGGAGTTGTATTATATATATAACTCTCCATAAAACCCTTTCATGTAACCCTAATAATACAGAAAAGGAGAAAATGGCTAAACCTTTCAAATCACTATTCAACTTTGACTGCTTTTTTGTATCTAAAAAGAAGAAGAAGAAGAAGATGATGATGTGTCCAGGTTATTGTATTTTCTTTTTGTTCAAATTATACCATCCACTTGTGAGATTACACGTTGTTGACTATATGTGGCTAAAATTCAAATTTCTAATCGCAGAGAACTTGTCAAAGAATATAATTGAAGAGAAGATAGTAGGGTGAAGCTTAAAAATGTTCCGGTGAGTTTTAAGTTAATTTTTAGGCCATCTATGACTATATACACAAACATAAATAATGAACCCTTGCTTTGTCCTATCTAGGCCATGGAAATCCACTTCCCCGAGGAAATAATTGTGGATATCCTTATCAGATTACCTGTTCAGTCTCTTCTTCGATTCAAATGTGCTTCAAAATTTTGGAAAACATTAATCTCAGATCAATACTTTAAGGTGAAGCATTACAATTATGCCAAGAATAATAAAAAGATTCTTATTGCCCGATTGATCTCTGGAGCTGATATTTCATATTATTGTTCTTCTTTATCATCGTCTCAACCATTACAAAATCTTTGTTGCCCTTCAAACCATAAACCGTGCAATTACATAATACTAGGTTGTTGCGATGGCTTGGCTCTTCTTTGGTGTCGCGGTGACCATTTACTGTGGAACCCATCCACGAATGAATCAGTGCAACTTCCTAATCATGAAATTACATCCCTATTCGGTAGCACTTATGGATTGGGATATGACTCGATTAGTGATGACTATAAGATTCTTAGGGTTGAACACATGGGTAATCGTCCCAGACTACAAAGCAAAATCCTTGCACTAAAGAGCGGTTCTTGGAGAAAAATTGGTAACCATTCTCGTGGCTTTCACAATAATACTGTACCATCTAAAAGCTCTTTGCCATTTGTTCGTGGTGCATTTCATTGGCTCGGTAAGGATAATTTACCTAAGTATAATATTATGATTTCATTTAATATATCAAATGAGTTATATGGAGAGATATCGTTGCCGGAGGAAATTTGCAATATTTCCAATGTGAATTATGTAAGATGTGTTGTATTAGAAGGAATGCTTTGTGCTTATTGCAAAGGCCGAGAGGCAGGGCTGGACACTTTTAAGTTATGGGTAATGAAAGACTATGGTGTCAAGGAATCTTGGACTAAATTATTTACTATACGGAAGACCCACATATTTTTGGTCACACCAATATATATGTTTGCGGATGGTGAAGTGCTACTCATCTACCAAGAGGATTGTTTTTATCGCGACTTTAGGACATCCAAAGGACCATATGAACCATTGCCTTCAAATCGTACCTTACTACAAGGATGTGTTTATACGGAAAGTTTGATCTCTCCAAAATTACTTATTTAGTATTAGCTTATATTTGATCCAAGTCTTTTATTTTTTGACATGATGCTACATTAACCTCTTATTTTATTAATTTATTATGGTTTGCCAATGCTGTTGGTTTTGCTTATTTCATATTCTCAGAGAGGCGACACGAGCCATTTCTATATTTCTTAAGAAAGAAGTGATTGAACCCTCCCTTCTATATTATATCATGTTATAGAAATTTTATGCTCGAAGTAATACAACATTTTTGAATATGCTTTTAGGAGAAAATAAGTGGTTGGGAAGAGTAGCATATTAATATATATGCATGGGATGCATGGAGTTATAATTCTCTACATTAGTTTGTGCAATTAATTGATTGTGTTAGCTGTTGAAAAATTTTAAGATGGTAAAGGCACAACCAATAATAGTTGCGTGAGGCTCGATTCAATTTTTGATACTTGGATTGGTGTGTCCATTTGTACTATTTTACTTCCTACTCACCACCCCACCCCGTTTCCTTATCCACCCATCCCTCTTCTTTTTTTCTTTTTCATTTTTCTATCTAATAATAAAAATAAAATTAACTTCCAAATACAATTTTTAAAAAATCAATTTTAGATTGAATTCATGGTACAAATACTTCATTTTATTTTATAGATTTGTCTTACAAAATAAAATCGTAACATAAAGGGAAAAAAGGTCTTCTTTTTCTTATTTTTATTTATGAGTCTGCTTGTTATTTTTGAATAAGTAGTTGTAGAGAAATTTATTTTTTTAGTCAAATTGCTAATTATTGCATGCTATTTAGATAAATTGTTTATATTTATTAAAAATAATAATTGCATCTAATTAATTTATATTCTAAAGTGAATGAAACCCAATTAATTTGAGTTTTGACATAGTTTAATACTATTATTTATGTTTTGTGTTTGTTTGATACTATTAAAAATATTGGATAATAAGTTTATTTTTTAATATTAACAATTTTAAAGTCATTTTAGTTATTTCAACAAATAAGTTATTTATCAATATTCCTTTTAATAAATTACATTATCTTTGCTTCAACATTTTTATCTTTTTATTTTTAAATTCAGCTTAAGCACTTAAAAAGTATTTTAAGTACGTATACCTGAAAATTACTTAAATTTAGCTGAATCAATCATCTCTAATTCTAGTATTTTCATTAATATTTAGTTACGATTAAATATTCTCAAAAAATTTGTGGATAAAAAATAATCAAATAAAATAAATTAACTTTTATTATACTGTATCAACCTCATTTATTTTCTTTGTATAAAAGTGCATGCCTTAATATATCATTATTGTCTTTAGTTTTAACTTTTTTTCAATTACCAAAAGCAAGAATATATTTTTATCATCTTTCACATTTTCATTTTTAAAGAACTGCATTTTGTGAGAGAGAAAAATGAAAAAAAGACAAAAGTAAAGAAAAGGAAAAAAGAATAGGGGCACGGATGAGGAGAACTGAGTGGGGGTGGTGAGTGGAAGGTAAAAATGTACAAATGGGGATAAAAGAGTACAAATGGGCCTCACACAACTATGGTTGATTGTGCCTTTACCATCTTAAAATTTTTCTTAGCTTGCTGACAATGAATGGTACGGGCATTATTCCTTTGAACCTATACTATACTATGAGCAAGTTAGTTATTTCTTATTCCACAAATTAAACACAATAAAAATATTTGAGAGACGAGAAACATATATAAAACACAACCAAATCCGAGATCGAGTAAGCATTCAAAAACGCAATTGCAAAACATAATTATCCAACTTTTTATTACAGGGATGCAAGCAATGTGCTTTCCTTTAATTTTCCTAATTTTCTAAACTAAGCTAAGCAATCTAGAATGCAGGAAACAAAAAGAATAAAACCAATATCGAACTTTATTAAGTTACTTCACCTCCTAATTATTTAAGTTGAATGGTTAACCAAAACACTCTCCAATATCTAATTTTATTTAATTCCCTTAATTAAAATAGGACGAAATAACATTAACATTGGCAAACACGAGGTTTTGAAATAATAAGCAAAACCAATAACAATATTATGCATTTTGAAACCACAAACTGACAGGTTAATAAACGTAATAAGAATAAAAGGTTGTAGCATGACATAATTCACATTGCAAATTTCTTCCGGCAACGATATTTCTCCGTACATTGATATATTAAATGAAATCATAATAATATATTTAGATAAACATACAAGTTCATAGTAGCATTTTAAAAAGTTGACATGGGTTTGCTGGTTATCGTGATTTCTTGATTTAAACCTTTCTTTTTAATTCTGGTAAGAAGAGAAAGTTAAAACCCAAAAGGTAGCAAAAGATCTCATCTGATTTGGTATACCAAAATCTCAGGATCGCCATCACAACTTGAGTCACAGGATCATAGACAAGTTCAGTCAGAGTTTGGGCCTGCTTCGTATGACTCTGATAAACCGATGTGGACTATTAATATAAATTGTCAAATCGCAACGTGCTACGATCTCATTAAGTTTTCCTACAGAACGAACCTAGACATCTTGTACTATTTATCAAACTGGTATTTCGCCAAGAAATCAAGTGATGTTGTTTGGCAAAGGAACTCACAGGAATTTCTTGCTATGGAATACACATCCAGACACCTCGACTCGATCTCAACCGGCAACTAAACACTCTGACCAACATCCTACGCTGACGTGCCACAGAGGTATCTACGTGATCGTTGGAGTGTTCAACTAACACAATGAAGACGAGTTTGACACGTCTAGACGTGCACTCTCAAAGTTGGAGTACATACTTGCGATCAAGTTTGTTTATTTATTATGCCGTAATTTGAACTCTTCTAAACAATTAACTATGGACAAAAGACATCAAATCAATCAATTATCCAAATTAGTTGCAAAAGTAAGAGCGAAGAGTACTTACGGATGAGCGATAAAAGATTGATGGTGAGAGTCCCACCGGAAAGGACAAACACCGAACTGAACAACGGAGAACTTCTCGTCAGAGTCCTTAAATTTGAGGTAGAGAATATCATACCGGTCGAAATCGAACGATTCTCTCCATGGTGACTCCGGTAATTTCCAGATCGATGACGACGAAATCGGCAACCTCGTAGGTCTTTGAGAGCTGATGCGAAGTTTGATTTGGTAACATTCAAAGATGAAGAGAGTGCACGGCGGCGCGTAGTGAATACGGTGGTCGGAGCGTGAGATAATTGGCGCGTAGTTGCTAAAGGTTTCAATATACACACACCTTCTTCATTCTCTGCTTAGATCTTCATCGCTTTCGTAGCTTCGGGATGAAGCGTTTTTTTTTTTTTTTTTCAATTTGTTGGAGTAAATTGTCAAAATGGTCCTTAGATTATGGAGTAGTTTTATTTCAAGAAAAAAGGCCAAAAATGTCTTTGATGACTATCGCAAAAGATCTAAAAATACATTCTATTCACATATTCTTTTATTTCATTGTTTGTTCCGTTACCGCATGTCAACTTAGCAATAACCCTGAGAATCTTATTCAGAGTTTTTTTGGGTCGGGGTTATGGCTTTAACCATCAAAAGGCATGATCTCTCCTTGTTCGAGCTCAGGGCTTTGGCTTGCAATTCAAGCTCTAGCTCGGGGTCAATGTCCCTTAAGTTCTTGTTCAATGTTCTTTGGGGTCGAGTGTGTGGCTTTAGCTGGCATTTCAAAACCAAAAGCTATGATCCCATTTGGGTAGAGAAGCGTCCCAAACTTGTCGCCAATTGTAGGCTCGGGTTCAAGTTTCGCCGCCATTTGCATGTGCTGGTGGGCATAAGTAACAACATGCAGTGAAGTATAGTTTGTTTGGTAGAGTGTATAAGAATAGACCGAATATATTGTATTATTAATGTTGAGATTAGTTATGCTGAAATTATTTCTCTACTACTTCTGGTTTGGTGTATTAAGAACGTTTTGTCTTCAACCATACTTATTCTTGTATCGTTAATATCATGATTTACTATGTATTAGTTATACATTACCATAATATTGAATAGGGTATTGCAAAGGCCAAGTAATGCATGGGCACAAAGACAGATACAGGAGGCAGAATTGAGATGGGCTTTAATGGAGGCCCATTAAAGATTCATTTTGGCCCATTTGAACTTAGACCATTTATCTGTAGCATGGTGAATTGGTGATGATGAACACATGGGTTCTGAAATCTGATAAAGATTAAAAATAATTAATATAAATAAATAATGCTTCTTCCTTTATATTTTTCTTCTAGTGTACATTTTATAATTAATTTATGTTTAAACGTGAGAATTAGAGAAATTTTCTCTCTCCAAAATTACTTTAATATTAGCTTATGTTAATTTTGATTTCAATTCTATTTTAAAAAAAAACTTTGGTGTTCAATTAGTTCTCGATTTTAAGGTCTCGATATTTTAGTATCCATCCAATAATAGCAATGAAAAGACCATTGGAATATTTTGTCAAAGTGGCTAAAGATAAGGCTTTATTTTGGCTAATAACAAAAATGAAAAAAAAAATGCCATTCGTCAAAATTAGGCAAATTCAACTATGCTCGAGTTCACAATCAAAAGTTGGTCATAAGTACTAGTGAGATTTTGAAACTTAATAGGGTGTGTTTCGGTTTATTCTCAAAATATTAATGGTAGTACCATTAATATTTTGAAGACAATCCTCATTTTTTGAATTAATAATTGTTTCGATTTCAACCGTTACATGATTTAATAGTACATAAATTTACTTGTCATGTTTCATTTCTTGAGACTTAAAAATATAAGAATTGTAACGATCGACTTATCGACAGGAAAAATTATACTAATTCCCTCTAAAATAAGCCCTCCAAAATTAATTCCTTAGGTACGTTTGGTTGCCAAAGAAGCACAACTTAAAAACGTGGGAATGGTAACAACTTTCCCACAAGAAAAACTGCCCCCTAAGAAAACTTAAGTTGAACATCTTTGATCGAAAACTTATATTGTACATATAAAAAACTATATGATATTTTAGTGAACCAAAAAAACAAAATTTAAATCTATTTAAGATATCTATGATAACTACGTACCATCTGAGTATTCTAAGTGAAATACAACACCTAAGTCTTTATCCTAACACTACCAAACCCCCCAACATAAGTTCTTGGTTTTCTTGGTTAAAGAGAAGAAGAAAAAAAAACATAAGTTCAATATTAGAAGTATGTCAAAGATGTCTTCAGCAAATAACAATATTTTTTATTTTTCTGTATTAATTTAAAATCAAACAAGCCTACATCAGTTGTCTTTTCGTTGGGACACATAGTTGGACATTCTTTTTCTAATTCATTTTTGCGAAGTTTATTTATTATTTCTTATTGTTGATACTTTTCATAAATATCAAAAGAATCCAATTGAACCGAAGTAATTTGGTTCGGTATTCGGTGCACACTATTGAAAAATTTTAATTTGAAAGAATTAAACGTCCACACATACTATATTCAGAAACTATAGTCTCTCAATTATTGATTTTTCACTTACAAAGATCGACAATGACTATTTTAGGTGATACTTCTATTTAATTCTATTGGTATGAAATTTTTTATTTTAAACCAATTTTTCAAAAATAAGAAACGATTCATTATATTGACTCGCCCTACTTGACCTAACACGCTAAAAATATATGGTCTCGACAAAATTATGGAATATTTGTTAGATTAGAAGAAAAAAAAAGTTACGAGGAGAAAACATTAATTGACACTCATACATACGTGTTATTTCTAAATGATCTAGACCTAAGATTAATTAATTAAGAATGCACTGAATTTAATAATTTATCAAAGTACTAATTAATTGTTAGGCGGTTCTACACTTAATGACTGAAATATGGTTCTAAATGAAAATTGGATCGTAGTTATAATAAGAAATAAATTAAAAATAGACCATGAAGAGATGCCCATGCATGGATCTTCATTCGAAAAATTATATTCAAGCTCCGCACCAACTTTTAGTAGGATAAAAATAAGGATAAAGTGTGGTCGATCTATTGGCCAATCATTTCATTTTGAGTAGCTTATTAATTAATAAATGATCACATATCATGAATTTAAATCTTATTAGTTTTTGAATTTTGGATTTTGCGATTGAAAGGTGAGCCAAAATATTAAGCTAGCTAGGTGATCCGGTGGACTAATCAATGCGTCTAGGCTAGTCCGACTATTGCCATAAAAAAAATACTATTTATTTTCTATAAAAACTATACAAAAGGCATGCATGTCTATGTGACAATTAAAATAATCACTTATGTACCTGTTTTTTAAATTAAAACTCATAATGCATTAATATAGAGTATTAATATGCATGGGGTGAAGCATATTGCTGAAAATCTCCCCCACCATCCTCACTCGAGTCTTTGCGTCATTGTATATGTCCTTGATCAACCTAGTGTACGCCACGGGTACATCCCTAACCTCCAAAGAACCTCTCTGAAAACTTTGTCGTAAACACACGAAATTAGCTGTCTTTATAAACACACGAAATTTAATTCTTTGAAGCTATATAATATGATAAAGTTATTTCTTCCCAATATATATGCATGGAGTTGTAATTCTCTACATTAGTTTGTGCAATTAATTTCTGGCAATGCAGCAAGGATCGAGTAGGAGCATTATAGTTCCATTTTAATTCTTTGAAGTTATACTAAAAATATGAGCAAGTTAGTTACTTGTTATTCGATAAATTAAACACAATAAAAATATTTGAGAGACGAGAAATATATATAAAACACAATCAAACTATCCGATAAAACAACATAACATAAGCATTCAAATTAAAAGGCAATTGCAAAACATAATTATCCAACTACTTTATACAACGATGCTTGCAATCCTGCTAATTTCCTTTTCCTAATTAATTTTCTAAATTAAGTTGATAAGCAGCAACCAAGAAGGCAGGTGCAAAAACATTGAATAACGGGGCCAAAGAAAGCCTGGACGGCTTCCCAACACGTCCCATTGGCGGCAGCATCAGCGGCAGCGGCAGCGATCTCACCAACAGCAACCGCTCGCCTGAAAATAAAAATTGGTGTAAAACTACATAAACTGCTAGTAAGAATAATTTGAATCAAACAGTAATTAAATTAAAGGCTCCACCGATCGAGTTATCGGAACATGGTACACCGTACGTACCAGAAAAAGAAGCAGAAAGGGACCGATCGAACCCAAACAATATAATATAATATTACTACCAGTGTCCAGCATCAATAACAAATTAAATACTACTATGATATTTTGAGTAGATTCACAACAACATATATCCATAAAAATATGATTTTTAAATTAATACAACAAAGCTACTATATAATAACAAAAATGTCATCTTTAACTAACTGGAAACAACAACACATTCTTAAAAATATGATTTTTAACTTAAAACAACAAACTTAAACAATAAAAATGTCATCTTTAACTGTAAAACTAACGGGAAACAACAACATATCCATCAAAATATGATTTTTAACTTAGGCTTAAGTCATCGACGGCCCCTTAAAGTTGTCCGCATATTTCACTTAGACACCTCAACTAGGGTCAATACCTATTGAACACTTTTGTCTATTCAAATCTTGTTCCTATTAGACATTTTTTGATAATAAGTGAAAAATGTAAAATGTGTGTGATACACTCTCGATGACGTGGCAAAATAATTAATGAAAAGATGACATGTGGCAAGTGGGCCCCAAAAATTATGGAAGAATGATTTTTATATTAAAAAAAAGTACTGCAACTATATTTTCAATCTTTTTAATATACATAAAAACATTGACTATAATAACACATTTTTACCCGGCCCCACACTACCCCCACCCCCTTTCTTCTACCCTACGCCTTTCTTCGTCATCTTCTTTCCGACAACATTGCTCTTCTTAAACCACTCTATATTTTCTCAAACTACTTGTAGACTCAATTTTTTTTAAAATAACAACTTTCCGTACCTAATACATGAGAGAAAGATATAAAGTGAGACTCGTACAAGAGTGATGAAGAAGCGGAGTTTGTTAACAAAGTAATTATTTCAAATTGGGTGCAAAGAGAAATCAAGAGGACCCAAATTAATTTTATCGAATTCTTTAATTTTATTTTTTATAAGTTGAATGAGTTTATATTTTAATTTGAATGGTGATGTTTGTTTGGAGGTGCTGGAAATGGAGCTGGCGGCTAAATTTTTATACTTCAATGTCCAATTATTTTTTTCTGGCAGAGCTAATTAGTTGATTTTCATTACTCCAATGTCCAAAAATCTTGTTTCTTCTTTCTTTAGTAAATCCAATTATTTGATTTTAAAAAAAAATACACTATAAGTTTATTTTGAAAACAGGTGAAGAAGACGACTGAAATTAGGGGGAGGGGAGGAAGGCGGTGGGGGATTTTCCTTTTTTGGATTAATTTTTAAAAAAATTATTTACAATGCCAACTGTAAGTTTTTTTTAAAAAAAAATTAAAATATGATTTCAGATGTCTTAACGCGCCAAAAGAAGGTGAAAAACACTTTTTCTGCCATATCAGCATTTTGTGTTTAATAGGTAATTTTGTGAATAATTTAGGTGTTCAATAGATACTGACCCTAGTTCAGGTGTCTAATTGAAATATGCGGACAACTTTAAGGGGTCATCGATGACTTAAGCCTTTAACTTAAAACAACATGAAACTAAATAACACAAAATTCACATTTTTGAATTAAAGGATATTTTGCTTGAGCGAGAATACTCGGAAACAATGACATAATACTTTTTGATAAAAAAAAATAAATTCTCAACCGTCTCTCTCTCTCTCTCTCTCTACGTACTAATAATAACAACGAGAATATTTTCATCCCAAATAGTACTCTGTCCAACGGAGAATGCAAACAGATTTCCTTTTTTTTTTTTTTTAAATATTTATAGGGGATTTTCATCATAATACTTTTTTATTATTCTTGGGTTATAGCAGTGATCTAAATTCAAGTTACTTCACCTCCAAATTAATTAAGTTGAATGGTTAACATAAACACTCTCCAATATCTAATTTTATTTAATTCCCTTAATTAAAATAGGACGAAATAACATTAACATTGGCAAACACGCGATTTTGAAATAATAAGCAAAACCAATAACAATATTCGCTAATGCATTTTGAAACCACAAACTGACAGGTTAATAAACGTAATAAGAATATAAGGTTGTTGCATGACATAATTCACATTGCAAATTTTTTCCGGCAACGATATCTCTCCGTACAACTCATTTGATATATTAAATGAAATCATAATATACTTAGATAAATTATCCTTAACGAGCTAGCCAATGAAATGAACCACAAACAAATGGCAAAGAGCTTTTAGACGGTACAATACTATTGCGAAAGCCACGAGGATAGTTATCAATTTTGAGAATATTTTGACAAAATATTTTGAGAATAATATGAAAACGGATACGTCGATTGTAAAGTGTAAATACTAACTACTTAAGGAGTTATAAGTTGTACCACATGCTCGTATAATAAGACTCAATGTTGCATTTATATTTGAGAAACCAACTGGTTATAGTGGTGAATTTTTGGAATCGTATTAATGTATTTAGGTTGTGAAGTCTACGTCAAGGATTTTGAATGAGTGTTGATTTCATCGTAAGCTCCGTGAAAGTGAATTGATATTAGGACGACAAGCTTATGGGTAAAGGAAGAATTTAATACATTGATAAATTTTAACTTTTAATCTATTTAATTTTGCCATCGTAAAATTATTTTTTCCATGATTTATTTTTTTGAAAAAGAATGTGTACGTAATACAAACACTAGCCATATAATATAAGTCGAATCATTAAATAGTAATTTATTAATAACTCAAAATAATACTAACAGAACATCATGTTAATGAAAACTATTTAGTGTAACTTATTAATCACTCAAAATAATGAATAAGAAATAAATAAATAAATAGGAGAATCCAAAATAGTCATAGTTGGAGGATCAAACTCCTGACAGTGGGCCCCACCTAATTGTAAAACCCGTACAATATTTCTTTTGTTTGTCTATAGTTTTAGATTAAATTTGCTTAATTAATTCTCAATTTTTGTCTTTTTGTAGTTAGCAAATAAGTTTTGAATTGATTGGAGTATTTATTTATTTATTCATTTTAGCCCTATTTTCAACTGAGTTTTATTTGAAGAAAATCAATATGTGAACTACAATTCCCATGATTTATTCCCTATAAATAAAATAATATATAGTAGTAGTATATATCAAATCATTTCCCTTTGATTTATGCCAAAAGTCAAACAATACAACTTTTTATTTTGAGATGTTTGCTTGTAACAACAAACTTAATGAACAAAAATTTGATCTTTCAACTCACATGAGCTCGATACGAAGATGGAGGGACTAAATAGACAAGGTCATAACAAGCTCGTCGAACTTGGCTTTGAAAGCAACATCCTCGTTGGTCTTTTGAACTATGTCATATTTGGCAAAGAGGCAAGTCTCAACAACAAAATTCACACTCTACCATTTTTGAATTAAGGATATTTTGCTTGAGGATATTTGGAAACAAAGAAATGAGGATTTAAGGGTTGATAAAAAGAAATTCTCAACCGTCTCTCTCTCTCTCTCTTCTACGTACTAACAACGAGAATATTTCGTCCCAAATAGTACTATGTCCAACGGATCGGAGAATGCAAACAATTTTTTATTTTTAAAAAAGGCTTTTATTTATTAATACTACTAGAGATCAGTTGGATAATACTACTAATATATATAGTGGTCTTGCATATCATGGTTGAAAAAACACTTTTGAGCCATCAAAAATGACAGTTAAATTTTAGTCTTTCGGCATTTCAAGCCTAGACAAAAGCTTGACGTTGGTGTGTTTGGCCATAAAATCTTCAATCACTTGGCATATATAATGATTCTATTAGTCAACACATTATTATTTTAATAAAGAAATTTTCAATCGATTTCTTTAAAACACTAAGCTTTCCCCTTCAAAGCCGGAGACATTCACGTTTGAGACGAAACCACGACTAAAAAGGTGGAGAAAAAGATGTGGAATATCGTGATGTTTACTGGTGAGAGTCTCAACTTTATAATGGATCTTGTCCACTATTTTATTTATTTTTAATTTGTCACAAACAAGAGAGAAAAAAAATAGGAAAATAACGATGCATTCATATAGAAATAATTAGTTTAATAAAAGATGACTTAATTAAGTAAATATGTACAAATATTATAGTATTCTTTTGATTATTGTATTTTTAATTAGATTTTAATAACTTAATGCATGTGTATTTTACAAAGTAGAGCCTCCTTGACAGTTTTAGTTTGACAATGACTATATGAAAGACCCATATATTTTTGGTCACACCAATATATATGTTTGCGGATGGTGAAGTGCTACTCCTCTACCAAGAGGATGGTTTTTATCGCGACTTTAGGACATCCAAAGGACCATATGAACCATTGCCTTCAAATCGTACCTTACTACAAGGATGTGTTTATATGGAAAATTTGATCTCTCCAAAATTACTTATTTAGTATTAGTTTATGCTTGATCAAGTCTTTTATTTTTTGACATGATGCTACATTAACTCTTATTTTATTAGTCTATTATGATTTGCCAATGTTGTTGGTTTTGCTTATTTCATATTCTCAGAGAGGTGACACGAGCCGTTTCTATACTTCTTAAGAAAGAAGTGATTGAACCTTCCCTTCTATATTATATCATGTTATAGAAATTTTATGCTCGAAGTAATACAACATTCTTGAATATGCTTTTAGGAGAAAATAAGTGCTTGGGAAGAGTAGCATAAGTTTGATTTCGGTTATGTTTTAAAAAGTTTTCTCTCCCCAAAATTACTTTAATATTAGCTTATGTTTGATTTTGGTTCTATTTTAAAAAAAACTTTGATGTTCAATTTAGTTCTCGATTTTAAGGTCTTTATATTTTAGTGAACCAAAAAAACAAAATTTGAATCTGTTTAGGATATCTATGATAACTACGTACCATGAGTATTCTAAGTGAAATATGGTTCTAAATGAAAATTGGATCGTAGTTATAATAAGAAATAAATTTAAAATAGACCATGAGGAGATACCCATGCATGGATCTTAGCTTCAATCGGAAAATTATATTCAAGCCCCGCACCAACTTTTAGTAGGATAAAAATAAGGATAAAGTGTGGTCTATTGGCCAATCATTTCATTTTGAGTAGCTTATTAATTAATAAATGAACATATATCATGAATTTAAATTTTATTAAAAATTGACAAAAGGTAAACTACAAAAAGACAAAAATTGGGAATCAATTAACCAAATTTAATCCAAAACTATAAAAGCTAAGCTAAGAAGAAGAAGTAAAGCTGTGTATTATATTTATAGAATGGAAGTGAAAAAAACCTTATACAATGTATGCTAAGCTTCACTATATATAGTGTAGCAATTACAATCATTTAACTATCTAGACTAGTTAGCTTTAACTTAACTATAGTTAGTTATAACTAACTTTTCTAACAACTTTTCTAACAAACTTATAACTACCATAGCTTCACATTGCTTAACACCCCTCCTCAAGCTGGTGGCTGGTGGCTGGAATATGTCTTTTAATCCCATCTTGGACATAAGATACAAATGTGGAGCTTTCCATAAACCTTTGGTGAGTAGGTCAGCTAGCTAGTCTCTAGTTGACACATACTGTGTTTTGATCATCTTTTGTAGTATCTTTTCTCTAACAAAATAACAATCAATGTCAAAGTGTTTAGTTCTTTCATGAAATATAGGATTAGAAGCAATATGAATTGCAGCTTTGCTATCATAAAACAGATCTACTGGCTGCTTTATATTCACTCTTGGCTCCTTGTATAAACCAATTAGCCATGTAATTTCTACAACTGTTGTTGCCATACTTCTGAATTCAGCCTCAGCAGAACTCCTTGCTACTGTTTCTTGCTTCTTTGACTTCCAGGAAACTATAGCATCTCCAAATTTCACAAGATATCCTGTAACAGACTTTCTTGTTTGTACACAAGTACCCCAATCAGAATCACAGTATGTAGTTAACAATTCTGAGCTTTGTGAAGGCATAAACAACCCCAAACCAGGAGCTGTTTTAATGTATTTAACTACCCTGAGTGTTGCTTCCATATGAGACTCTTTTGGAGTATGCATAAATTGGCTCAATACTTGTACTGCAAAGGAAATGTCTACTCTAGTCATGGCTAGATATAACAGCCTCCCCACCAGCCTTTGATACCTCCCAACATCTTAGAATAGTGTCTGAAGAGATGTCAGTCTTGTATTAGGATCTAGTGGTGTATGAACATGTTTTGCACCACTTAACCCCATTTCAGAAATGAGCTTTAAGGCATATTTGTGTTGGTTCATAACATACCTTTCCTTGAACGTAGCAAACTCTATGCCAAGAAAAAAACTTCAGCTTATCCAAGTCTTTCATTTTGAACGTAATCTGCAGATCACTCCTAGTCTTGAGAATCAAAGAACTGGAACTACCAATCACTAAGAGATCATCAACATAGACAAGAATCAGAACTATATCAGTGCTAAAAGTCCTTGTACAAAGAGAATAATCATAATGACTTTGAACAAAGCCCAACTGAACCAAAGCATCAGTCAACTTGAGATTCCATTGCCTAGGAGTCTGTTTGAGGCCATAAAGAGACTTATGCAGTTTACAAACTTTGCTAGAGTCCTCCTGCCTACAAAAACCAGGTGGTATGACCATATACACATCTTTAGGAAGATCACCTTGTAGAAAAGCATTATGTGTGCCATCTGAAAAATAGACCACTGTTTTGCAGCTGTAACAACAAGAACAAACCTAACAGGGACTATTTTAGCAACTAGAAAAAAGCCTCAGTGTAGTCTAGGCCTTCTTTTTTACTAAAACCTTTGGCCACCAATCTTTCCTTGTACCTTTCAACAGCACCTGAGGCTAGATACTTCACTTTGAATACCCATTTATAGCCAATAGGCTTCTTACCAGGTGGAAGATCAGTAATACTCCATGTGTGATTAGCCTACAAAGTAGCTATCTCAGCTTGCATAGCTTCAAGCCATTGAGGCTGAGAAGCAGCTTCAGCAAGTGATGTAGGTTCGAGAGTGCTGGGGAATAAGCAGCAAGAGCAGCACCATATACAGGAGAAAGATTAGCATATGTTACATGCTCAAAAACAGAATACAGACACTTGGACTTAGGTTGATTAGTGAGAAAATCATGCATCCATATAGGAGGCTTTGTAGGCCTGGAAGATCTTTTTAAAGCAGAAGACTCAGTAGTAGTAGGAGGAGGTAAGACACTAGAAGAAGAACTAACATCAGAAGCTAAGTTGTCCAAATCCTCAAAATCTGGAAGAGCACCATTAGGAGAAACTATAGGTGGAACCACTAAGGGAGTAGAGAAGGAATCATCTATGAATTAAAGCACATGAAATAAAGAAGAAGAAGAAGAAGATTGTCTGTGCATAAAAGGAAATATAGTTTCTTTAAAGATCACATCTCTACTCACAAAGAATGCCTTAGTGTGTAAGTCATAAAGTTTGTAACCTTTTTGTAAGGTGGAATATCCAACAAACACAACAGGAATTGGTCTTAGGGCAAATTTATCAACTTTTCTGACCTAAGTAGCAAATGTCAGACAACCAAACACCCTGAGATGATAAAGAGAAGGACAGGTTTTATAGAGAAGATCATAAGGAGTCCTCTCCTTAAGTATAATGGAAGGTAATCTATTAATTAAGTAAGTACTAGTTATAACACAGTCACCCCAACAACTTAGAGGTAGTCTAGATTGGAATCTCAAGGATCTGGCCATGGCTAAAACATGTATATGCTTCATTTTCACAACTTCATTCTGTTAAGGAGTAGATGTACATGAGCTCTAATGAAGAATACCCATAGCTTGAAGTAAAGTATTGACTTGTGAATTGAAAAACTCACACCCATTATCAGACCTCAATATTTTTATAGTAGAGGAGAAAACATTATGAATCACGGCAAAGAATATAATGAGAGCTACAATGACCTCAGCTTTGGAAGTCAATAGTATCAACCAAGTAAACTTGGAGTAATCATCAACTAGAGTGAGGAAATATCTCTTTCCATCATGAGTAGGAACTCTATAAGGTCCCCAAACATCAACATGTAACAAATGGAAACAAGCACTGGTAGTAGTAGTACTTAAAGGAAAAGACAATCTGGACTGTTTAGCCAAAGGACATACAGTGCATAGTTCAGTACCTCTAGGAGATACATTTTTAAAACAACTGAGAGTTCTTAGGACAGACATAGGTACATGACCTAGTCTCTTATGCCATAGAGACAAATGACATTACAAGACATAGTAGAAGAAGATGCATTAACAACATGAACTTGAGTCTTAGGAGATTTCAATTGAGCTCCTTGAGATTTCAACTGACAATCAGCCTGAACCACATATAGATCATTCTCCAGTCTGCCAGTCCCCCCCCCCCCCCCCACAATCCTATTTGAGAGGTCCTAAAACACACAATAATCAGGATAAAACAGAACACAACAGTTCAAGTCTCTTGTTAACTTAGGAACATACAGTAGGTTATAGTGAAATGTAGGAATGTGAAGAACATTAGATATCTTAGTCCCTCCAAGGACCTGAGATGAACCAATATTATTGACATGAGCACTTGAACCAGTAAGTAAATGAACCATGTGATTTGGAGAAGCATCTAAGCTAGTATGCTGAGTTAACATTCCTAGATTATGTACCATATGTTTGGAAGCCCCAGAATTAATTATCCATTTATCATCATCAGTATGCATAGTAGAACTGTGCATCATACATGTAGTTTGCATAGCAGTGTCATTGTGTTTCTTTATATTCTCTTGATCTATCATGTGTAAAAGTTATTGGTACTGCTAAGGAGAAAAATGAGGGTGAGGCTGCTGTAGTTATGAGGGTTGCAGATTAAGAGAGCATGAGAACCACCATAGGAAATCATTGGTGTGGAAGGATTGCTATCAGAAGTTGAACCTGAACTACTTCCATAGAAACTATGTTGATGATGCAAATATTGTCCAGTACCAGTAGAAATACCTGCAAGATTAGTTGTAGTACTAGAACCAGTAGGTGTCCTCTTCTTACCCTTCCAATCAGCAAGATACCCATTCAGTTTGTAACAAGTAGCTTTAACATGACCTTTCCAATTACAGTAGTCACAAAAAAAAGTGTTATTTGGTATTGGCTGATTTCTGATGAGGTCTGAAATTAGCTCCTGATGGAGGATTAAAACCAGGAAAATTAGATCCATTTCTAGGCATATGTCCTCTTCCATTACTAAAGAAGTCCATAGAGTTAGGCAATCCTCCAGAATTAGTTGATGTAATATTGTCACTGCCTATGCCTACTGCATTTGATTTTCCTAATATTCTCTGACTTTCCTCAAACATTACCAGAGAATAAGCCTTGTTTATACCTGGTGCTAGATCTAACATCATAATTTGACTCCTACACTGATTGTAGGATTCATTCAAGCCTAAGAGAAACTGCATTAGTCTTTGGTACTTAAAATGGACTGCATAAGCCTTAGAAACTTCACAAGCACAGCCAGAACAGGGCATAAGAGAGTCAAATTCCATCCATAATTCTTTAAGTTTTAAAAAATAGCTTGAAACTAACATCATCCCTTGACTGAGTGTAGCAATTTCCTTGTGCAAGTAAAAAATCCTAGATCCATCTACCTTATCAAATCTCTCTTTTAGATCAATCCACACTTGTTGAGCATTACTACCATAGACTATACCACTTAGTAACTCTTAACTGACAGAGATCATAATCCATTATAGCACTATAACACAAAGCTACATTGAACTTATCCTTGGAACTTTTTCCATCAATGAATCCTAATTTTCCTTTACCTAAGAGACCTATCTTGATAAATCGACTCCACAAAGAATAATTCTCAGATCCAGTAAGCTGAATTGAAACTAGAGAGCTACCTGGAGTATCACAAGCCTGTAAGTTCAGAGGATGATGAGAATCCAGCACTGTTCCTCCTTCTTGCATCACTGTACCTCTTCCTTGCTCAGATTTGATTTCAGAAACATTCACCATCGCAAGAGAACATAAAAAAACTTGAATCATTCACTGTTTCTAGAACAATGCAACAGCTCTGCAGAGAATCTGCAATTGCATCAAAAAATAAAGAGATCAAAGACCTTACTGCTCTGATACCATGTTAAATTAGGTTTTAGGCCTAACTCAAACCCCAAAAGCTAGCTCAAAGGGAGGAGGATTGCCCAAGCCTTATAAAAAGCTCACACATCTCATTTACCACCGATGTGGGACTTTTGTTATTCTTTAACACCCCACCTCACGCCCAGTGCATCTCAGCATCTGGTGCGTGGGAAATTTTTGAGTTTGGGGGCCCAACATCGGGTGAGACAGGCCCTGCTCTAATACCATGTTAAGCTCTAACAATGGTGAACTTCACAAAGCTAAGCTAAGAAGAAGAAGTAAAGCTGTGTATTAGATTTATAGAATGGAAGTGAAAAAAAACCTTATACAATGTATGCTAAGCTTCACTATATATAGTGTAACAATTACAATCATTCAACTATCTAGACTAGTTAGCTTTAACTTAACTATAGTTAGTTATAGTTAACTTTTGTAACAACTTTTCTAACAAACTTATAACTACCACAACTTCACATTGCTTAACGAAACAAACAAAAGAATATATTATGCGTGGGGCCCACTGCCAGATAGTTGGATCCTCCAGCTATGACTATTTGGATTCTCTTATTTATTTATTTATTTTTCATTCATTATTTTGAGTGATTAATAAGTTACAACATGATGTTCAGTGAGTATTATTTTGAGTGATTAATAAATTACTATTTAATGATTCGACTAATATCATATGTTCAGTGTTTGTATTACGTACACGCTTTTTTTTTAAAAAAATCACGTGGAAAAATTAATTTTATAGTGCTAAAATGAAATAGATTAAAAGTTAAAATTTATCAATGTTCTCCATCACGATATTCCTCATCTTCTTCTCATCTTTTTTACTCGTGGTTTCGTCTCAAACGTGTTGAAGGGAAGAATTAAGTGTTTTTTTTAAAAAAAAATTGTTAAATAATAATGTGTCGACATTATATATGCCAAGTGTCCGAAGATTTTATGGCCAAACTCACCAACGTCGAACTTTTGTCTAGACTTAAAAGACTAAAATTACATAACTAATTAGGTAGGAGTATAAAAAAGGTACATAACTTTGTGGGCATTTTCTCATGATTTTCCTACAAAGTATCCTACACTAATAGTACTGATCTAAAAATTGAGATGAGCAAAAAGATATTATGCCTTAATTCTCTACTTAGACAGACATGTGCATGCAGGGGCGGATCTATTAAGGCCCATGGGGTGCCACACCACCCACAATCTTCGACGGAAACTCTATTTATATACAACATATGTATAAATAATAAACGTGCCACCTAGAGAACAAAAGTATTTTATGGCGCAGTGGTAGACCATATACTTAATGGGTCAAAGTTCGTGGGATCGATTTCAGCTAACAGCTTTTTGTTTTAATTCTTTTCAATTGCAGGCAGCCTTTTTTTGTTTTGATTTTTCTTTTTAACTAGTGTTTCTTTTTTAAACTACAAGGCACATTCTCTTTTGTTTTTCAATTTTTTCTTACTTGTTAACTTATTATTAAGTATTAATCAATAATTATGTTTTAACTAATTTAATTCAACTCTTTGACTTTTCTTTTATATGATTAAATATGAAAAAAAAATCTCTTCACCGTTGAAATCCCTACTCTTCCTTTAAACTTTTGAACAACAAAAATCTGTCATTAATTAAAGCTTCAGCCTTCCGTCGATGGCCCAATCCCGCTCTCCCATCCAGCCACAAGATGAATAATTCTATTTGAATTTAAAATTGATTTAATCGATGAGTCTACTGGGCATTTGAGACGAATCCAAAATTGGAAGATTTTGATACACCAATACTATCTTAATTTAGGTAATTAATGAAACTTTTACTACAATTAACAAATAATGTAGTATTTGATTGGTAACTAATGGCTCAAATATGATTTCTAAGGTAAACTTAAAATAAAAATAATGAAATAAGACTCTAGCTAGATTTGAACCGTATTCTCGCGAGTGGTTCCTCAGGCTTGTATCAACTAAACAAGGGCACTCCTACGCTTCTTATGGGTGCACTGTTGATTATAACCTACTTTATGTCAGTTTCTCACAATAAATATACATATATACACATGATTTTTTTTTAAGGTAACGAATGCACGTGCACCCTTATCAAATCATGTGGGTCCTTCTCTGTTTGGCACCCAGTGACTCTAAATCTTAGATATGTCTCTATGTGCATGTATGTCAATAATTAATAATCCATCATTCTGGAATGAAATAATTAAAAAAGTTAACATATATTAATGAAATACTTAAACCATTGCAGCCGTGTTAATCCAACAGAAACAAGAAACATCCACCAATTGATCTCTTTCTCTAATTACTATTTACTACTTACTAAATAACTAAAAGATTAGACTCACACCATTAGGAATTAAACCATTACAGTCGTGTTAATCCAACAAAAACAAGAAACATCCACCAATTATGTTACTAAGCTAGTCGCTCTTTTTTTTTGAAAGCTTTTTTGGTGTTTTTTCACACCTTTTTGAGACCAGTCGAACCACAAGCAGTGGACCTCGAAGCAGAAGCAACATTAGTCCTTGAACTCGAACCAGCATCGACGGTGGGCCTCGAACCCGAACCAGAAGCGACGGCGAAAACAGTAGCAACAACAACTATGTGGGGAGAGTTGGCAAAATAGCCACTCTACAAACTTAATTAAATATTAAGACAAAAGTCTTGAACAATTTGTGGTATAGCCACTATTAATGACATCATCCATGAGCCCTAATTGGCACATACGAAAAACCTCCCTAGGTTTCCAGATCTCCCCCTTCTTTTCCAACTAATTTGGAATAATATATATCTATTTGCATTTTTTTAAAGTTATATTAAAAACAAAGAAAAAAACCAAACGAGAAATAAGAGAGCAGCTCGGTTTTGCTACTGTCGAAAGTGATGATTTCGGCGAGTTTTCCGGCCAAAATATCCATTTTCAAGGTAATATGATCATCATCTCCTACTCCATCTTCATTTTTACTCCATTTTCTTTCAAAAACCAAGTTTCAAAATGATTTTTCCGCCATTTTAGAAATTTGAGAAATCTTTCATAATAATCACTTGATAACTCATTATGGATACATTTTAGTAGTTTAAAAGCATTAAAGATCTGTATCGCCATTGCAGGAGCTGTATTTGGAACGACGATCTCATTCAGTCGCGTTTATGTACGGATGTCAGACTTCATCGATTGTTAACAACTAATATTGTAATCTAGTATATATCCTTTGTAGTTGATAATGGCAGTAACTGAATTTGTTGTTGCTGGTAGTGATTATATGGGAGTATGGGAGGAGACTCCCAAAAGCTAGAATTGGAAATCTTTTAGTAAGACTACAGTGCCTATTGCGTTGCATCGCAATGGTTCATATGACGATATGATTGCAAACGTAATTGAGACCAGTGAGTTAACTTGCGAGCCAAATGACTTGGGGATTAGCTATCAAATGAATGAGAGGGAAAAAATGCATCCCACATTCATAAAAAATGATAGGCATATGAGCTTATACATGTTAGATATTGGTATTGATGGCTCTAGGCCTACATTGAGGATAAACGTCAATGTGAGGCCTACAATTGAACCAACAAATTCATTTAACGGCGACAATAATTCGATTGGAAATGAAAGATTGGGTGATCATTCAAAAAAAAGCTTGGGTGATAATTCAAATGAGAGCTTGAATGATCATTCAGTAAATATACATGATGATCCAACTAATGTGGAAAATCAGTCGGTAGATGCGGAAGATCCCGAACCCGAATATTGTGAAAAAATGTAGGTACAAAAGGAATTAGGATCACAATCCAATCATTCCTTCTCTGATGAAACTAATTTATGTATAAACCAAACTTTCAGTAACAAGAATGAGTTGCAATTGTTATTAGCCAAAGCGGCGGCAGAAAAGTCTTTTGATTTTGCTACTGTGAATAGTTGTACTAAATACTTAAAGATGAAATGTGTATCTCGCAATTGTGCATGGATGTTGCAAGCGAGGAAATATGAGTGTTCGAATAGATTTCGTATCTATAAGTACATTGGTGAACATAGTTGTGGCGTTGAACATGCCAACAATAGCCATAGAAAAATTTCAATCAAAGTGATTGCTTCACTTTGTATAAATATGTATCGTGATGGCAAGGGTCCAAATGTTAAAGAGATTCAAAGAGCTATGTTTAATATTTTTCATTGTAGTCCAAGTTATTGGAAATGTTGGAAGGGTGGTGTGGTTGCTAAGGAAATGGTCCGAGGGACAGCGGAGAACGGATATTCATGCTTACCGGTTTTTTCTTACATGTTCGAGACACTTTATGTTGGTTCTAGTTATTGTCTCATGGTAAACGAGGATAGTCATAGGTTCATGTGTTATTTATTGGCCTTTGGTGCTTGCATTAAGAGATTTACCCACATGAGAAAGGTAATTGCGATTGATGGCACTCATTTACATGAAAATACAAGGACGTGTTGTTGAGCGTTATTGCACAAGATACGGAGAATCATGTTTATCCGATTGCTTTTTGTGTTATGGACAAAGAGAATAATGCATCTTGGACATTTTTCTTTCAGAAATTGGAGATTGTGGTCAATGAACCAGATTTGTGTTTTATCTCCGATAAACACAAAAGTATCGCCAACGATATTGTGAACGTTTACAATCATGCTCACCACGGATATTGTATAAGGCACCTCGGTGAAAATCTTCACGTAAATCATCATGGTGGAGATTATCTTTATCTTTACTACAATGTGACAAATGTTTATTCTTTGGAGGAGTTTGACAATCATTTTGTAGAATTCAAGAACAAATGCCCCGCGGCAGCCGTCATCCTTGAGCATGATATTGGTTTTGAGAAGTGGAGCAAGGCACATTTTCCTGGCAATAGATATGATATGATGACCACAAATATTATCGAGTCACTCAATGCTATGTTGATAGATGAAAAAGAGTATCCTGTGGTATCTATATTTAATTCGATTGCTAAGAGGTTTGGAGAATTGTCTAGGGAGAGGCATGCATATACCCTTAAATCAATGGGTAATCAAATGGTGCCGGCTGCGGAAAAAATTGCAAGAAAAAAAATGATAGAGGGAGACTCCTTGTATGTGGAGAATATAATTGGGGATGACAATCAATTTATCGTGTTCGGTGCGGGTGTTACTGTCTATGTGGACCTACTAGAAAAGTCATGTTCATGTAGAGAATATGACTTGATCAATTTGCATTGTGCTCACGCAATGACCATTTTGCGATCGATGCATGACAATGAGTATGGTATGAGCATCTATGAGCATCTATGAGTACTCTTCACCTTTGTATAAATTTGAAGCATACCTTCTTGTATACATGGATTCTATTAATGTTGTCCCTCCAAGTCGGAATGGTGTGTTCTAGAAGAATTGTTTAATGTTAACATTCTTTCGCCTCTTGTCGATACCAAGCTTGTAAGAAAAAGAAGAAAACGTGTCAAAGGCATCAGTGAGAATTTCAAGAGCAAGAGAAGGAACAAATGTTCAATTTGTAAGAGAACCGGACACAAGAGAACTAAATGTGTGAACAACAATAAATCTTAAACAAACTTGATTGAATTTGTTTTTGTAATGAAGCTACTGTTTGTTTTTTGCTACTGTAATCGAGCTTCTGTTTTTTTTTTGCCACTGTAATCAAGCAACTGCCAGCATTTTCGTCAATTTATCGTCATTTATTATCGTAATTACTCATGATCTAATATAGATCGATCAAAAAATGACATACATTTTGTACACTGTCATATATGTGAAAATTATTAATATATAAAAATTCATGGTATTTGTAATGCAATGATTCTAATGCATGAATTAGAATATGATTAAGAATTAGAATTAGAATGAATTAGAATGGTATTTGTGACTATTTTTTAGGCACCAAATCAAACAATGCTTAAGAAATAATCTAAGTATAACTAATACAAACATTATTTTCATATACACTCTACCAAACGAATCCTTAATAAATTGTCAAAAATATAGATGTTACCATTAAAAAAAGTAGCAATTTGAACTTTTTTTACCGTGGTAAAATTTGTATATCTAAATATTTACTGATTATCAAAATATATAAACCATTTATACAATCGATACATCTATATGTGTAAGGTGTATGTATGACATATGAGATTTACACTTTGACTTTAGTAAGGTATATTCGGGTTTATATCTATGTTAACGCATTATCATTACTTCACCAACTAGAATCTGACACTTATTTATAGACCAAAACTAGTAGAATTTAAAAAAGACAGCAATTAATTAATAATAAATTATATATTTGAAATTTATCCAATTAAATAAGTTTAAACAAGTCATATGATCATATAAGAGTCCACATAAATTGGGTGTGGTGATTAGTGATGTACGAGGAAGAATTTCAGCTATACAATCAACTACATCCCTAGAACAATGTTTGAGAAAACATAAATATGTTGTGAAGATGTCACTTGTTCAACCACACATTGTTGATTGTCACCCCAATTTATATGGACTCATACATGATCACATGTTTATGTTGTAAAGATGTTGATTGTATAACCATACATAACTATTCCTCATTCATACTTGTGCATTCTTCACACATTAGTTTGAAGACGTTCATTGTATTTGAAACTTTCTCAGACATCATTTATCTCCACCCCCAATGTATTTGGACCTTTACATTACTTCTTTAAACTTATTTAAATAAATTTCAATAATATTATTTAAGCGTCATACTCTAGTAGGTGCAGTATAGAACATTTATGGATCGTGATATCCACCCGTATTTACCTTACTAGTGTTGAAGTGTAGCTGTCGTTGGTACAATCTAAACCAAGCACATGAAAAAATATCGACTATCTTAATTATCTATATATTTTTATCAACAGTGACAATACTCAATTATCCAAGTTTTACAACGGTAACAAAGTACAAATTGCTACTTTTCAACGGTAACATTTACTTTTTTTAGTGTATAAAAAGAAGAATTCATGAACTTTTCCATCCTATTCTATTTTGATAATACTTAAACATCTCTTTTTATTATGTCTCAAGCATCTCAAACATTCCATGCAAGAAAATCTTACGTTTGTCGTTGTGGTGATTTAGTTATGTTAAGGACGTCACACACCGATACGAACGCAGGTCGACAATTTTTTAACTATGCAATTGGTGCATGCTCTTTTTTTAAGTGGCTTGAAAATGATTCATCAATGAGCAGCCCATCAAAATTAAGTCCGGAACTCGAGACATCAAATTTTCAAGGCGTTACCAAATTTCAAATATTAGAAAGGCATCGAAACTCCAAAGAAAATAGGGATTTTCTATTGAATTTATTCAAAGAGGTCAAAGAGCAGAGAGATCACTTTAAAGGACTGCTAAAAGACACCGAAAAAGATAGGGATCAACTAAAACAAAAGTTGATATTGGCTGAAGAAAAAGAGAAAGGCCTAAAAATTATATTGTATGATTTGTTGTTAGTGGTTGCTTTTTGAAAATGTGTAACAGGGATGCAGTAGTTCAACATTATATCTTTTACTCATGTAGTAGTACAATCTATTAATAAAATGAAGTCTTTTTGAAATTGGTAGGAAAGTGCATTATATATACTATTTAAAGTCCATAACTGGCAACATTATCCATCAAAACAAAAATAACATTTACATAATCCAACTGTCTTAATCATCAACCATCAAAAATCAACCATTTAAAAAATCACCTGTCTTAATCGTCTACCCACTTCAAAAACCAATTGTGTTAATATTCAACCACCAAAAACTAATTATCTTAAAAACTAATTGTCTTATCATCAACACAAATAACCAACCGTTCAAAAACCAATTGTCTTAAACCAACTTCAAGAACCAATTGTCTTCCTCATCACCATTTAGCTCACCATTGAGATCCATCACAATATCCATCACATCCACTTAATTTTCATCACTGCCTTCATCTACTTTCTCTTCAATCTTATCCTCTTCTTTGTGTTCTTCTTCCTGCAATTCGATCTGCTCCTCTTCTTTTTTTTGTTCTTTGTTCTCTTCGACCTTATCCTCTTCTTTTTGTTCTTCTTCCTTCTCTTCGATCTGCTCCTCTTCTTTTTCTTCTTCTTTGTTCTTTTCCAGTTTCTCCTCTTCTCTTTCTTCTTCTTTTTCTGCCATTTTCTCCTCCTCTTGTTCATTAACTTCTTCTGAAAAGTACTCATCAACTGCAAGCAGATCTTCATCGACTATTGCTAATGGAAGTAATTCATCAACATCAACTTCAGCACCATCTTTATCAACTGTTGGTGTTGTATAGTCTTCATCTTTATCAACTGTTGCTGCAAAATTAGTGACTTAGTATTCTTACAAATAAATAATTTCATACAAATAGTATATAAATTAGTCTACTTTCATTTTCCTTATGCTTTTGAGCTCTCATCAACCTCTCATCTCGTATGAAAGCAACAACTTCCATAATTGATAGTTCAAGGGATGCAACACACTCACACAAATTATCATCTTTATTTTTCTGTCCACTCGAAACAGAATTCTCACAAGGTTGGTCGGAATTGTTCTCACCCAATATTTCATCCTCTTGGTTCTCTACCGCAGAAGTGAGGACAATGACACCTTTCAAATTGGACTTTAAGGCATCAATAATTGTGTCCTTCACTTCGTCCGTATATGACTTTAATGTTGCTATATAATTTTTTTTTGTCTCACGGACAGTTGGTACGAGGTATGGATGCACAACCTACAAAAAAAAATATAAATTGTACAAGATCTTCAATAATTTACAAATATTGCTAGATAATAATAAATATGTTTATCCCTTTGTACTTAAATGAATCACCTTCGATAATGTTATCGCTCTTTGCCGTGTGTCATCTAAGTATATGGGGAATTGACAGAGGAGAATTCAAGGACTTCTTTGCATAAATATTAAGATGAGAAAAAGCCTCATATATCCAAACATGAAATTAATAAAATAACAAATAAATAAAAAAAGACTATGAAATACTATATAAATATATAAGAGTTTAATATTAATTAAGTCCAAAATTGATAAAAAATTATCAGAAATGCCCAGGGGAAGCCATACAAAGCATCTGATGCATTCCCTCTTTCCTTGTACACTTCACTTTGTTTCTTCAAATTAATTTTGTTTTTCAAATACTTCACTATTAAATCAAAACACTCTTTGCCCCACGGATAACTCTTGAAAAAATCTAAATCATCGACTATATTAATGTGGTTTGCATCCACAATCTTAGATCGATCGTGGGCAAACAACATCTAGTGGACGAACCAAATTAAAGAGCACTTCAATTTATGCTCCTTATTCAATCTGGTACCCTTAATCAAACTCACAACTTTTGTACCACTGATATTCTTATTCTTATCATTTTATAGTAAAATTTCTCACCATTCTGAAACACTTTTTTCATTTTTGCATCACAGGGGTATGCTGAGCAATTTAGCCCCATAATCAATGCAAACTCTTTTAAGGCAAAACAAGCAGACTTATCATTCACACAAAACCATATCTCATGCAAATTTTTTTTATCATTTTTTACACGAAGCAACAACATGTAATGGACCATTTGTCCATTGAACTTGTAATGTTTTGAAATATGTCTTAAATGTCCAAAACAAGTATCTTTAAAGTCATTATAATTTTTTGCTTGAAGTAAGATATTTCTAAAATCAAGATAAAGAGTAATTAATATTGCTCTCACAGAAATTTTGGCTGGAAAAGATCCTAACCCATCCATACATGTAGTTAGATTATAGGACTTAATAGAGATCACTCTTGCACAAGTTGGCAAGGACAGGGGATCAACATTCTCATCTCCAGTATCTCGGCTATCTCCACTACTCAACTCATTTCCACTGTCAGTGTTTTCTTCACTAGATTCAACATCATCAGTAGCCTGGGCACTACTATCCACATAGTTGTCGATTTCAGCCATCGTATCAGAATCCGAGTTAGATTTAGGTTCTTCAACTACAATTTTTTTCTTTTTTGAGCATCTTGAAACTTCTTCAGCCTTTCTTTTCTTATTTTTAGAAGGCTTAGAAACAGTTCTTTTAACAATGTCGCCTCTAGTTTTAGGAGTCATACTGTATTATATTCAAAAACACAAACAAATTAAAATATCGACAAGTAGTCTATTAATACAAAAAAATATGAAAAAAAGTACCAATGCCAACAAAACTTGATAATGCCATTGACATAATGCCTAGCGAAACACCATTATAGTCGACCAAAATATAGTAAAAACTTTCAAATCAATAGGCCAGATAAACATAAAAAATAAAAAATTTCTACGCATTATCTAAAGCAAAACGTCAGTAATGATTCCGAATAAAAAGCATTAACTAAAACAGGTCAGATTTTGAGAACTTTAAGCAAAAATCTAAACTTCGCTACACTATCGCAGTAAAAACATCAAATAGGCTAAAACTAATTGAAAACACGATTAAACTTACTTGAGAGGAAGAAGATTCCAAAAAGATCACTAAATAAACTTTGGAAGAAGATCGAAGAAGATTCAACTGACTTGGGGAACAAGATTGACGAAAAACAAAATAAACTTCACTTCGTTTTTCAAGAACGATTATAGGATCTAACGATTATAGGAAGATGGAAGTTTTGTTGGAGAATGATCAGTTTTTTATGGAGGTTGATGATTTCATAAAGAGGGTTTATGGAGAAGACGAAGAGTTGAAAGAGAAGAAGTTCTCTGAAAGGTTCTGAGGTTTCCTCGGAAAATGCATATACATAATATTATTAAATATTTTTTTATAGTTCTTGGGATTGTAATTTTTAATTTTTTATTATGGAGGGATGAATTTATTTAATGTTAAAGTGTTTTATACTTGTATTTTTATCCCCAGATTCTTATAATGATGAAATACCCCATGACCCCACAATCCAACCCCACTTTTCCCCTTTTTCTATCCATAACCCTACAAATTAACTCAAAAAGAAATTAGGTGACTATTGATTAAATTAAGTTTTAAAGGTGTCCCCAATTCCAATTCTTCTCAACTTGTCTGCCTGTAAATAGAAATTTATGGGCTTAGGGATACTCTGGCTCGAACTGATGACTTCCACCACGTCAAGGTGACATTCTACCGCTGAGTTATATCCCTTCCTAGCCCCATCGAGAAATAGAACTAACTAATCCTAAGTCAAAGGGTCGAGAAACTCAACGCCACTATTCTTGAACAACTTGGAGCCGGGCCTTCTTTTCACACTATTACGGAAAATATGATTCTTTTAACTAGATAAAACTAGCATTTGAGCTAACAGTAAAGAAAAAAGAAAAAAAATGAGAAAAAACTCACATGATCTCCATTAGAAACTCGATTGACTGAATGGAAAGGATGTCATTAAGTTTCTCAAACTTTGCCCTGAAAACAACATCGTTTTTCACCTTAAGAGCAATCCTATAGTTGACAAAGAGGCAACTCTCGGCCTGACATTCTGAATCTGGGTTATAAACATGGCAAATGTCACACTTGGCCATTTTGGATGAGTCTGCGTTTTTGGAAACAAGGTATGAGCTAGGGGGGCGGGGGTTTCATTCCTTTTATAGGGTAAACCTTGGTCCCTTTATTTTACCACAATAATTTTTTTCACTCCCGGTCCCTAGCTAGTATTGATATTAATTGAGATAAGTATTAAAAACACCCCTAAAAATTGATAATCATCCCCGTGGCTAATATTATATGGCCATTGTTTGTATTACGTACATGCTCTTTTCCAAAAAAAATAAAAATCACGTGGCAAAAATAATTTTACAGTGCCAAAATTAAATAGATTAAAAGTTAAAATTTATCAATGTATAAATTAATTAATAAATGTAATTAAAACAAATTTTGAGCTATAAGAATCTTTTTCCACTAATAATATTAGGTCATATCCCATATCAACAAGGTAATTTGATCAAAATTCAAGTAACTTCACCTCCCCAGCTAATTAAACAGATTTTACGGGTAGTTTATGTTGAATGGTTAACAAAAACATTGGAATATCTAGTTTGATTTAATTATGTTAATTAAAATAGGACGAAATAAGATTAATATTGACAAACACATTTTGAAATAGGCAAAACCAACAACATTGGCAAACACATTTTGAAACCACAACTGGATTGTTAATAAACTTAATAAGAATAAAGGTTATAGCATGACATGCAAAAAAAAAAGTTGACTTGATCAAACATAAGTTAATACTTACTTAATATAAGTAATTTTGGAGAGATCAAGTAGTTGTCTTGGTGGGATAAGACGAGTGTCATCACATCCATTTTTGGATCGTGATAGTGTGTGCGCAAGTAGTTGTCGTTGGTGAGTCATTGTTGCTGACGCATTGCCCAACCCGACTATCCCAAGACTAATGGGTTATTTTGAGAAATTGTCCAAGCTTTCATTGGGTCATTTATTGAATGTTGTAACTACATTCAAAATAGCTTGTAGTTTAGAAAATTAGGAAAAGAAAAGCATGCATCAATACAATAAAGTTGGATAATTATTTGTAATTGCTTTGTTGAATGCTTATGCTGTTTCATACTCTTTTTATTTAGATGTGTTTTATGTTTCTCTAATTAAGTCTCTCAAATATATGTTGTTGTTATTTATGGTTTTTAATTTGTTCCTAGTGCAATGTATCTATATATTTACAGGCAGACAGTTGTCGTTAGTGGGATCACTGTTGCTCTGCCCAATCCGACCACCCAAACACCAATGGATCGTTTTGAAAGTCGTCCAGGATTTCATTGGGCCATTTATTGAATGTTATAGTAATTGCATTCAAAGTTTCTCTAAGTTTAGAAAATTAAGAAAAGGAAAGCATGCATCCATGTAATAAAGTTGGATAATTCTTTGAAATAGCTTTTTTGAATTTTTTTGTTGTTTCGTATTGTATTGGATTTGGTTGTGTTTTATATTTCACTAATTAACGTCTCTCAAATATATGTTGTCCATATTTATCATGTTTAATTTGTTCCAAGTGCCACATATATATATATATATATATATATATATATATTTTCAAGCAATCAATTGTCGTTGGTGAGAGCACTGCAACTACCACCCCGCCCAATCCGACCGAATCAAACACCAATGGGTTATTTTGAAAAATCATCCAGGCTTTCATTGGCCCATTTATAAAATGTTGTTGTAACTGCATTTAAGGATACTCTTACTTTAGAAGATTAGGAAACGAAAACCATGCATCCATGTAATAAAGTTGGATAATTATTTGTAATTGTTTTTTTGAACGTTTATGTTGTTTCATACTTTATCGGATTTGATTGTGTCTTATGTTTCACTAATTAACGTCTCTTAAATATATTTTGTCTATATTTATCATGTTTAATTTGTTCCAAGTGTCACATCTGTAAATTTTCAGGCAAACAATTGTCGTTGGTGAGATCACTGCCAATGCCGCCCCATCCAACCCCAACGACTCGTTTTGAAAAATAGATCAAGATTTTATTCGGCATTTATTAAATGTTGATCTTAGTTTAGAAAATTAGGAAAAGGAAAGGATGCATCCCTAAATAAAGTTGGATAATTATTTGCAATTGCTTTTTTGAATTCTTATGTCGTTGTTACATACTCTATCAAATTTAGTTGTGTTTTATGTTTCTCTAATTAACTTCTCTCAAATATATTTTATCCATATTTGTCGTGTTTAATTTGTTCCAAGTGTCACATCTACATATTTTCAGGCAAGGAGTTGCCTATGGTGAGATCGTTGTCACTGTTGCTTCGCTCAACCCGATCGAACCCAACACCAATGTGTCGTTTAGGAAAACCGTCCAGACTTTCATTGGGCCATTTATTGAATGTTGTTTTAACTGCATTCAAAGTTGCTCTTAGTTTAGAAAATTAGGAAAAGGAAAGCATGCATCACTGTAATAAAGTTGGATAATTATTTGCAATTGTTTTTTTGAATGCTTATGTTATTTCATACCCTATCGAATTTGATTGTGTTTTATGTTTTTCTAAATAACAACAACTTCCTGCCTATAAATAGAAATTTAGAGACAAAAGATGATTTTTTTTAACTACATAAAACTAGCATTTGAGCTAACAGTAAAGAAAAGAAAAAAAAAAGTGGAAAAACTCACATGATCTCCATTAGAAGCTGGATTGATTGAATGGGGAGAATGCGAACAAGTTTCTCAAACTTCGCCCTGAAAACAGCATTGTTTTTCACCTTATCAGCTATCACATAGTTGACAAAGAGGCAACTCTCGCCCAGGCATTCTGAATCTGGGTTATAAACGCGGCAAATGTCACACTTGGCCATTTTGGATGAGAAGTGGTTTTTCTGCGTTTTTAGAAACAAGGGGTATATATGAGGGGGGTTTTCATTCTTTTTATAGGGGTGCACCTTGGTCCCTCTATTTTACAACAATAATTTTTTCACTCCCGGTCCCTAGCTAGTATTGATATTAATTGAGACAAGTATTAATTAAAAACACCCCTAAAAATTGATAAACATCCACGTGGCTTTCACAATACTACTTTTACCGTCTAAAAGCTCTTTGCCAATAGAATTAAATAGAAATATCACCTAAAATAGTAGTTGTTGATCTTTGTAAGTGAAATACTAGTAGTTGAGATCCCATATAATTTCTGAATATAGTATATAGTATGAGTGGACGTTTGATTCTTCAAATTTAAGTTTTTCAATAGTGTGCACCAAATATCGAACTAAATTACTTCAATTCAGTTCGGTTCAATTTTTCCGCTGATTTGGCTAGATAAAAATTTACGAATGTTTGGTTTTAGATTTAGTTATGGATTGATGAAGTTTGAATCTGACAAGAATTGAGAGTTGTTTTCGAGATGTACTAACATAAAGATAATATGTTTTACCCTTCGATAGAGTGACCGACCTAGCAAACAAGGAGGACGCAGAACATGTACTTATGGACATTAAAAATTAGATTGAATTTCTTAGATATTCAGACATGAGTATCTAGACAAACAATAAAGGGGTAAGGGTCTGAGAAATATCCCAACTTTCATCGGATTTGTTGTTGCGATACTAAACTTTCATAAGGACCTATTACCTCCCTAGACTATTTAATACCGTATTTTTTACCCCCTGAACTATTTAATAGTGTATTTTAAATATGTGCCCACGTAGACACATTACTATTTATAATTTTGCATTATTTTTTATGTCCACGTGGACAATATATATATATATATATATATATATATATATATATAAAATACGGTATTAAATAGTCTAGGGAGGTAATAGGTTCTCATGAAAGTTTAGTATCGCAACAGCAAATCCGATCAAAGTTGGGATATTTTTCATACCCTTATCCCAACAATAAAGTAAAGCAGCTATTCTAACAAATTTTTTAAATATACTTGCAAGAATGGAGTTTCAAACTATATAATACACAATAGGTCAATGGATTTGGATAATTCACACTCAACATGATGAGTGTGTGCCTACCATCACCAGAGTAATTGTTGGCCATTATCCCTCCCCTGCATAATTGCATATCTTATGTCGATTGATACGTAAAAGTCTGATAAAATCTTTTACACACTTTCGAGGTATTAAAAATGACATTTAAATTGACAAGTATTCAAATTTTGATTTTGTTTCTCAACTTTATAAATGTAATTAAAACACATTTTGAGCTATAAGAATCTTTTTCCACTAATAATATTAGGTCATATCCCATAACAACAATGCAATTTGATCAAAATTCAAGTAACTTCACCTCCCTAATTAAATTGATTTTACGGGTAGTTTATGTTGAATGGTTAACAAAAACATTGGAATATCTAATTTGATTTAATTACGCTAATTAAAATAGGATCAAATAAGATTAATATTGGCAAACACATTTTGAAAGAAGCAAAACCAACAACATTGGCAAACACGTTTTGATAGCACAACTTGATTGTCAATAAACTTAATAAGAATAAAGGTCGTAGCATGACATGCAAAAAAAATAAATTGACTTGATCAAACATAAGCTAATACTTACTTAATATAAGTAATTTTGGAGAGATCAAACTTTTCGTAGAAACAAATCCTTGTGGTAAGGTACTATTTGAAGGCAACAATCATACTGTCCTTTGGATGTCCTAAAGTCACGATAAAAAAATCCTCTTGGTAGTAGAGTAACACTTCACCATCCGCAAACATATCTACTGGTATGACAAAAAATATATGGGTCTTTCGTATAGTAAATAATTTAGTCCAAGATTCCTTGACACCATAGTCTTTCATTACCCATAACTTAAAAGTGTTCAATCCCCCTTCTTGGCCATTACAATAAGCACAAAGCATTCCTTCGAATACAACACATCTTACATAATTCACATTGGAAATATTGCAAATTTCCTTCGGCAACGATATCTCTCCATACACCTCATTTGATATATTAAATGAAATCATAATATACTTAAGTAAACTATCCTTACTAATCCAATGAAATGCACCACAAACAAATGGCAAAGAGTTTTTACATGGTATAATTTTATTGTGAAAGCCACGAGGATGGTTACCAATTTTTCTCCAAGAATCACTCTTGAGTGCAAGGATTTTGGTGGGTCGTTCAGGACCACTACTCATGTGTTCAACCCTAAGAATCTTATAGTCATCTAATCAAGTCATATCCCAATCCATAAGTGCTACCGAATAGGGATGTAGTTTCATGATTAGGAAGTTGGTTTGATTCATTGGTGGATGGGTTCCACAGTAAATGGTTTTCCTATATTCGGTTCGACTTTTTTAGGTTTTTAGGTTTGATTAATCGGTTATGTCAATAATTAATAACATAACCAAAGTAATAATATTGAATCCCTTAAATATACTTTCTAATATAAATCATAAGAAAAACTTAAAACACAATATATACTTATAAGTATACCTATTATAGATGTTCAAGCATATAATATAAACGTAAACATCGTGAAAGACAATAACCAAAAAGGGACAAAAGTGGTTAACTCCAACTTAATTCTAAACCTAAACATATATATATATATATATATATATATATATATAGAGAGAGAGAGAGAGAGAGAGAGAGAGAGATAATTTGGTTTTTTCAGTTTTTTGGTTTTTATTTTTTTAAATCCGAAACCAAACCAAAAAACCAAACAAAGGTAATTCATTAATCCAAAACCAATCCGAAAAATTAAAAAACCAATCCACATAAAAAAAGTCGGTTTGATTTGGTTTGGTTATTCGATTTAACCCGAATAGTGCACACCTCTATATATATATATATATATATATATATATATATATATATATATATATATATATATAACTTTGACAAATAAAGCAATTAAAACTTAGTAAAAATTTGAATGGGGTTAGGTTATGACATGTTACTAACCCGTTTTCACCCAATCCATTTTGGTCCAAACAAATTTAGGTTGGATCGAGTCTTGACCCATTTTGACCCGTTCAACTGCCACCCTAGTAATTAAAACTATTTCTTTTTTGTCTTGACCCATTTTAAGCTATAAGAAACTTTTTCAAAGTCATAATATTAGGTCATAGCCCAAAACAAGAAGGCAATTTGATTATTCCCCTCCGCCCCTAATTAATCTAATCACCTGGCTAATTACTGATTTTACTAGACAAATATATCTTATTCTAATTTCCGGTGCATAATATTGTACTTTGACATTTGTTCGTTGTGCATTTCATATGCAATATTTCCGGTGGGATTCACATAACACGTGTCATTTCAAGTGCTTATTGTACGTAGTCGTCGAGATACGGAGTCGGACACATTTAAGTTATGGGTAATAAAAACTATGGTGTTAAGGGATCTTGGATTGAATTATTTAGTATACGAGAGACTCATCTATTTTTCGTCATACCGAAATATATATTTGCGAATGGTGAAGTGCTACACTACTATCAAGACATTAATATAAATAGTGAGTTTAGGACATCCAAAGGAGCATATGAATTGTTGACTGCTGATCGTGCCTTCCTACAAGGATACGTTTACACAGAAAGTTTGATCTCTCCAAAATTACTTATTTAGTATTACTTATGTTTGATAGATGACACCTTTCTACAACCTTTTATTTTTATAAGTTTATTAACTTGCCAATTGTGGTTTCAAAATGTGTTTGCCAATATTAATGTAATTTCTTCCTATTTTAATTAACGGAATGAAATCAAATTAGATATTTCAGAGGGTTTTTGTTAATATAACCACATAAATAGGATTCAAATTCAGATGAAGAAATAAAGAGATAATATTATGATTAGAGGCGGATTCATGTGGGTTCCCAATAAGCAACTATTAAAACCCTCAGTTTTTGGTTTCAAAGTTAATTTAAAATATTGAAATTTGGGTAATGTAATATTTTGTTGACGATATATTTAGGTGACTTGATTTATGTTTTTAAAAAGGAAAAAAATTAAAAAGAGAAAAAGAAAACGCAAAGTAATCTTTTGTCAAGTACAGTAAAATCTCACTAAATTAATACTTGGTTAATTAATAATCTATCTAAGATAATATTTTTTTTCGATCCCAACTTGGACTAATGGAAATCATCACTCATTTCGATAAGATAATATATTTGCAAAAGACCCTTATAGAAATATATGGTCCCATTAATATTATAAATTAATAATTCTTTAAAAGTACAAATATATCTAAGACAATTTAATGAAATATGATTCTATTGTGTTCTGTTTTTTTGTTAAAATTTAAATCTAGTTGAAGCTCATCTCTAACTTTTCTTATTACATCCAAAAGGTTCGGTGTTGTCTTTTCAAACTGCACCATAAAATTGTGAAGAGTTCTAAATGCGATAAGTGATTCCTTACACGTAACTGGTTTCAAAGTCCATATTATCTTCATCTTATCATCAACATTATTTTTTTCAATGGTATCCACAATTTTTTCTAAGCTTTGAACCCCGGAATATGTATCATTTTCACTCATTCAACAGGTTATTAACATCCATTTTACTGCAGTAATCGAGATATTTAATCATGACATCAAGTTCATGAATAATGACGTTTTCACAAGTGTGTTCATTTAAAATCTTTGAAATTTCATCCCCGAACGAATTTTGCAGTGTCAAAACACTCTTTAAATTTATTAATTTATCGATTAAATAATACATCTATAAATAATAATATTTTATGATCCCACCTATATTAAGTTAATGAGATTTTACAGTACACCGTTGGTAAAAAGCCAAAAGGTAAGGTAAAAAATGTATACAAAAAACGTGTTAAAATATGCCTCTGTGGGGATTCGACCCCACAAACAGCATCACTCAGTGATTTGGCAAGGTCCTCCAAGGCTCCTGGACCAACCACAAACTTTGTTTATGGGTATGTTGGACTCCTCTATTCATCTATCAATCTCGTTTTTGAATGGTATGATGACCGTGTATAGCTGGAACTCTTTTGTAGGCAGCTCTCGAGGCAGTGACTTGAAACTAATCTCCCGCAATCACCCACCATGATTGGAGGCTCCACAACAGGAGGGGCTGCGGGTTCACCAGGATTGGGAGAGTCCAATGCCGGTTGATTGAGACCGGCTTCGGAATTAGCAGGAAAATCTTATACGTTTCACTGATTTTCCAAAATAAATGTACAAGGTTTCAGAAAAAGTTAGGGAGTTCTCAGGAACTCCTGAACTCTATTGTAGATCCATCCCTGGCTCACGAGCAATAAAAATTTAAAAATCATTATTAAGTGCTAAAAGTCTATGCAAATACATATTACATTTCCTATTAATTTAGTATAAACACCGAATATAAATAAGTTTGTACTTTTTATTATCTTGACTTTTTAAATAGTTTAATTTTAGGTGAAGTATAAACAAAAAAAATAAATGTAACTTGTGTTGCTAAAATTTAGAGATTCAAACTCTCAAGTCTCGAGTCGGGATCGGGAGTCAAGTCTTAATATAAAGTCAAGTCATGTGTCAGACCGGGAGTTAGGGTTCGGGGTTGTAGTCGAATCTAGTGTCATAGTATTTGTTCAAATTATGTTTAAATACACTTGAGATAATATTTTCTTATTTCTAATTAAATAACAAAACATCAATAAAAAATCACTTACAACGTAGTAAATATTTTTCTTCGTATCAAACACACCTAAGTATCACTATTTTAATGTTAGAATCTGCTATGAGAGTAAATATATTGTTATACTATAACTATAATTAATTAATATTATTATGCATATGTAATAAATTTTAATAAACTATTACTTATGTTTATTTTTTTCCAAAAAATGTGGTATAACAAATTGCATCCGAGATCACCTCTTTTATATGCCAAAACCTTCGTAATTACGGTAAGTTCAGTAGAGAAAGAAATAATTATGACTTCTCCCCTTTTTTTTAAAAAAAATATTTGACTTGATATAAAGGTTAAGAAAATAAAAAAAGACTTTTGAATCGTGTGGTCTTAAATTAAAATTATGTCATATGTATCAAAATACCTTTTAATCTTGTGGTCTTAAACATGCCACGTGAAAAATTGAAATTAAAGTGTTGCCAAAAATGCAAAGGGTCATTCTTTTATAAACAAACTAAAAATGAAAGTAGTTCATTCTTTTTTAAATGAGAAAGTACGAAAACAATTAACCATACAAAGCTGGTATAAATAACTACTCTCTATGTTCCTAATTACTTGCCCACTTTTTTTTTTAGTTGTTCCTAATTACTTGTCCATTTTGACAAATTAAGAAATGATAAAAAAATTTTACCTATTATATTCTTAATTAATTACTTTGAAAAATGTATAACTTCTTGACAATCCTAAGTTTTTAATTCACCCAATTCATAATTAATAGGGGTAAAATGATAAACTCACTATGTCAATAATTATTCGGAAAAGGGTCAAAATTGCCCATGAACTATGAGAAATAGACCACTTATACCCTTTGTTACATTTTGAGATAAAATATGCCCCTGTCGTTATCTTAAGAGGCCACAAATACCCTCAAGAGTTAACACCCCAAATTTTTAGTGACATGGCAAGCCACGTGGGACGAATCCTTCCACCTAAGCGTTGCCAACTAGGATTCACTACAAAAGAACTAGACCTTTAGCGGCGACAACAGCCACCACAAAATCCCAAAATATTGCCACTTTTATGAGTGATTTTTAGTGGCGACTAAGGCTACAACAACCATTGCTAGTAAAACCTATTTTTTCAACAAAATAATATGATAATTAATTTTCGGTTGCAACTTAATTTTCTAAAATAAATAACTTGGACTGTCAACATTAAAAACATCCAATATTATTATGAAAATCATCAAAATTACTTCTCGATTCAAATCTCCTACTACATAATGCATCATTGTACATTTTATACATTTACATTTGATATAAAAATAAAACATATAGTGTCTTCAAACTCCTCCTTAATCGATATCATTTTTGATTTTTTAAAAACAATGGGAAAAAAAAACACAAAATCAGAATTTAATGTTAAAATACCTTTAGTGACGATTTTCTGGGCTTTTGTGGCGACTATTGTCGCCGCTAAAGGTCTAGTTCTTTTGTAGTGAATCCTAGTTGGCAACACTTAGGTGGAAGGATTAGTCCCACGTGGCTTGCCATGTCACTAAAAATTTGGGGTGTTAACTCTTGAGGGTATTTGTGGTCTCTTAGGATAACAGCAGGGGAATTTTTTATCCCAAAATGTATCTAAGGGTATAAATGGTCTATTTCGCATAGTTCATGGGCAATTTTGACCTTTTTCCGTTATTTTTTAATAGGTGTATCAATTCAAAAGTGGACAAGTAATTAGGGACATAGGGAATACTGAATAACATGTGAAAATGTTACTCCCTCCGTTCAAAATTACTTGTCACTTTTTAACTTGACAGACTCATTAAAACAACATTGATTAGCATAGTAACTTTACCATATTACTCCTATTAATTGGTACTTGTTGAAATTGACCATTTGCAATATCAAAAAATCTAAGTAAATAAATTAAGGGTAAAATAAGAAATTAATGTTGTATTTTCTTGATATGTCAAAAATGACAAGTAAAAATAAAAGTCAAAAATAGAAATAAGCAATTCTAGTGAAGTTATCTCTTTCCTAGTGATAATCAAATTTTGTAATTCAAAATAGGCATAAACATAAACATGCTCTTTAACTTGGCTTTAACTCACACTTATGCCCTCCAACTTTAGATGTGCACAAGTAGACACTTAAACTTGTATAAAGTTAAACAAGTAGACACACACGTCTTATGTGACATAATACACTTAGGACGCCACATACGGGCATGGGTGGATCTACATTGAACCAAGGGGGTTCATCCGAACCCCCATCGTCAAAAAATTACACTATATATATACGATTAAATTTTTTATTTATGTGTATATATATAATATTGAACCCCCTGAACATACACCAAAGGCGTAGCTCAGTGGCATTGGGGTTCAAGAATTCGCGCTCCTGCCCCTGAGGTCGCGTGTTCGAATCCAAACAGAGGCAATTTTTTTTATCAGCTTATATTTTAGGCGGGAATTTAAGATTTATTAGTTTAATCCCTAATTATAAAATCAAATATTAAAAAGCCCTTTTCTTCTTTTTTAAAACCCTGATAATCCCTAATTACAAAGTCAAATATTAAAATACCCTTTTCTTCTTTTAGGATTTTTTCACGTTTTATTTTTTTCATTGCTCTTCTTCGTTCTTCCTTGCTCTGGCTGCTGCTTGTCGTTGTTGGCTACTGCTTGTGCCTTGTTGCTGCTGGCTGCTCGCCTGCTCCAGTGCTCCTTGTCACTGACTCACTGCTGCTGCCTGCTTGCTGCTATTGTTTCTTTCATCTCCATTAATAACTACTTGGGTATGTTTTTGGTTCCCTTTTTTCTTACTAGATTTCTATATGCCTTATTTCGTTATTTCTTGATGTGCTTTCTTTTAGTTGGCTGAATTATTGTTATCATTGAAGTTTCATTTTTTTGTTTGGCTAATTTAATATATTTTCTTAATCTAAAATTGGAGAGATAGAGAAATATAATGTAATAATCAAATAACCATTGCTTAAGCTTTTTGGTTTTGGTCCTTATTTAATAGTTCTGACTTCTGAATGTGTGTTTATTTCTCTTAAATTCTAACTAAACTTTTACTTTACAATCCAGTCTTAAATCTTAATATTCAATTAAGAAGTATTTTACCCCAATATCGAAATCAAGTTTAGCCTCTCATAGTCATAGGCAATCTAACCAAGAAGAAAATGTCAATCATTCTGAAGTACCATCACATTCTTCTCAAGAATTTGATTTGAGTACTTTAAAGTTTGATCTCGGTGAAAGAACTCCAATATTGAATTATTATCCAAATCATCGTGATGTTATTAGAAGGGCATACCTTGTGAATGGTCCTTGTCAACCTCGCTTGGAGGTGCATGAGTACCCTCAAACAAATATTTCTGGAGCAATGCGTCGTTTTAATCATGAATGATTTGATGATGTATATCATGATTGGTTGGAGTATAGTGTTAGTAAAGATGCAGCCTATTGTTTGTATTGCTATCTATTTAAAGATCATAATATAAATCAAGGTGGAGGTGAAGTATTTTCATGTACAGGATTTAAGAATTGGAATAAAAAAAGTGGTCTTGACAAGCATATTGGTCTGCAGAATAACCCACATAATTGATCAAAAAAGAAATGTCAGGATTTACTACGGCAACAACAGTCGATTCAATCTGCATTTGAGAGACAATCTAATCATATTAAACATGGATATTATATCCGCTTAAGTGTTTCGGTTGATGTAGTAAGACTTCTCATAACTCAAGGACTCGCATTTCAAGGTCATGATGAATATAAATTATCACTTAGTAGGGGCAATTTTCTTCAAATTCTCTCATGGTATGCAAAAAGATGTGATAAAATTCGTGATTATGTACTTGAACATGCCCCTCAAAATGATCAAATGACTTCTCCAATAATTCAAAAAGATATTGTGACTGCATGCAAGATATAAACAGTTAAAGCTATTCTTGAGGAACTAAATGGTGACTACTTTTCCTTACTAGTTGATGAATCTTTTGATATTTCACGCAAGGAGCAAATGGCTATTGTATTACGATATGTTGATAGAATGGGATTTGTGATGGTGCGACTTATTGACATTATTCATATTCAAGATACTAGTGCATTATCCTTGAAAGAGACAATTATTAATTTACTTGCTCAACATTCTTTGAGTCCATCACGTGTGCGTGGACAATGTTACGATGGGGCAAGCAATATGCAAGGTGAGGTCAATGGACTTAAAATATTGATTAGGCAAGAAAGTAAATCGGCTCATTCTATACATTGTTTTGCTCATCAACTTCAACTAACTCTTGTTGGGGTCTCTAAAAAGTGTGTTGAAGTGGGAAAAGTTATAGTATTGGTCTCAAATATTTTTAATGTATTAGGATCTTCTTTTAAGCGTATGGATGATTTACGAGATTCTCAAAAAGCAGCAATTCAAGATGCATTAGATATGGGTGAACTGACAACCAGTAGGGGCTTGAATCAACAACTTGGTCTTTCAAGAACTTGTAATACTCGTTGGGGATCTCATTATAAATCCTTTAACAATTTTATTCTTATGTTTGGCTCTATTGTTGAAGTTCTTGAATCACTTGCTCTTGATGCACGAAGTATGGATGAAAGAGCCGAGGCAATGGGACATCTTGAATCTTGTCAAACATTTGAGGTTGCGTTCATGTTGCATTTGATGAGAGATGTATTAGCAATCACAAATGAGCTCAATAAATGCTTACAAAGAAAGGAGGAAGATGTTGCAAATGCTATGCTACTTGTTGAAGTAGCAAAGAAAAGGTTGCAAGTTTTAAGAGATGATGAATAGAATTCACTTATTGCTAAGGTATCTATATTTTGTACCAAACATGAAATTTTGATACCTAACTTTGAGGAGCCATATGTTAGCTCTTTAAGATCACGGCGAAGACTTGCTCACTATACAGTCTTACATCATTACCATGTTGAAGTGTTTTGCAATATTATTGATTGGCAACTTCAAGAGCTTAATGATCGTTTTAATGAGGTATCTTGATTTACTCCATGAAATTGCTTGTTTGAATCCAATTAACTCGTTTTCAAGTTTTGACAGCAAAAAAATAATGAGGATGGCTGAATTATATCCAGATGATTTTGATGAATTTAATATGAATACTCTTGAGAATCAACATGCAAGTTACATTGTTGATGCTCGTGATGTTGATGAAAGGTTCTCTGATCTAAATGGACTTTGTGATCTTTCCAAAAGATTAGTCCAACCAAAAAAACATTCAAATTATCCTTTGGTGTTCCGCTTAGTGAAACTTGCTCTACTTCTACCAGTTGCCATTGCATCCGTTGAAAGAACTTTCTCGGCAATGAAGTTTATCAAGAATGACTTGCGAAGTCAAATGAGTGATAATTTTTTAGTGGTTGTTTGGTGCCTTTTGTAGAAAAAGATGTATTTGATAGTATTCCTAATGATGCTATTATTAAGACATTTCAAGATATGAAACCTCGTAGAGTACAATTGTAATGATCTATTTAAGTTTTTAGATATATGTATGTGCTCTATTATTTATGTGATTAATTTATTTTTTTTGAACCCCCTTGATGAAAATCCTCCCTCCGCCACTGCATACGGGTGCGAATTGACACATAGGATGCCACGTTTGATGCATGTGTTTACTTATTCAACTTTATATAAGTTTAAGTGTTTACTTGTACACATTCAAAATTGGAGAGATATAATTTTGCATTAATCGGAAAATAAATTCTTCTTCAATATGAAAATCAATGAGTGAAATTTACTCTGCTCCAATTTACCAGCAAGTATAAATAATAAATGCATATTTTCACGAGAAAAAAAGTATTATTAATGTTTTATATTTGTGTAAGAGACCTGAGTGGTCACTAATTATCATTTTACACCCACAGGCCACATTATTTGCACGGGGTATATATGTTTGATTTAAAATACAGAAAAGTGTATTCAAAACATAGTCATAAGAGATATTTAATGTAATTAATTCTTATTTTTTATCTTAATTTATTGAGATTTGAGCTTTAATCAGTAAATTTACCTTCACTTCAATTGACCACTGGCCCGTACTCTTTTGGAGATGCAATGAATATATAGATAGATAATGAGATTGCTATTATTTTTTCTGTTTTGATTTATTTGTCTTATTTTTTTTACTTCGTTTAAAAGTGAATGCCTCTTTTTTTTAGTAACTTTTTTATTTCAATTTTTCACATGATATATTTTGATATCATGAGATTAAAAAAATACTTTCATATATCATTAATTTAAGATCATGAAATTGAAAAATACTTTGATAAATATAATACATCTTTAATTTAAGATGATGAAATTTTTTAAAAGATACTTTCTAAATTTCATACTAAACTAAAATAGAACAAATAAATTAGAAAACGAAGCAATTTTTTTTTGTTTGTTTTGGCTTTCGATTTCCATTCCAAACCCAGTGAACCTAATACAGAGCCCCTAGTGAAACTTAATTGTGAAGAGATGGATGGAAACTGACTTTTTTTTTTTCAATTCATTCAATGCTTGATATTTGTGTGGAAGCTTCATTAATTTAAATTTATTCTGTGTAGAGTTCCATTGGAGTGGGGGTGGGGAGTGCGTGGGTGGGGGCGAAACACTATTTATCAAGAATCTTACTCCCTCCGTTTTATTTTATATGTCACGTTTTTACTTTGCACTTACATTAAGAAATGACGTAACTTTACTCTTTTATCCTTATTTAATATTTTCTTAAATCAACTTTATAATAAATGATGAATTTATTTTCAAGATTAATTGACTACTCCATCAAGAGTATAATAGGAAAAATATGATAATTTATGTATAGATTTTATAAAATAACAAATATTATGGTTCAGCTATTTATAGAAAAGGATAACATATAAAATAAGTCGGAAAGAGTATCATATTTAAAGTTCGAACTTTAAAACTTCTATTTATTTTTTTTATCAAAAAAAAAGTAACTATATCCACTGCACCATAACTATTCTTTCATTCACACATATATTGTTTATTTAATGGTAATTATTTAATCAGAATATTAGCCAAGTGAGGCTATCAAACCAATATTTAATAAGGGATACACGTAAGGATGTATAAATCAAATAAAACAATCACATCAAATTGATTAAAGAAAATTAATGAGGCTTGATTCGATTTGGTGAGTAAGAAAAAAGAGAATCAAATTGATATAATACTTGTATATTTTTAAATAACTTTATATATGATTTTCTTTACTACATGAAGAAATTTTTGTAATTTTCTCATGGGATCGATGTTTAATAGAATTATATAGTGATCTAAAAAGTAAGAAAACACATTATTGGAGTTAAATTCTTTTTATTTCTTTACAAGCATTTGATATCTAAAATTCATTAATTTAACTATCTTAATTCAAGCATAAAAATAATCTATTATGACAGGTGTAAGGTTTTAACAAAGGTCAATGTAGAATTTTAGTTCGAAATCTTCAAAAAAATAAAAAAAATGTAGTGAAGTCATTATATTTTTAAAATTATGAAGTCTTATATACTATATATTCATTATAATTTTTTCCACACATAAATGAGCAACATATATATACATGTAGAGAGCAGAATAAGATAATTGATCTCTTAGATGGTGCTTGAATTGACTTAAAAATTGGTCAAATCTATTTTTGAAGTCAATTTTTAATTTCTGGAAGTTTTTGACAAATACAAAAAATAGCTTAAAATAAGTAAAAAAAATGACTTAAAATAAGTTAGAAAATGTTTGACAAGGTAAAAAATGACTTAAAATAAGTTTAAAATAAGTCAAAAACCACTAATAGGTCTACCTCAACTTTTTATTTTTATTTTTACTTAAAAGTTATTTTAGTTTGATTTTTTTATTTTTCACTTAAAAACCATTTTTTTTAAGCCAATTCAGACGGGCTCTTAGTCAAGGGGCCAAGAAGCAATTATTTGATGGTATAAGAATTTTGCTAATTTCTTTAGGGGTAATTTGGTTGGGAACAAGTTGCTATCTCAGAATAAGTTATCATATGATAAGTTATTTTACTATATGTATAAGATAACTTATCTCAGTACTAAATGTATTGATTTCTTTTGTGTAATAATAATCAATAGAACCTCATTGGTAAGTGCTACAAGATCTCGTGCATTGGAACCCATGGTTATGGACCCAAATATGTTAGTATGGAACATTTCCTTTTCCAAGTGAAATCTTGTAGTATATGAAAGAGTGAAAAAGTGCTTTCGTTTTTGTGGAATAAGAAGCCTTCGTATCTTAATGCACGTATTTAATTTATTCAGAGCTATTAGAGCGGGATTCACTTTTTGGGGAATATGAATCGAAGCAATAACAAGAATATTTCTAGTAGAACATCTTTCACAATCAATGGTGGGATAAATAATTCCAACACCTCCAACCAAACACATGATACTCCCTCTGTCCAACAATATTTGTCCACTATTGATTTCACACACTTCTTAAAAACTATAAATAGAAGGATAATTTTATTATATCACCTATCGGTTAATAGAGAATCAAAATCAATTTACCAATGAATCACGAAATGCTATGGTTACTACCAAAAAGTCTCATGCTTATGTTACTATTATTGATTATCTTGGGCCACGAGGACCCTTTGAATATAGTAAATACAAATATCTTAAAAAATATAATAGAAAAATAACTATAATTAATGATAAGGGTAAATTAGGAATTTAGTTAAAATTATTCATTGATTTCATAAAGCGGACAAATATTGTTGGACATCCTAAAAATGTATAGTAGACAATTATTGCTGGATGGAGGAGTAAAATAGTTATGCATTTATTCCTGAAATTATTATACCTTATACCTCACATTTAACGACTTGTTAATGTTTGCAAATGAGGCAGTGTGATAATATATTAACTAAGTTTTTTTTTTTTTTGGTTTTCACCCAATATTTGATACCCATGTTGGAACTCGACTATCCCAAATTTGCGCCACATTTAATCTCATTGGATATTAAATTTTTTTACTTATTCATAACTCAAACTCGAACTCGAAGCGGTAACTATTGAGCATATAATTGTAATTTTGTAGCAACCAATACAACAAAATGTATAGAGACAAGATTACTAAAGGGTGGGGGGAATCATTGATTAATTTGACAAATATTCTCTGCTTTGCTTTCACCTTCCACTAATCAAACGCCAACACAAAATCTGCAAATTAATTATTTTAATCCTCCCTCTTATACTTTTTCCAACAAGAAACCAACAAAATTCAAATTAAAGTGATGTATTACAGCGTGACAAACCAAAAAATGGTAAAGAAGTGTGGCTTTGGATTCATGTACTGAATAGTGGGTTTTCTTTAGAATGGCAAAAGCATGTGACCCTTTTCTTCTTTTAGGGTCTGTTTGAAAAGCCACCTGATAATTGAAATGGGTGTAATTATTAGGATAGTAATTATTAGCCTAGTAATTACACTGTCTATTAATTACACTGATTTGTTTGGTTGCCACAGTATAATTACACTGTAATTACACATGTCCTGTTTGGATGCCACAGTATAATTACACATGTTCTGTTTGAATGCACAATTGCAACCATAAAATTATAATAAATTTTAAAAATAAAAATTAATTATTTAAAATTTATACTAGACAAATAAGAAACTTTATAAATGACATTACATTAAATATTTAAGATATATATTCTTTTTTGAAAATATATTAATTAATAAACATATTTTCTGTAACTAATATTATGAAAAAATAATTGATTTATATTTTTTCAAATTAATATATTTCAATTGAATTGATCGTAACAATTAAAAGTATGAAATTTCTACGAACATCGTGAAATACATTTTTGATAAAAAGAATAATATATAAATAAAATATCATAAATTATTAAATATTTGACAAAAATATAATCTATCAAGTCTAATTAAAAAATGACGTGTAATGTAATTTCAATATTACTAAAACAAATGAAACTGAAAATATAACATAGGTTATAAATTCAAAACAAAAAAATTTAACACAATACTCTTATAACAAATTTCAACATAGCAATAAATATGATTTATTTTTATTTTTTCTTAATAAAGAAAACGTAAGTGTATAACCTTACTTAACATTAAATTCTATTTTAATTTAAAAATTAGAATACTAATAAAATTATGATAATGAGAAAATAAGCATGGCATAAAGAAATAGATAATAAGAGAAAATTACATAGAATCACGTAAAGTAAGACTGAGAACAAGAAGAAAATGAAATATAATAATATAAAATAAACTTTTACAAATTTTTAGAATAATAAAAATGAAAAAAGAACTTAAAATAATAGAAATAAAAAAGTAATCAGGTGGTAATTAAATCATGTAATGTAATTACAAGCAACTTACAGTCTCTGCATGTGAATTGTAGAGTGTAATTACCCTGCCAATTACACTAATTATCTGCTGACCAAGTAATTACCTGTCCTTCCAAACAGGACAAAATAATGTAATTATACCAATTACACCAAATTCAATTACCAGTGTATCCTTCCAAACAGGCCCTTAGTGTCTTTTTCTCTCTCAAAACTGCCTAAAAAGTATGCTCCAAAGAGTATTGCTGTGTAGTTTTGTGTTGTTGGTGTGGGAGAGATGAGGTTGTTGTTGTTACTGGCAGTAGTACTGTTGGTGGCCATTTTGGCGAATTTTTCAAGCTTTGTTAATGGTGATACAGATCCATCTGATGGTTAGCCCCTTTTGATTTATTCATCATTCTCTTTATTTCTTTGTTTTTTAGTATGTGAAGTAGCAAGTACAAGTTTCAGATTTCTTGTTCTCAAGGAAAAATTTAGCTGAGAGTGGGCTTGAGTCTTGACAACTCTTGAAATGAACAAAGCCAACTGAAAAATCTTGTTTCTTTGAAGCCCCATGAAATTGAAAAGAAAATAACATTTGAAAACACTAGATGTAAATTTAGTAGATAGAGTTATCTGGAACTTGATAGGAGGCAGGTATCCTTGGAATTAGTTAGTTGCACACAAGTTGGCTCGGATACCGTGGTTATCATAAAAAAGAAATCTTTGAACATAATGGATATAGTAAGTCTTGCTTGGGCTGCATCAATGGTAGTCTTCACTTTTGAGTGGGAAATACTCATTACTTATGGCTGAACAACCCCTTAGTCTTGTCGACTAGATTGAGTCATAGTTGTTGTAATTGTTGTATTTACTGTTGCCGATGTATTTAATAGTTACAACAACAACAATCCAATGAAATCCCGTCGCTGGGATTTGGGAGGGTAGAGTGTATGCAGACCTTACCTCTACCTCGTGGAGGTTGAGAGGAAACTCTTTGGGGAAGATGCACTTAATAGCTAATAGAAAACGTCAACCTTTGCACAATAAATTTTCTTTTATTAAAAATTGAACAAGTCTGGGGAAAAGGTAAATCCTTACAGAAACTTGTGGTTTGTGAATGTGATTGGTTTTAGTTAAGATTGTCAGCCTTATATAAGCAATTAATGGATAATGTTTTCTACTTTATGTGGTAAGGGGTGACAAAAACCAATGAGTTTGAAGTTGATCAAAGACTTAATAAAGCTATATTTTTTACTTATGGACTGCTGATGATCCAAAGAGTTTCACAGTAATGGTTTGGTTAAGTTGCTCGCTACTTTGTACCATGCTGATCAAGTTGCCGTAGCTGCACATTCTTTTAATAGATTGTCCAATGTAAAATCTGTCTCTTGAGCCGTTCTCTGTCCATATATAACTATTTCTTTATCATTAAAATTCCTTACACAATCACATATGTCTTGATTTCAAAATAATCTAGATGACTTCTGTTTGGTTTTCAGCATCTGTTCTGAGAGTCCTGTATACCACCTAAACTCACCAGGGCAGCTGACGAAATGGAATGCCAATGGCGGTGATCCTTGTGGAGAGTCCTGGACAGGCATTACCTGCACGGGCAATAAAGTTACTGAAATGTGGGGTTTGGTCTTCCTTTTTGTCTTCATCTCCATGTTGTTTCAACTTTTTGGAATTATTGACCAAGTAAACTGATGATTAGTTTCTTTTCACTTTCCTTCAGCCAGATTTCAGGTCTTGGGCTCTCAGGTTCATTGGGGTCTCAGCTAGATAGTCTAAAATCTGTGACCAATTTGTAAGATAAATGGCCTTCGTTTGTTCCTTATTAATTGGATTTGTGTTGAATTCCTGAATGTGGTCATCTTTGTGAATGTTGCAGTGACATAAGCAATAACAATATGAGGAGCCAGTTACCTCACCAGCTTCCTCCAAATGTGCAAAGATTGTATGTTTGTTTATTTGCATATCTTCCTCCTTGCAGGTTCTATTTTCTTCCTCTTATCTTTCTTAGAACTTGCCTCGCAGAAACCTCGCTTCTAGTGGTTTTAGTGGTGGCCTCCCATATTCCATTTCACAGATGACCTCCCTCCAGTACTTGTAAGTGAAATGCTTAAATTTGATATTTGCTTAAATACTTGGTCCTCTTCATTCTCTTTCAGGCTCCTTGTGATTCTTTGCAATGTTTATGCCTGGTTGTAGAAATGTCAGTCACAATCAAATGCAAGGATCAGTGGTTGTCTCGTTTGACTCGCTCTCTACACTCAACACATTGTAAGGCCCATTCATCTCCTTCCATTACACCAGAGTTCTTATATTGCCTAATTATGATCTGAATGAGAATAGTTTGCTGTTCTCAAATGTTACGATGAAAGTACACTTATTCTATTATTTAAGTTGTCTCGATTTGAGAAAGAGGTTAAATGCACTTGTTCCATTTCCCACATTACTGTGCAGAAGTGAGTCATGTCTTTGGTCTGCTGCCAAAGTAATAAATTATGCCAGTTGAGCTAAGTTGCTACTTAGATTGGACTTATTCTTAAGCAAGTATTAAAAACCTTAAAGGTGCGCTTAAGCCCTAAAGCAAGACTTAAAACGTGTTGAGCGCTTTGCCTTGCTTAATGTGCGCTTTAGTGTCATCATCAAGGTCCTAAGGCATACTTTCCCTTGACTAAACAAGTGATATTTCACTTTATCGTAACTTTTTTTTCAATTTCTTTGTTCATATATTTTCATGCATGCTTATAATTATTAGTCTTGGACTGAATATATATATATATATACTTGTATTTTTTTCTCCTTTTGCACCTTTTTTTCGTTAAAGCTCACGCTTTATTTGCGCTTAAAGCCCCAACGGACCTTAGAACTTTTTTGTCTTTTTGCTTTTGGTAGCTCTGGTACCTTATCATATCTTCTTGTTTAAAACATAATAGTTTGAAATTTATCATTCTCTGTCACATAATTTTGATTGATCTTTTTAATGCTTCAGGGACTTCTCTTTCAATTCTATGACGGGTAATCTTCCTCGAAGCTTCCAGTCACTAACTAGTATGAACAAAATGTAAGATAAGGGTTTTCATACACTTCATCTTTCTATTTGCAAACTTCCATCAGATATAGATGTTTTGTTGTTATACAATGCAGGTATTTGCAGAACAACCAGTTTAATGGAACTATTGACGTCTTGGCCAATCTTCCCCTCGGAAATCTGTGAGTTGTGTGCCAAATGTGTAGATATTATGTCTTATGTCTACATCTCACTTCAGTTTCAGTTTAATCCATTGGTTGAAAACCATGTTGATTCCTCTATTAATCTTTAGGAATGTTGAAAACAACCAATTTACTGGCTGGATTCTAGATCAGCTGAAAGAGATAGTGCAGTGAGTGTCTTAGATTGCAATAATTTTCATTCAGCTTTGCAAATTCTCTAGGGAGTTCTTTCTAATTGTTTTACGAATCTTTCATAACAGATCAAATGGTAATTCATGGATCTCAGGACCTCCACCTGGCACACCTCCTGCAAATAATCCCAATGAAGATCACAAATCCAGAGAAAACAGCAGCAATTCAGGCAGTAGGAAATCAGGTATAGGGGGTGGAGGTGTTGCAGGAATAGTGATATCTATTCTCGTTGTTGGAGCAATAGTAGCATTTTAAGATCTCGATATTTGCGTGAATCAAAAAAACCAAAATTTAAATCTATTTAGGATATCTATGATAACAACGTACCATGAGTATTCAAAGTGAAATACAAGTCTTTATCCTAACACTACCAAAAACCCCAACACTAGAGTGATTGGTTTTCTTGGTTAAAAAGGGAAAAAAAAAACATTAGTTCACTGTTAAAAGTATGTCAAAATCGTCTTCAGCAAAATATGTTGTTTATCAATATTAGCAATATTTTTGGTTTTTTCTGTATTAATTTAAAATCAAACAAAGTCTACATCAATTGTCTTTTTGTTGGGACCCCATAGTTGGACATTCTTTTTCTAATCCATTTTTGCCAAGTTTATTTATTGTTTCTTGTTGTTGACATTCTTCGTAAATACCAAAAGAACAAATTGAACCGAACCGAATCGAAATAATTTAGTTCGATATTTGGTGCACATTATTGAAAAGCTTAAATTTGAAAGGATCAAACGTGCACACATACAACTATATAGGCTCTCAACTATTGGTATTTCACTTACAAAGATCAACAATTACTATATTTGGTGATATTTCTATTTAATTCTATTGGTATGAAAAAAATTATTTCGGCCAATTTTTTAAAAATAAAAAAACTATTCATTGTATTGACTCGCGCTACTAATTAACCTGACAGGCTAAAAATATATGGTCAATCATTTCATTTTTGAGTAGCTTGTTGATTAATAAGTGAACACATCTCATGAATTATCATAATATACTTAGATAAATTATCCTTACCAAGCCAACGAAATGAACCATGAACAAATGGCAAAGAAAGTTTTAGACGGTAACAGTGATATTGCGAAAGCCATGGGGAAGTTTATTCAATTTTTAGGGGTGTTTTTAATATTTATCTCAATTAATATCAATAGTAGGGACCAAGAGTGAAAAAACTATTGTCGTAAAATAAAGGTACCAAGGTGCACCCCTATAAAAGGAATGAAAACCCCCTCATACATTGTTTTCAAAACTGAGAAAATTATTTCTCATCCAAAATGGCCAAGTGTGATTTTTGCAGTATTTATGACCCAGATTCAGAATGCCTGGCGGAGAGTTGCCTCATTGTCAAGTATGGGATAGCTCATAAGGTGAAAAACGATGCTGCTTTCAACGCTCAATTCGGTGAACTTAATGACATCCTTTCCATTCAGTCAATCCAGCTTCTAATGGAGATCATGTGAGTTTTTCCTCTTTTTTTTTTTCCTTTACTGTTAGTTTAAATGCTAGTTTTATCTATTTTTCAAAGTTAAAAAATCATCTTTTGTCTATAAATTTCTATTTACAGGCAGACAATTGCTCTTGCTACTGTTTTCGCCGCCGCTTCTAGTTCTGGTTCGAGGACGACCATGTCGCTGCTGGTTTGGGTTCAAGGACCAACACTGTTTTTGGTTCGACTGGTCTCAAAAAGCTGTGGAAAAACACCAAAAAAATTCTCAAAAAAAGAGCGACTAGCTTGTCGAATTCAAGGAGAAATCATGAGGAACATTTCTCCATTGATGAACATGAAGCTGAGCTTCAAAGCAAAAAACAGAGAATGGAATTTGTGAAACTTGGAAATGAAAATTGTATTACTTTAGATGATCACACTGTATATATATATACAATAAGAGCTGGGAATCTTCTAGAAAACTTGACTAACTTTAACGGAAAGCTAACTAACTAACGGAAAGCTAAGCTAACAAGTAAACGGAAAGCTAACTAACTGATGACTAATCTAATTTACACTTGTATAATCACAATTTATCTCAACACCACCCCTCAAGTTAGAGGTGAGGAACTCACAACTAACTTGCGCAATATGCTGGAATGTTTGGTACTGGGCAAGGCCTTGGTCAAAACATCAGCAATCTGACTCTCAGTTGGAATGTAATGGAGTGTAATGAGCCCTTCTTGAAATTTCTCTCTAACAAAATGGCAGTCCACCTCAATGTGCTTTGTCCTCTCATGGAAAACAAAATTCTTGGCTATGTGAACAGCTGCCTGGCTATCACAAAAAACAGTTATAGGCAAGGTGCATGTCAAATTCAGCTCTGTCAATAATCTTTCCAGCCACACTATCTCTCCTACCACCTTTCTGATGGCTCTGTATTCTGCCTCTGCTGAGGACAAGGATATGGTTGTTTGCTTCTTAGATTTCTAGCTAATAGGATTGTCTTCCATTAGTACTACATAACCACTTACTGATTTCCTTGTATCAGGGCATGCAGCCCAATCTGAGTCACAATAAGCTGTGAGTGAATAGTCTGTATTGTTGGACAAGTGTATGCCCAAACATGGATCACCTTTTAAGTATCTTAGAACATGATATGCAGCCTTGAGATGTGGTTCTCTAGGATGTTGAAGGAATTGGCTAAGGTGCTGAACACTAAAAGCTATGTCCATTCTGATATTAGTCAAAAAATTGAGCTTCCTAACCAACTTTTTGTAGTGTGTGGGATCTTTCAGCAATGTACCCTCACCGGCTTTAAGTTTGACTGTGGACTCAAGGGGTGACAGGACAGGTGTATACTGTAAACAGTCAAATTCTTTCAATAGGTCCATAGTGAATTTTCTTTGAGAGATCAACACTCCAGAATCCTGGTATAAAATTTCCAAACCAAGAAAATATTGAAGTCTGCCCAAGTCCTTGATCTTAAACTCATTGTGAAGGTAACTCTTTAAAGAAGTAATCTCTTCAACATCAGTACCTGTCAAGATGATATCATCAACATAAACAACAACAAACACCAAAGAAACTCCAGTTTTCCTGAAAAATAGAGAGTAGTCACTCTCTGAATGAGAATAACCTCTTGAACACAGAACTTGTGCAAGTTTATCATACCACTATCTACTTGCTTGTTTCAGCCCATACAAAGATTTCTTGAGCTTACAAACCAAACCTGTGTTTTCTGTCATGAGGCCTGGGGGTGTGTCCATATACACCTCTTCATGTAAGTCTCCATGAAGAAATGCATTATTTACATCCAGCTGATACAAATTCCATCCTTTCTTGACAGCCATACATATCAAAATCCTGACTATAGTCATTTTAACTACTGGAGAAAATGTCTCATTATAATCAATCCCAGCCTGTTGAGTGTAACCTTTCACAACAAGCCTAGCCTTTAACCTTTCTATTGTGCCATTAGCCTTATGTTTGATCTTGTATACCCACCTGCACCCAATTGCTTTCTTCCCTATGGGCAGTTTGACAAGATCCCATGTGTTATTAGCATATAAGGCTTCAAACTCTGATGTCATTGCTGCCTTCCAGGCAGGGTCAAGTGATGCATCTTCATATGAACATGGCTCAATGTCATGACAAAAACTCTTAACCATTTGTTGATTTCCTTGGTTAGAACTTGTGAGGGACAGATTGGATACAGGGAATGCAAGGTTAGAAGATGATGTTGAGGATTTATATTGGAAAGAAGGTAAGGTACAGTCATATTCTTTAAGGTAGGCAGGAATGTTGTATGGTCTACTGGGCCTTCTATGGTTAAGAGGTTGGTCTGGCTATTGAGTAGTGGTAGTGTTTGAATGTTGGTTAGTGTTTGGTTGTGAGGTGGGAGCCAATGAATGATCAGTGTTTGGTGGTGGTGAAGGTTCACTGAAAGGTGCATGTGCATGCAATTCATTTATAGTGACATAAAAAATGGCATCATTGTCCATCACATGTACTTTGTTAAAAATGTCATTAGTGGAATTAGTGGGATTGGACACATTCAAATCAATATGTAAAATTTGTAGTATAGTATCAAAACTAGAATCAGATTTAGGTAAAGCAAAAGGAAAAATGTTTTCGTAGAATTTTACATCCCTAGAAACATGTATTTTTGTGGTACTAAGGTCTAGAACTTTATATCCTTTTGTGTTGCAGGGCTATCCAACAAAAATGTGAGGTGTGGACCTAGGATCAAATTTGTCTTTATATGTCTTTAATGTAGGAAAACATACACATCCAAAAGACCTAAGATGGGAATAAGTGGGATGAAGATGGTGTAGCATTTCAAAAGAAGTTTTGTTATTTAATGCTGAATTGGGAATTCTATTTATTAGGTAGGTGGCTGTCAATACACACTCCCCCCAGTATTTGATTGGAAGTTTGGACTGATAAATTAGTGATCTAGCTACTTCTAAAAGGTGTTTGTGTTTCCTTTCCACCACACCATTTTGTTGTGGCGTGTAGGGACAAGTTCTTTGGTGTATGATGCCTTTGGCTTTGAGGTAAGCATTGGTTTCATTGTTAGTGAATTCTAAAACATTGTCAGTCCTTATTGACTTGACAGCGGTTTTGAACTGGTTCTCAACAAGAGATATAAAGGATTGCATGGTTTGAAGGGTGTTGCTTTTGCAGCTCGAAAGGTATGTCCATGTTGATCTACTGTAGTCATCAACTATTGTTAGAAAATACTTGTAATTGTTGTGTGTGGGAACATGATAAGGTCCCCACAAGTCTATATGAAGAAGGTCAAAAAGGTTGTTACTAGAGATAGTGGGCTTAGTAGGAAATGAGAGCCTAGTTTGTCTAGCCATGGGGCAGACAATGCAGGTGAAGGGTTGTTTGGGTGAAAATTGTATGGGAATGTTAGAAATACCCTTCATTTTCACAAATGGTATATGTCCTAGCCTATTGTGCCACAAGTAATCAACATTGTTTCCATGAGACATGCAAGACATGATAGAGTTGTTCAGTGTAGAAGCAGTAACATTTGAAGCACAATTTTGAAGTACATTATCATTACTCAAACATGTGTCATTACAAGTGTTTACAGAAGTGTGATGAGAAAAACTACCAGAATTATTATTGCAAAAGGTAGTAGCAATGGGTGAATTAACACAACAAGGTGAACTAGATGCAATGACAGAAGTTGATCTAGTGGAAACAGAAGTAGAACATGAAGTGTGACATCTTGCACACAGAAAATAGAGTCCATTTTGTGCTCTACCAATCTCCAGAGGGCTCTTCTGTGAAGGGCCCTGCATTAAACAAGAGGAACTAGTGAAACTGACCAGTCCTTTAAGATGAGAAACCAAACAATGGACTGAAATTAGATTGAACTTAAAACTAGGAACAAATAACACTTTATGCAAAGTCAGTGATGGATTTAAACATGCATTACCAATTTCTGTCACTTTAACATTGTAGCCATTTGGAAGTGTAATTAGGAATGGATATGGTAAAGGTCTGAGGTTTGTAAGTAGGGATTTTGTAAAGGTCATATGGTGTGTGGCTCCTGAGTCTATAATCCAGGAATCAACATTAAGTTTTAAGCATTTGCAAGACAGATTGCCAATATCAGAAATTGAAGAATAACATGCCAAAATACCTGCAAAGTTGACAGCTCCACCATTGAAGTTACTTGCATCCTCATGTGCAGTGTTGCTACTATTGGTGTCTCCTTGAACTAAAATGTGATCTAATAGGTTCACAAGTTGGTTGAACTGCTGCTTAGTTAGCATTGAACTTGACTGTTCATGCAACTTTCCTTTGCCTTTTCCCACATCATGGCCTTTATTAAAGGTATCTCCCAACATATCTTCAGAAAAACCATTTGCATTAGCTACTGCTCCTGCATTTCTACCTTTGGTGAACTTAAAATCCGAAGGAAAACCATGAAGCCTGTAACACTTGTCTCTGATGTGACCAGTCCTCTTACAATAATCACAAAAGAGATTTGACTTGTTTGAGGGCCTGCTGGTGCCCACATTGTTTTTATGAGGAGTATAGTTGGTTCTGAAACCAGAACTGGTGCTAGAAGCATTCACATGAAAGGAGCTTGAGTCCATATGAGGTTTGTTATGAGGTTTGTTATGAGGTTTAACTTCCCTTTGTCTCTCTTCCTGAACAAGGATAGAAAAAGCTTGGGCCATAGTAGGTAGTGGGTACATCATCAATATGCTTCCTCTCACAATAGTATATACCTCATTTAGTCCCATGAGGAACTGAATTAGTCTCCTGTCAAGTTCGGCTTTGTGCATCTTCGACTTTCCACCACATGTGCACAAACATGTGCATTGTGAATTGGTGTCCAAAGTGCTAAGCTCTTCCCACAACTTCTTTATCCTGGTGTAGTACCCAGTTATATCGAGATTCCCCTGACTAAGATCATTGAGTTCACGTTGTAGTTGATATAATTTTGCTCCATTTGGTTGATCATACCTGTCCTCCAATTCATCCCAAAGTTCTTTTGCATTATCAACATACTGCAGACTGTCCCTGAGATCCTTAGACAGAGAATTTAAAATCCAAGACGTGACCATATCGTCACACCTTTCCCATTGAGCAAAACCAGGTGAATCAAGAGGTGGCTTCAACACCTTGCCGTTTATGAACCCAGTTTTATTCTTTACAGACAGTCCTCGAAGAACAGCTCGTCTCCATGAACGATACCCAGATCCATTGAAAAGGACTGGAACAATTGTGGATCCAGCACTTTCAGATGGATGAACATAGAACACACTAGTCAGATCTATAGGAACTTGAGTGGGTAGTTGATTTCCAGTAGAGGTCCCTTCCTGAACACCATTTGATTCCATAGTGTTCCCAAAAATGAGTAATTGACAACGCAGGAAAAAGAAAGAGGAAAAGGAATCGCGGAAGATGAAGAAGAAGGCCTTACGGCTCTGATACCATGTCGAATTCAAGTAGAAATCATGAGGAACATTTCTCCATTGATGAACATGAAGTTGAGCTTCGAAGCAAAAAACAGAGAATGGAATTTGTGAAACTTGGAAATGAAAATTGTATTACTTTAGATGATCACACTGTATATATATACAATAAGAGCTGAGAATCTTCTAAAAAACTTGACTAACTAACTTTAACGGAAAGCTAAGCTAACAAGTAAACGGAAAGCTAACTAACTGATGACTAATCTAATTTACACTTGTATAATCACAATTTATCTCAACAACTTAATTAGTTTATGTTAAGTAAGTAATTAGAGAAGAGAATTGGTGGGTGGATGTTGTTTTTGTTGGATTATCACGGCTAGCTAATGTGTAATTAGTAGTTTTTGTTGGATTATCACGGCTTTTTGAACACCAATGCTGCTTTCAGCTCATCACAATTTTCACGTCAAGGAATTTCAGTGCAGGATACTTTGTAGGAAAATGAGAAAATGCATCAAGTCCCCTCAAAGTTATGTACCTTTTTTACACTCCTACGTAATTAGTTATGTAATTTTAGTCTTTCAAGCCTAGACAAAAGCTTGACGTTGGTGTGTTTGACCATAAAATCGTCGATCACTTGGCATATATAATGATTCTATTAGTCGACAAATAAATTTTCAATCAATTTTTTTATAACACTAAATTCTGCCCTTCAAAGCCAGAGATATTCACGTTTGAGACGAAACCACGACTAAAAGATATTTAATTTATACATTGATAAATTTTAACTTTTAACCTGTACAAGTTTTAGGTATGTAGTCCATTTGCTCTAGTGTGAAGTGTCAGCTATCAAGAAATCAACAAAATTGTGTACTATTTTGTTTGTCATTATCATAATAATGAGATGAATTCAGTTGGTATATATGATCAGAGATTCTGACAGATACAATGAAAAATGGAAGTTTATAGCTGGCTGGTTCTCAAGTACTCCAATCATTGTCATATTTTTATTTTTTATTTTCAATTTTTGTAAACATAAAATCAATCTTGATGGAGATAAGCAGCTCCAATTGCATCCATCGTTCAAAAATTATTTTGGAAAGAAATGACAGAGCAGCACTGCTGAAATCAATCAAATCAAGAAAACGTACAAACGATAATTGGATAATGGACCAATCAAATATATATGGTACGTACTATTCCATTTGTTGCAATTTGTTTGTCTTATTTTGATTTGATATGAATTAAAGAGTTATAAAAAAAAAGGGTATATTCATTTTGAAACGAACTGAAAAAAGGAAAATAAGACAAACAAATTGAAATCGAGAGAGTACTATAGTAGGTCAACTAAATTGTTTGATGTAATTATTATGATGAATAACATGATTTCGAATAGGTGAGCTTTTTATTCCATCCTTGTGTTCCAATCTTATCCATATACTATGACTATAGGTGTTCATAAGCTTCTTCTATTTTTCTTAGATAAAAGTAAAGATTGATGCTCATGAAGAAGCATTACAATGATAAAATGATCTTTTAGCTCTTTGATAATTAATCTAAGTTACACAACCTCACTATACATGTTACAAATATCAGCAGAATGAAAGTTGTAGATATCAGAGAAACAAATCTCTATATCTCACCAAAAATGATCTAGATATACATGAAATTCGACTACATAAATTAGTACGTAATAACTACCCGGCCCCTATTTGCTTGCCAGGCCAGAACTTCATCTAGATAAAAATACTCCGCTGACCTATCTGTTTCATAGTAGCCATATGATGGACTCATCTCATCATACTTTGTTTTCTTTGTCAAATACTTGGTTCAGAATTTTTGAAAGAAGATGCAACACTGAAATTGGATCACTGTTCCTACTTAGAGTGTCTTTATTCCAGGAACTTGGAAACCAGTTCTAGCTTGATAAAGACAACACTTTCATCTAAATGGTACACAGAATTTGGGCCAAAGCTATACAATAAAAATGGCAACTAACCGAAATTAAATGAAACCTATCTTTTGAGGTTACTAGAACTTGAATCTGTTGTACATTTCCCAGTTGTAAAGGCGATTGATATAATTTTGAAGCTTTGTCTCCTTGGCTAAATCTCCAGCAAGAACATATATAGAGGGAGAAACCAATATAATCTTCATAGAGAGCACGTACGGTTGACAAAACACTTTTGAGCACATTTAAATTGACTAGTAGTATTTAAATTTTGATTTTGTTTCTCAACTTTAAAAAAAGTAATTAAAACACTATAAGAATCTTTTTTCAGTCAGGTCATATCCCATAACAAGGCAATTTGATTATTCTTGGGTTATAGCAGTGATCTAAATTCACCTCCTAATTAAACTAATTTTACGGGTAGTTTAAGTTAGAATGATTGACAAAAACACTCTCGAATATCTAATTTTATTTAATTCCCTTAATTAAAATAGGACGAAATAATATTAACCTACGCAAGCACGTTTTGAAATAATAAGCGAAACCAACAACATTGGCAAACACATTTTGCAACCACAAACTTACAAGTTAATAAATGTAATAAGAATTAAAGTTTGTAGCATCACACAATTCACATTGGAAATATTGCAAATTTCCTCCGGCAACGATATCTCTCCCTACAACTCATTTGATATATTAAATGAAATCATAATATATATATTTGGATAAATTATCCTTAACGAGCCAATGAAATGATCAACCACAAACAAATAGCAAAGAGCTTTTAGATGGTATAGTACTATTGCAAAAGCCATGAGGATGGTTATCAAATTTGAGAAAATTTTGACAAAATATTTTGAGAATATGGTATCATAGGTCTCACGTGTATACAAGCCGAATCTAAGTAGTGTCTCGAGGATCGGTACGGAGACGTATGTACTTATCTTCGAGAGGCTATAGTGACTTTTTTTTAAAAATCTTCACTTCTTGGATCTCTATCATGCGTATTGGTCCGATTTTGATTATTATCGCTTCACTCCATTCACTCTCACTTATAGTGATGACTTCTGCGTAGTTCCTCATGTGAGCAATTGATATGTTGTGTACGGCTTGGAGGTTAAATTTGATGTAGATGTGATAAAGGATATGTGGCCAAATTCATAATGTTAATCGACTCGAAGGGTTGAGTTAGGTGACGGCTTAACGAAATATTTTAAGAATATCTGAATGATGAGGTTGGACAATGGTTTGAGGGACTTCATGAATGCGTTATCCTTTTTAGGCTAGTTATCCAACTGTGGGAACGTTACTTGTGTGGTATAGGTGATATCTAGAGTGGTGTTCGGCAATTGGAAGTGGAATGATTAAAAGGATGGCTAGATAATGAACATTGTAACTTTGGAAAAATATGGTTAGTAAATTTTTCATAACATGTATGAGTTTCTTAGCGAATGATGTTAGGCCAATTGAGGCCAAAATCTCTATTATAATTTTATATATTAAGTGTATATCAAAGAAGGTTATGATATGACTATAATGACACCGATTTTTACTTGCTTAGAGTTAGGAAGTGTGTTATTTATGATATCGACCTGATCTACGAAGGAATGCATATCGCTATGGACAAAAGACCGAATAAATTTGATAGTGTATTTTAGTTACTTAACTGGCAGAAATGTGTGGGCTATTTGAGTACAATATCTTCTCGAGGGGTATGATGTGCTCTAGTGGTGGATCTAACGCGCTTTCACTATATGGTACTAGTGGTATATGAAAACGGATACGTCGATTGTAAAGTGTAAATGCTAACTACTTAACGAGTTATAAATTTTACCACATGCTCATATAATAAGACTCGATGTTACATTTATATTTGAGAAACCAACTGGTTATTACTACGAATGTGTGAGTTAGAACATTGTCTATAAGAAAGATTATAGTGGTAGATCTTTGGAATCGTATTAATATGTTTAGGTTGTGAAGTGGATTGATATTAGGATGAAAAGCTTGTGTAAAGGAAGTATTTAATACATTGATAAATTTTAACTTTTAATCTATTTAATTTTGCCACCGTAAAACTATTTTTTCCACATAACTTTTTTTTTTTTTGAAAAAGAGTGTGTACGTAATACAAACACTGGCCATATGATATTAGTCAAATCATTAAATAGTAATTTATTAATCACTCAAAATAATACTCACAAAACATCATGTTAATGAAAACTATTTAGTGTAACTTATTAATCACTCAAAATAATGAATGAAAAATAAATAAATAAATAAATAGGAGAATCCAAAATAGTCATAGCTGGAGGATCCAACTATCTGGCAGTGAGCCCCACCTAATTGTAAAACAGTAGAATATATTCTTTTGTTTGTTTGTTTATAGTTTTAGATTAAATTTGCTTAATTAATTCTCATTTTTTGTCTTTTTATAGTTAGCAAATAAGTTTTGAATTGATTGGAGTATGTATTTATTTATTCATTTTAGCTCTATTTTCAACTGAATTTTATTTGGATAATCAATATGTGAACTACAATTCCCATGATTTATTTCCTATAAATAAAATAATATATTATAGTAGTATATATCAAATCATTTCCCTTTGATTTATGCCAAAAGCAAAACAATACAACCTTTTATAATGCAACACCTGAATACAATATAACCTTTTGATGTACTATTTCTTTCCTACACGAAATCACTTGATCATATAATAATTTGATGTTAAGAAAATGATCATAACTGATGTAGAACCAATTTAGAGATAATGAAAACATACCTAACAAAACAATAAAACCATTACAAGTTAATTAGTTGTGTTACTACTTAACGATAATCCAACAAAAACTAAGCTAGCTAGCTACTTAACATAATCATAAACTAATTAAGCTAGCTACTTAACATAATCATAAACTAACAAGGAGAATGTCAGGAAGAAAGAAATTAGGAACATTAGAAGGAGCAGTAGCATCAGCCACATTAACACTAACGTCGGCCAATTCTTTGAAAAATGTTGCACTATTTTTCAAATTTTTTTTGAAACCACATTACTGGTCCTCGAACCAGTGCCAGCGGCCAGCGGCGGCATCGACGGAACTACAGACACAGCAACTGATTGCCTATAAAAATTAAAACGAAGAAAAAAAAAAAAAAAGAGGAGGAAATTCTCTACTTACATCATCTCCAGGATCGACTGAATGGGGAGGATGCGTACAAGTTCATCGAACTTGGTGTGAAAAAATAAAGATGATTTTTTGGAACTACAAAAATCCTAGATTTTTAGGATAGTTTCTAGAATAATCTAGTGTAGTCACTTATCCATCTTGTAGAAATATCTAAATAATCTAGAGTAGAAGATAATGTTACTAGATTTTTCTTATAGATGTTTTAGAGAAATTAGATATTTGTAGAGAATCATGGAATTGTCTAAATTTTGTAGTATCTAGAACCATCCATAGGTTAGTATAAATATGGGATGGTATTGTACATTTGCAAGCAACCCAAAAAGCAACCCAAGAACAACCCAATTCAAGAGTCTTCTTTCATAAACAAGTTCTCCTTTCTAACTTTCTCTTCTTTAGTTGAATCTTTCGATCTTAGTTAACGATCTTGGGCTAGCAGAACGATTCTCCAATTATACTTATCTTCTGCTATTCTCTACAATTGGCCCCCTGAAGCATCATCGTTGTTCACCTTTTGAGCTATCCCATACTTGACAAAGAGGCAACTCTCGGCCAGGCATCCTAAATTTGAGTCATAAAGGCTACAAAAATCACACTTGGCAATTTTGGATGAGGAATATTTTTTAGGGTTTTTAGAAACAAGGTATGAAGGGGGTTTAAAGGGTTTTCATTTCCTTTATATCGGTACACCATGGTCCCTTTATTTTAAGACAATTTTTTTTTTTCACCTCGATCCCTAGTATTAATATTAATTGGGATAAGTATTGAAAACACCTCACCACCTAAAAGCTCTATGCCATTTGTTCTGGTTCATTTCCAGAAGCAATATTGGGCCTTGAACCCAAACCAACAGTGACGGTGGGTCTCAAACCAGAAGCAACGGTGGTCCTAGAACCCGAACCAGAAGCAGTGGCTGCCTGCCTGTACATAGAAATTTATAGACAAATTTAGATGATTTTTTTAACTTTGAAAAATAGATAAAACTAGCATTTACGCTAACAGTAAAGAAAAAAAAAAGGAAAAACTCACATGATCTCCATTAGAAGTTGAATCGACTGAATGGGGAGGATGCCATTAAGTTCACCGAACTTGCCTTGAATGCAACATTGGTGTTCAACTTTTGAGCTATCCCATACTTAACAAAGAGGCAACTCTCGGCCAGGCATTCTGAATCTGGGTTATAAACACTGCAAAAATCACACTTGGCCATTTTGGATGAAAAATATTTTTTAGGATTTTTGGGAACAAGGTATGCGCGGGGGGTGGGGGGGGGGGGAGAGGGGGGTTAAGGGTTTTCATTCCTTTATAGGGGTGCACCTTGGTGGTCCCTTTAATTTAATATATGCCAAAAGTAAAACAAAAGGTTAGAGATATTAATAATTAAACCATTGCAGCTGTGTTACTTAACGATAATCCAACAAAAACAACACCCATCCGCTAATTCTCTTCTCTAATTACTTACTTAACATAAACTAAGCTAGCTAGTCGCTCTTTTTTCTGAGAATTTTTTTGGTGTTTTTACACAGCTTTTTGAGACCAGTCGAACCAGAAGCAGTGTTGGTCCTTGAACCAGAAGCAATGTTGGTCCTCGAACCAGAAGCAATGTTGGTCCTCGAACCCAAACCAGTGGGACTCAAACTAGAGGCAACGATAGCCCTCGAACCCAAACCAACAACGACGGTGGGCCTCAAACCCAAACCAGCAACAATGGTGGGTCTCGAACCAGAAGTGGCGGCGAAAACAGTAACAATAGCAACTGCATGCTTGTAAATAGAAATTTATAGACAAAATTAGATGATTCTTTTAACTTAGAAAAATAGATAAAACTAGCATTTGAGCTAACAGCGAAGAAAAAAAGGAGAGGAAAAACTCACATGATCTCCATTAGAAGTTGGATCGATTGAATGAGGAGGATGCCATTAAGTTCACTGAACTTGGCCCTGCATGCAGCATCGGTGTTCAACTTTTGAGCTATCCCATACTTGACAAATCGGCCATGCATTCTGAATCTGGGTTATAAACATTGCAAAAATCGCATTTGGCCATTTTGGATGAGAAATATTTTTCAGGGTTTTTGAAAACAAGGTATGAGGGGTGGGGGGGGGGGGGTTTATAGGGGTGCACCTTGGTGGTCCCTTTAATTTAATATATGCCAAAAGTAAAACAAAAGGTTAGAGATATTAGTAATTAAACCATTACAGTCGTGTTACTTAACGATAATCCAACAAATACAACATCCATCCACCAATTCTCTTCTCTAATTACTTACTTAACATAAACTAAGCTAGTCGCTCTTTTTTTTGAGAATTTTTTTGGTGTTTTCTCCAGAGCTTTTTGAGACCAGGCGATCTAGAAGCAGTGTTGATCCTTGAACCATAAGCAATGTTGGTCCTTGAACCAGAACCATGACATGCAAAAAAAAAAAAAGTGACTTAATCAAACATAAGCTAATACTTACTTAATATAAGTAAGTTTGGAGAGATCAAACTTCCCGTATAAAAAAATCCTACTATTTGAAGGCAACAGTTCATATGGTCCTTTTGATGTCCTAAAGTCACGATAAAAATCATCCTCTTGGTAGTAGAGTAACACTTCACCATCTGCAAACATGTATATTGGTATGACTAAAAATATATGGGTCTTTTGTATAGTAAATAATTTAGTTCAAGATTCCTTGACATCATAGTCTTTCATTAGCCATAACTTAAAAGTGTCCAATCCCCCCTCTCGGCCATTACAATAAGCACAAAGCATTCCTTCTAATACAACACATCTTACATAATTCACATTGGAAATATTTCAAATTTTCTCCGGCAACGATATCTCTCCATACACCTCACCTTTTTTTTTTCAAGGTTGAGCTTGTTCAATTGAAGCTAATGCTATGCTGCCCTTCCCTTGTTCAAGAGAAAGCGAGGACTTTCTTTTAGCTACCGGCCCAAACAAAAGAGATTAGCCTCTTGATCGATCGATTGATTGGATCGAAGTACGAAGGGGTTGATTGAAGTCTGAGATCAGCCCAAGACTAAGGCCGAGCAACTAGCTACTGCAGGATTGGACGTCTATCTATCTCACCACTTGATATATTAAATGAAATCATAATAGACTTAAGTAAATTATCCTTACTAAGCCAATGAAATACACCACGAACAAATGGCAAAGAGCTTTTACATGGTACAATATTATTGCGAAAGCCACGAGGATGGTTACCATTTTTTCTCCAAGAATCACTCTTTAGTGCAAGGATTTTGCTGGGTCGTCCGGGACCATTACCCATGTGCTCAATCCTAAGAATCTTATAGTTATCACTAATCGAGTCATATCCCAATTCATAAGTGCTACCGAATAGGGATGTAGTTTCATGATTAGGAAGTTGTATTGATTCATTCGTGGACGGGTTCCAAGGTAAATGGTCACCACGTGGACACCAAAGAAGAGCCAAGCAATTGCAACAACATAATATTATGTAATCGCATGGTTTATGGGTTGAAGGGCTACAAAGATTTTGTAATGGTTGAGACGATGATAAAGAAGAATAGTAATATGAAATATCAGCCTCAGGGATCAATCCGGTAATAAGAATTTTTATATTATTCTTGGCATAATTGTAATGCTTCGCCTTAAAGTATTGATCTGAGATTAATGATTTCCAAAATTTTGAAGCACATTTGAATCGAAAAAGAGACGGAACAGATAATCGGATGAGGATATCCACAATTATTTCCTCGGGGAAGTGGATTTCCATCTAGACAAGCAAGTGTTCATTATTTATGTTTGTGTATATAGTCATAGATGACCTAAAATAATGAAAGAAAATTAACTTAAAACTCACCGGATCAACATTTATACTTTTTGACAGCTTCCCTGCAATTAGAAATTTGAGTTTTAGCGCCAACAATGACAACAACATATACATAAATATAGTCTAATCTCACAAGTGAACGGTGTAATTTGAACAAAAAAAATACAACCACCTGGAAACATCTTCTTTTTTGATACAAAAAAGCAGTCAAAGTTGAGTAGTGATTTGAAAGGTTTAGCCATTTTCCCCATCTTTCGAACTTCCCCTTTGCTCTGATTATTAGGGTAACAGGAGTGTTTTATGGAGAGTTATATTTATAATACAACTCCGTACAATATGTGTATAGTAATGTTTGGTTAGGATTTTACTTTGGGAAAATAAATACTTAAGTGTTTCACGTAGTGTGCTGTCCAAAATGCATTGTTTGCAACAAATTTTAAAGTGATAGAAAATAAATTGTAATCACAATAAAATAAGAAGAAACATAACTTTATTGATAAAAATTGCGGGTACAATTCTGTTCCTCCCTTGATTCTCCTCTCATAAGATTTATCCATGATTCGAGGGCCGTTAGTGGCGTATTTCTCAAACTAGGATGATTTAGATTTGATCTCTATAGGCATATTCCATCAATTTGTGGAATATTCGAGATTTGATCTCTTTATGGAGTTTTCGAGATGCCTTTTCAAAGGAATATATTACCCTTTATATATAGGTAAAGGACTAGGGTTTAGGGTTGAGTAGCCTCCAAGACTTCTAATTAGAATTGAACACACCTTGTAGAATCTCAACTCGAATTGAATACGTCTTGTAGAGTCCCACAAAATTTCAATGTCTACAAATGTCCCCTGCTTCAAGGCTTGTCGGAGTGTAGACTTGACGAAACTCAAATACGAGGCTTGAAGTACTCAATCTTCCACCTTTGCAGCTTCAGATTTTCAGATTTGATTTATGAGAGAGAAGAGATGAAGGGCAAATTTGGTCTCACTGGGCGTGCCAATTTGTTTGCAACAAATTTTAAAGTGATAGAAAATAAATAAACCACACAAATAAAATCTGAAGAAACATGAATAATTTTATTGATAATAGTGCAGGTACAATTTTGTTCCAACCTTGATTCTACTCTCCTAAGATTTATCCATGATTCGAGGGCCAGTAGTGGCGTATTTCTCGAACTAGGATGATTTAGATTTGATCTCTATAGGAATATTCCATCAATTTGCGGAATATTCGAGATTTGATCTCTTTATGAATTTTTTGAGATGCCTTTTCAAAGGAATATATTACCATTTATATAGAGGTACTAAACTAGAGTTTGGGGTTGAGTAGCCTCCAAGACTTCTAATTAGAATTGGACACACCTTGTAAAGTATCAACTCGAATTGAACACGTCTTGTAGAGTCCTAGAAAATTTCAATGTCTACATGCATTTTTCACAAACGAATTTAAAATATAAAGAAATAAATACACACGAAGAAGTTAAAGAATTCAATTTTTGGATGAGGCCTTGCTGCGATCCACGGCCACCCTCAAATCAATTACTGTGATTACGAATCTTATGTCAACGTGAAAGTTTGGATGGTAAAATCTGTTACACTCTTTTAGAAGTGTAATAATGATCTATTTAAATTGACAAGGTTTAGTGTTCCAAGTATTCAAATTTTTATTTTGTTTCTCAACTTTAGAGAACCTTTGTCCTTTTTTCACCAAAGTTAAAATTAGGGGTGACAAAATCAAACTCAACTGTCCCAATTCATTTATGTTTGGGTTGATTATTGACCCGTCTAGTTCAACTCATTAAAAATTGAGTTGATATGTTACCCAAATTGACTTTTGACAAGTCTTGTTAAAATATTTTTTTAAAACTTTTTTTTTAATTTTATATGTTATATATAGTTATAATAAAGAAAAAAATAATTTTATTAGATACTAAAAACTTATAAAATAACAAATAAAACAATTAAAACTTAGTGAATATTTGAGCGGGATTAGGTTATGACTTACTAGCCCGTTACCTAACCAGTTTTGACCTAATCCATTTTGGTCCAAACAAATTTGAATCAAATTGAGTCTTGACGCATTTTGACCCATCTAACTGTCACTGCTAGTTAAAACTATTTTTATTTTGTCTTGACCCATTTTAAGTTATAAGAAACTTTTTCACAGCCATAATATTGGGTCATATCCCAAAACAAGAAGGCAATTTGATTATTCCCCTCCGTCCCTAATTAATCTAATTACTTGGCTTGACAACTATATCTTATTCTTGTGGGTTCCCAATAAGCAACTATTAAAACCCTCGGTTTTTGGTTTCAAAGTTAATTTAAAATATTGAAATATGATCCCATTAATATTATAAATTAATAATTCTTTAAAAGTACAAATATATCTAAGACAATTTAATGAAATATGATTCTATTGTGTTCTGTTTTTTTGTTAAAATTTAAATCTAAATGAATCTCATCTCTAATTTTTCTTATTGCATCCAAAAGTTTCGGTGTTGTCTTTTCAAATTGCACCATAAAATTGTGAAGAGTTCTAAATGCGTAACTAGTTTCAAAGTCCATATCATCTTCTTCTTTATCATTAACATTATTTTTTTCAATGGTATCCACAATTTCTTCTAAGCTTTGAACCCCTGAACATGTATCGTTTTCACTCATCCAACAGGTTGTTGACATTCATTTTATTGCGATAATCGAGATCTTTAATCATGACATCAAGTTCGTGAATGACATTTACATAAGTGGGTTCATTTAAACTCTTTGAAATTTCATCCCCAAACGAATTTTGCGGTGTCAAAACACTCTTCAAAGTAATAAATATTAATTTATCGATTAAATAATACATCTATAAAATAATAATATTTTATGATCCCACCTATATTAAGTTAATGAGGTTTTACTGTATACCGTTGGTAAAAATCCAAAAGGTAAGATTAAAAATGTATTAAAAAATGTGTTAAAAAAATGATATTGTGGGGATTCGACCCCACAAGCAGCATCACTCAGCCAAATGGCAGGGCCGTCCTCCAAGGCCCCTAGACCAACCACAAACTATGTTTATGGGCTCCTACTGGACTCTTTTATTCATCTATCAATCTCGTTTATGAATGGTATGATGGCCAGGTATAGCTGGAACTCTTTTGTAGGCATCTCTAGAAGCAGTGGCTTGAAACTGCTCTCTTGCAGTCTGTAAAAATTGAAGGTCGTATAGAAAATTTTCTCGTGTGTATTTACTGCTTAAAGAATCCTGTATTTATACAAGTGTGGAAAATTAAATAAATCTTAACCTATACATTGTTTGTCTAATTCCAAGCCGAGCCCAGCCGTGTCTTCTTCTGCGGCCCAATATCACTCTTGGCCTATTTGCTTTTCTCAAACAAGACATCATTAGACATCTTCATCTTCTCTCTGGTGCAATTAGAACATGCTATCAATGGTTGAGAAGATGCTGGAGAAGAAGGTTGAATTCCAACATCCTCTCTCAAGGTGGAGGGGAGCGGAGTGAGACCCAACTTGCATAGAACACCATGATGTTGCAGTCCATGAAAAGGCTTTGTGAATATGTCAGCAAGTTGCTCTTTGAAAGGACCAAAGAATAGGGAAATGAGCCTGGACAAGTATTGTTGACGGACAAAATGACAATCCAACTCAATGTGCTTCATCCACTCATAAAAGACTGGATTCCAAGCGATATGAATGGCAACAGCACTATCAGAGTACACAGGCACATGAAGTTGAGATGGAACAGAGAGATCATTTAGTAATCGAGTAAGCCAGGTTAATTCAGCCACCAATCGATGCATAGATTTATACTCTGCCTCTGCGGAAGAAAGTGATATAGAGATTTGTTTCTTTGACTTCCAAGAAATGGGGGAACCCCATAAACTAATAAAAAAACTACTGATAGATCTTCGTGAGTCTCTACACGAAGCCCAATCCGCATCACAAAAAATATTATGGGAAAAGAATGGAGAAGAAGAAAAGAATAGACCCTGATGTGGATATTATTTCAGGTAACTTACAACCCTCAAAGCTCCATGATAGTAATCAAGACTTGATTTTTACATAAATTGACTATGAATCAAAACTGCATGACATATATCCGATTGTGTATAAGTTAAGTAATTTAACTTACCAGTGATGTGCCGATATAAGGTTAGGTCTTCCATATACTCTACGGATTCTGCGACAAATTTCACTACAGGATCCAATGGAGAGGAAACTGGAGGAAGATGTGAGACATCAAATTCACACAACAAATCAGAGGTATATTTCTTTTGACTGATTATCAAACCATGATTGTCCCTTAAGATTTTCATACCAAGAAAGTAATGCAGGGACCCAAGACTTTTGATCTTAAATTTTGAATTAAGAAAGACCTTTAGATCTTCTATCACAGTGTAAGCATCTCCAGTTACCAGTATATCATCAACATAAACAACCACAATATCAGTAGTACCCCCTACTTTCTTAAAGAAAAGAGAATAATCATTTAGCGAGGTAATGAAACCTTTAAAACTGAGGGCCCTGCAAGTCTAGCATACCATTGCCTAAAGGCTTGCTTGAGACCATATAAAGACTTCTGTAACTTGCAAACTAGACCAGCTTTAGGAGGATCAACACCAATTGGGAACTTCATGTAAACTTCTTCTTACAAATCTCCCTGCAAGAGGGCATTATTTACATCAAATTGAGAAATTTCTCAATTTTTCTTGGCTGCAATGGCTAGCAAACATCTGATAGTGGCCATTTTGACCACCGGGGAAAAAGTCTCATTGAAATCTATCCTCTCTTTCTGTATATCACCTCTGATCACCAACCTTACTTTCAGCCTTTCAAGTATCCCATCAGTATGTTGCTTCACCTTGTAAACCCACTTGCAAGGTAAAGCTTGTCTACCCGGAGGTAAAGCAACTAAGTCCATGTATGATTTGCTTGTAAAGCCTCCATTTCATCATCCATAGCCTTCCTCGAACCTGGATGAGTAAAATCTCCTTTATAACTGGTGGGCTCAGTGATTGTAGAAACTGATTGTATGATGGATTTATTAGAAGGAGAAAGAGCATGAAAAGACATAACACTAGGTTTAGTAGGAGTGTCAAAATAAGAGTTTGTCACATCACTGAAAAAAATGGTGTTGCAATAATAATTTTGAAGATGTGACGGTAAAGTAATTTTGTTCTGTCTGTGAGATCTTCTGGGATTATTAATAAGAGGATCAGGGGATGAAATAGTATCAGAGGAGTGAGTTGAACCAGGGGAGGAAATCTGAGTATAAGTTGAATCAGTTGATGATGAAGTGAATGGATTATCTGGTGAAGAAGAAGAACTAGTAGATGGAATGGTATGAGGAATGAGATCAGTATGAGAATCAGGCTAATCAGTAGAAAAATTGGGATAATCTAGAAATATAGAAAAAGGAATGTCATCATATTTTGCCACAAAGGGAAAAATATGCTCATAGAAATAAACATTTCTAGATACAAATATCCTTTTATTTTCAAGATTCAGTAATTTGTACCTTTTTTTATCACTAGGATAACCTAGAAAAACACACTTCATAGCTCTAGGTTGAAACTTATCCCTGCCATGAACTAAAGTGTTAGCACAGCATAAACATCCAAAACACTTCAAAGTATGATAAGATGGCGACTTCCCGAATATGATGTCATAAGGTGTTTTTCCTTTGAGCACCTTAGAAGGTAACCTATTAATCAAACAAGTGGCTGTAAGGATGGATTCTCTCTAGTAAATGATAGGGACCTGTGATAGAAATATTAAAGCCCTTGCAATCTTTAGTAAGTGCCAGTGTTTTCTCTCCACTATCCCATTTTGTTGTGGAGTGGCCACACAAGAGGTATGATGCACAATCCAATGAGAACGAAAAAATTGAGAACCCGCTTCACTCTTTTCTAGTTCTAAAGCATTATCCGATCTAATGACCTTAGCCTTCGCATTGAACTGTCTTTCCACCATTTGTAAATAACTTTGCAAGACCGTGAATGCATTTCTCTTTGTAGCCAACAAGTAAGTCCAAGTAGCTCCACTAAAATCATCAACAATAGTAAAAAAAATAAAAATACATATAATAATTATAAAATAGCTACTTTATAAGGTCCCCAAGTATCAACATGAATAAGATCAAAAACACATTTTCTAGAAATTTGACTGATGGGAAAGGGTAGCCTGGATTGCCTTGCTTTAGAACACATCACAAACACAATCATAATTACTCAGAAAAGAAAGAAAACTGACATTTTTCATTGAAGAGTAAGGCAAATGCCCCAATTTAATGTGCCACAATTTAACATTAAAAGTTGCACTTGTACATACAGAATGAGAAACTGAAACTGATTCAACAGGAATTGAAATAGGTAAAGATAAAGGACTAGATCCACTAAATATAGTATGTGGTGAAACTGAAAAATTCTTGCTAAAAAAAAACTAGATTTCTGAGGACTGGGTTGTAGCAAGTAGAGACCCTCCTTGGCTTCACCAAAAACTCGACCCCTCCTCATTGAAGAGTCCTGCAACACACATTCATGTGATGTAAAAAACAGTGTGTAAGGAAATTGAACACAGAATTTATGAACAAACATGAGATTGAACTTGAAACTAGGAAGACACAAAACGTTTTGTAAAATGATATCAGAAAATATAGGTACAATTCATGTATGAGTGACTTGAATGGTTTGACAATTATGAAGATTAATGGTCAAGGGGAATTTAAGAGGGGACATGGAGGTAAAACATTGGAGATTATAACACATATGTTCAGATGCACCTGAATCGACGATCCAAGTGTTAGAATGAATAACAGAAAAACAGGATCAAAGATACTTTGAAATTGTACCAGCCATAACATTATTGTTGATCTCAGAGCCTGTGTTTGTCTGTGATGCCTCCTCCATTTTCATTTGTCTAAACATATGATGAAATTGATTGTATTATTCTTTGTTGTAATTGCGAGCAACATTTATGCCATATGTTTAATCATTGTTTCTTCCTTTATTGTCTTCAATAAAAAATGATCTATTTCCCCTGATCTGTCCCTGCATTCCTTTATCATTTGTGAACCAAAGTCTTCTAGAAAACCTATTTTTCTAAAATAACTGTATATGGCCTGTTTTTCCACAATATGTGAAGGTAACATTAGGATCATACTTAGCCTTTTTTCCTTTGAATTTTTGAAATTGATTTTGTTGTTTTTGGAACCTTTGTGGTTCCTAGGAAGTGATATTTCTTGATTGTGAGATCCCAGATCTTTGTGAAGGTGTTGGATACCTTTGTGCCTGCTTTCCATGTTTGTATTGATTGGTATTACCCATCATGAAAGAAGAAAAAGAATCAGATGAAAGATGAGGACTGAGATAAGTCTCTCTTTGGTTCTCATCTTGCAAAATTATAGAGTAGGCATGGTTGGTACTTGGTAAAGGGTTTACCATCAAAATACTCCCCCTAGCATGTGCATAAGTGTCATTTAAACCCATGAGAAACTGCATAAGTCTCTCATCTTCCAAAGATTTTTGGAGTTTCTGTTTTCCTTCACAAGAGCACACACATATGCACTTTAACATTCGAGTTGATGGAATCAAGCTCATCCCATAACCTCTTCAGTTTGGTAAAGTATGTAGCAATATTGTTTGTTCCTTGTGATGGCCTACTCAATTCCTTCTGTATATGAAACAACTTTGCACCATTGGTCTGGCCAAATCTGTGCTCCAAGCTAGTCCACAGTTCATGAGTTGTTCTTGAATATATGACACTATCAGCAATTTCTTTTGACAGAGAATTCAAAAGCCAGGAAGTCACCATGTCGTTGGTTCTATGCCAAGGTTGCAGATCTGAAAAACCTGTTGTTGGAATGAGAAGAGAACCATTGATAAAACCTACTTTATTCTTTGTCGATAGTGCTATGATTATGGATCTCTTCCACAGCCTTTACCATCAAATAGACTATTGACCAAGGTCAGTCCAGCATTATCAGAAACATGTTGATAGAGAGGATGATTTGAATCAATTGAAGGTATGATACTGGCAGCAGTAGCAGCTAGGGTTGAATTATCACCCATTGATGTGAATTATAATGATAGAAAATTCTTACCGCTTTGATATCATGTAAAAATTGAAGGCCGTATAGAAAATTTTCTCATGTGTATTTACTGCTTAAAGAATCCTATATTTATACAAGCGTGAAAAATTAAATAAATCTTAACCTATACTATATTTGTCTAATTCCAAGCCGAGCCCATCCGTGTCTTCTTCTGCGGCCCAATATCACTCTTGGCCCATTTGTTTTTCTCAAACAAGACATCATCAGACATCTTCATATTCTCTCTGGTGAAATTAGAACATGCTATCAATGGTTGAGAAGATGCTGGAGAAGAAGGTTGAATTCCAACACAGTCACCCACAATGATCGGAGGCTTTGCAATAGGAGGGGTTGTGGGTTCACCAGGGTTGGGAGAGTCTGGGACCGGTTGGTTGAGATCGGCTTCGAAATTAGCAGGAAAATCTTATACGTTTAATTAATTGATTTTTCGAAATAAATGTACAAGGTTTCGAAAAAAGTTAGGAGGTTCTCGGGAACTCCTTAACTCTACTGTAGATCAGCCCTTGGCTCACGAGCAATATAAATTTAAAAATCATTATTAAGTGCTAAAAGTCTATGCAAATGCATATTATATATCCTATTGATTTAGTATAAACATCGAATATAAATAAGTTTGTACTCTTTATTATCTTGCCTTTTTAAATAGTTTAATTTTAGGTGAAGTGTATATAAAAGAAACAAATGTACGTAACTTGTGTTGCTAAAATTTAGAGATTCAAACTCTCAAGTCTCGAGTCGGGATCGGGAGTCAAGTCTTGATATAAAGTCAGGTCCTGTGTCAGACCAGGAGTCAGGGTTCGGGATCGTAGTCGAATCTAGTGTCCTAATATTTGTTCAAATTATGTTTAAATACTTTTGAGACAATATTTTCTTATTTCTAATAAAATAACAAAACAGAAGTAAAGAATCACTAAATATTTTTCTTCCTATCAAACACACCTAAGTATCACTATTTTAATGTTAGAATATGCTATGAGAGTAAATATATTGTTATACTATAACTATAATTAATTAATATTGTTATGCATATGTAATAAATTTTAATAAACTATTACTTATGTTTTCTTTACCAAAAAATGTGGGTATAACAAATTGCATCCGAGATAACCTCTTTTATATGCCAAAACCTTCGTAATTACAGTAAGTTCAGTAGAGAAAGAAATAATTATGACTTCTCCCTTTTTTTTTTTGAAGTTTAAGACAATAAAAAAGATTTTTGAATCGTGTGGTCTTAAATCAAAATTATGTCAAATGTATCAAAATACTCTTTAATCTTGCGGTCTTAAACATGCCATGTGAAAAATTGAAATTAAAGTGTTGCCAAAAATGAAAAGGGTTATTCTTTTATAAACGGATTAAAAATGAAAGTAGTTCATTCTTTTTTAAATGAGGAAGTACGAAAACAATTAACCATACAAAGCTGGTATAAATAACTACTCCCTCTGTCCCTAATTACTTGTCCACTTTTCATTTTTTAGTTGTCCCTAATTACTTGTCCAAATTACTTTGAAAAATGTATAACTTCTTGAAAATCCTAAGTTTTAAATTCACCCAATTCATAATTAATAGGGGCAAAATGGTAAACTCACTATATCAATAATTATGTTCTTAATAGGTGTGTCAATTCAAAAGTGGACAAGTAATTAGAGACATAGGAAGTATTGAATAACATATGAAAATGTTACTCCCTCCGTTCAAAATTATTTTGTCACTTTTTAACTTGACACACCCGTTATGAAAACATTGATTAGCCTAGTGATTTTACCATATTACCCCTATTAATTAGTACTTGTTGAAATTGACTATTCGCAATTTCAAAAAGTCTTAGTAAATAGATTAAGGGTAAAATAGAAAATTTTATGTTGTCTTTTCTTGATATGTAAAAAATGACAAGTAAAAATAAAAGTCAAAAACATAAATAAGTGATAAGTAATTTTGAACGGAGGGAGTAGAAAGCTTACATATAAATAGAATATTCTAGAGAATTTCTTTCCTAATGATAATCGAATTTTGTAATTCAAAATAGGCATAATACATAAACATGACACTTGACTTCAACTCACACTTATGCCCTCCAACTTTAGATGTGCACAAGTAGACACTTAAACTTGTATAAAGTTAAACAAGTAGACACGCAAGTCCTATGTGGCATAATACACGTAGAATGCCACATAGGGATGCGAATTGACACATAGGATACCACGTTTGACGCATGTGTTTACTTGTTCAACTTTATATAAATTTAAGTGTTTACTTGTGTACATTCAAAATTGGAGAGATATAATTTTGCACTGACCGAAAAATAAATTCTTCTTCAATATGAAAATCAATGAGTGAAATTTACTCTGCTCCAATTTACCAGCAAGCATAAATAATAAATGCATATTTTCACATGAAAAAGATTATTATTAATGTTTTATATTTGTGAAAGAGACCTGAGTGGTCACTAACAAGCCACACATTATTTGCACGGGGTATATATGTTTGATTTAAAATACAGAAAAGTGTATTCAAAACATAGTCATAAGAGATATTTAATGTAATTAATTCTTATTTTTTATCTTAATTTATTGAGATTTGAGCTTTAATCACTAAAATTTACCTCCACTAGCCCGTACTTTTTGGAGACGCAATGAATATATAGATAGATAATGTGATTGCTATTATTTTTTCTGTTTTGATTTGTTTGTCTTATTTTCTTTAGTTCATTTAAAAGTGAATTTCTCTTTTTTTAGTAACTTGTTAATTTCAATTTTTTACATGATATGTTTAATATCATGAGATGAAAAAATACTTTGATATATCATTAATTTAAAATTACGAGATTGGAAAATACATTGACAAATATAATATATCTTTAATTTAAGATGATTAGATTTTTAAAAAAATACTTTCTTAATTTCATACTAAATTAAAATAGAACAAACAGATTAAAACAAATCAATTTTTTTTATTTTTTTGCTTTCGATTTCCATTCGAAACCCAGTGGACCCAATGCAGAGGCCCCTATATGAAACTTAATTGTGAAGAATGGATGGAAAGTGACAAAGGCTTTCAATGTTCGGTATTCGTTTTGGAGCTTCATTAATTTAAATTTATTTTGTGTAGAGTCTCATTCGGGGAAGAAGCACTCTCTATCAAGAATATTATCATATTTAAAGCTCAAACTTAAAATTTCTATTGTTTTTTTTTAAAAAAAAAAAAGCAACTCTATCCACTGCACCATAGCTATTCTACCATTCACACATATATTGTTTATTTAATGGTAATTATTAAATCAGAATATTAGCCAAATGAGGCTATTAAACCAATATTTAATAAGGGATACGCGTAAGGATGTATAAATCAAATAAAAAAATGACATCAAATTGATAAAATAAAATTAATTAGGCTTGATTCGATTTGGTAAGAAAAAATAGAATCAAGTTGATATATAAATATATAATATTTGTATATTTTTAATCAACTTTATATAGGATTTTCTTTACTACATGAAGAAATATTTGTAATTTTCTCATTGGATGGATGTTTAATAGAACTATATAGTGTATCTAAAAAGTAAGAAAACACATTATTGGAGTTAAATTCTTTTTTATTTCTTTACAAGCATTTGATATCTAAAATTCATTAATTTAACTACCTTAATTCAGGCAGAAAAAAATCTATTATGAGTAAAGGCGGAGCCAGAATTTAATGTTTGTGGGTTCTAAATTTTAAAACAAAACAACATATTAGTCTAATATAACAATCGTCAAAATTACAATTATATATATATATATAAGCATATCATTAAAAAATTTCACTCGACAAGTTGTTATGTTTTGAAAACAAAAATGATGAATCATTTGGTACACTTTCAAATACTTTATTTATTAATATGAAGATTTGAGTTATTTATTTCAAAGTTCTAAAATATTATTTGGTAAAAGGTAGATAATTGTTACTCCATATTTTAGTATAAATTTTGAAGATTTTTTTCTATAATCTCAAAATCATTTTAAGTAAAATTTAAATTATTAAATTCACCATTAATATTTTTGGGACCTAAAGGGAGGTTTTACTTGCTTCACCCTTGAGTCACCCTTGCCTTGAAAGTTGAAGTTCCGAGAAGCAAATAATAACTTAATTAGTATAATCAATTATTAATACGTGGAACAGTCTTAAAATCAAAGATTAAAAATAAGATCTTTGAATAAATTGTTATAAAATGTAAAGACAAATTTAAAAAACAAAAGAGAAAAGGGAGAGCCGAGGAGGAACTGAGAAGAGTAAATAGTTCTTGCCGGGGCAGAAGTCTGCACTTTGACAACAAGCAGTAGCAATGATGTAGGTAGTAAAAATTAGAACCCTAACTTTTAAAAAAAAAAAAAAAATTGGGTTTAACATTTTATTGAATGCTTCAAAAAAAAAAATCAATATAGTGAGATGCTGTTTTAGAGTATGACACTATATTTTGGTTACCTATAATTATCTGTGAGATTGATAGTTAGATGTTGTTTTGGAGTATGACACTACTTTTTTATTATTTTCAATTATCAATTTTCTGTTTTATTGTTTGAAAAAGAATTTATAAAAATCTATAAAAAAAAATGAATTAAAGGAGAGTAAAAGATAGGCACAAAACACATTTTTTTTTATCTAAAATAAAAAAATCCGGAAAAATTGAATTGTTGTCAGTGGTGCTCGAATTCCCCCAACCAAATAATCAGTGTTGCGCGCGCTTACCACTATGCCATCCCTTAGTGTGATGTGGGTTCGCACGCAAAATTTAAATATATTTATACATGATTTTATAGTACGTATATAGAGTTTACGTAAAAACCCGTGGGTTCGTCCGAACCCCAATTTAACACTATAGATTTGCCCCTGATTATGAGAGGTGTAAGGTTTTAACAAAGGTCAATGTAGAATTTTAGTTAGAAATCTTTTTTAAAAAAAATTGTATTGGAGTCGTTGTATTTTTAAAATTATAAAGTCATATATACTATATATTCATTATAATTTTTTTCCACACATAAATGAGCAACATATATACATGTAGAGTGCAGAATAAGATAACTGATCTCTTAGATGGTGCTTGGATTGGCTTAAAAGTTAGTCAAACCTATTTTTAAGTCAATTTTTGACTTCTGGAAGTTTTTGACAATTATAAAAATAACTTAATATGACTTAAAATAAGTTAGAAAATGTTTGGCAAGGTCAAAAATGACTTATAATAAGTTTAAAATGACTTAAAATAAGTCAAAAATCAAAAGTAGGTCCATCACTTTTTATTTTTTTGACTTAAAAGTCATTTCAGTTTGATTTTTTATTTTTCACTTAAAAACTATTTTTTTAAGTCAATCCAGACGGGCTTTTAGTCGAGGAGCCAAGAAGCAATTGTTTGATGGTATAAGAATTTCGCTAATATCTTTAGGGGTAATTTGGTTGGGACAAGTAGCTATCTCAGAATAAGTTATCATATGATAAGTTATTTTACTATGTCTATAAGATAACTTATCTCATTACTAAGTGTATTGATTTCTTCTGTGTAATACTAATCGATAAAACCTCATTGGTAAGTGCTACAAGATCTCGTGCATTGGAACCCATGGTTATGGACCCGAATATATTAGTATGGAACATTTCCTTTTCCAAGTGAAATCTCGTAGTATATGAAAGAGTGAAAAAGTGCTTTCGTTTTTGTGGAATAAGAAGCTTTCGTATCTTAAATTTATTCAGAGCTATTAGAGCGGGATCCACTTTTTGGGGAATATGAATCGAAGCAATAACAAGAATATTTCTAGTAGAACATCTTTCACAATCAATGGTGGGATAAATAATTCTAACACCTCTAACCAAACACATGATACTCCCCCTGTCCAACAATACTTGTCCACTATTGATTTTATGCACTTTTCAAAAAACTATAAAAGAATGATAATCTTACTATATCACCTATTGGTTAATAGAGAATCAAAATCAATTTACCAATGAATCACGAAATGCTATGGTTACTACCAAAAAGTTTCATTCTTATGTTACTATTATTGATGGTTTGATTATCTTATACCACGAGGACCCTTTGAATATATAGTAAATACAATATCTTGAAAAATGTAATAAAAAAATGACTATAATTAATTATAAGGGTAAATTAGGAACTTAGTATAAAATTATTCATTGATTTCATAAAGTGGGCAAATATTGTTGGACATTCTACAAATGTATAGTAGACAATTATTGCTGGAGGGAGGGAGTAAAATAGTTCTGTATTTATTCCTGAAATTACTATACCTTATACCTCGCATTTAATGACTTGTTAATGTTTGGAAATGAGGCAGTGTGAAAATATATTAACTAGGTTTTTTTTTTTGGTTTCCACCTAGTATTTTGTAGCCATGTTAGAACTCGACTATCCCAAATTTGCGCCGCATTTGATCTCATTGGATATTAAAGATTTTTACCTACTCAAAACTCGAATCCGAATCGATAACTATTGAGCATATAATTGTAATTTTGTAGCAACCAATACAACAAAATGTATACGGACAAGAATACTAAAGGGTGGGGGACTGGGGGGGCAATCATTGATTAATTTGACAAATATTCTCTGCTTTGCTTTCACCTTCCACTAATCAAACGCCAACACAAAATCTCCAAGTTTATTTTAATCCTTCCTCTTATACTTTTTTCAACCAGAAACCAACAAAATTTAAATTAAAGTGATGTATTACAATGTGACAAAACAAAAAATGGTAAAACAGTGTGTGGCTTTGGATTCTTGTAGCTGAATAGTGGTTTTTCTTTAGAATGGCAAAAGCATCTGACCCTTTTCTTCTTTTAGTGTCTTTTTCTCACTCATAAAAGAGTCTTTCTGTGTAATTTTGTGTTGTTGGTGTGGGAGAGATGAGGTTGTTGTTGCTACCGGCAGTAGTACTGTTGGTGGCCATTTTGGTGAATTTTTCAAGCTTTGTTAATGGTGATACAGATCCATCTGATGGTAAGCCCCTTTTAATTTATTCATCATTCTCTTATAACTTTGTTTTTTAGTATGTGAAGTAGTAAGTACAAGTTCCAAGGAAAAATTTAGCTGAGAGTGGGCTTGAGTCTCGACAACTCTTGAAATGAACAAACCCAGCTGAAAAATCTTGTTTCTTTGAAGCCCCATGAAATTGAAAAGAAAATAGCATTTGAAAACACTAGGTGTAGGTTTAGAAGATAGAGTTATCTGGTACATGTTGTTGGTGGGAGCAGGGGCGGACTCACGTGGTAGGGGTTCACCCAAACCTTTCTCGGCAAAAAATTACACTGTATATATAAAGTAAATTTTCTATATTTATGTAGATATATATATATATATTGAACCCCCTAAATAACAAAAAGAATTTGATGGTGCAGTGGCAAATCCCCCGGAAATTGAGTTGTGCATCACTAGTTCGAGTCTCAATAAAAGCGTTTCATTTTTTCCTTTTTCAGTTTTTTTTTTTATTTTCAGTTCTGTTTTTCATTAATTTTAGCCTTTTTTTTTTACTTTAAAAAACATGCTAAAAGTGTGATTTTAAATCCAAAAAAATTCAAGGTTCCCATTTTTAAAAGCTTATTTACACGTTTATATTTTTATTTTTCGAATCTCCTGAACAAAAATCCTAGGTCCGTCACTGGGTGGGAGGTGACAGGTATCCTTGGAATTAGTTAGTTGCACACAAACTGACTCAGACACTGTGATTATCATAAAAAAGAAATCTTTGAATATAATGGATATAGTAAGTCTTGCTTGGGCTGCATCAATGGTAGTCTTCACTTTTGAGTGGGAAATACTCATTACTTATGGCTGAACAACCCCTTAGTCTTGTCGACTAGATTGAGTCATAGTTGTTGTATTTACTGTTGCCGATGCACTTAATAGTTACAACAACAACAATCCAATGAAATTCCGTCGCTGGGAATTGGGAGGGTAGAGTGTCCAATTGGTTTAGTTTATATATAAATTTACACGTCGTTTAGTTTATATAAAAACTTACAACGTAATAACTATATCGACGTATAATAGTAATTATATATGCAAACTTCTTTATAACGGCAACGTTTGTCTCGATATTGTTTGGTTGTTATAGGGAAATGTTATTAAATATATAATATAATATAAATATAGCATGAAACATGGATTTTACAAAAAATAAATGTGATTGTTGTAGAGTCTTTATGAAGGATGATTGTTATAGAAAAGTCTGATTATATGTTTGTGAGTCTGATTATAAATGATACAGAGGACCTCCTATTTATGCTATAACATAAAAAAAATTATAAAACATAAAAAGAGTTATGCTAGCATAGGGAGCAGTTTGGAAATCCCATATAATTTAATAATGTAAAAAAAAATCTAAAATATTAATTTAGGAGACCTTCCTTTTTGTTTACTTTTACAATATAATGCTTGCCTTCTTTTAAATTTGATATATTGCATTTAGATTCTTTATTTTAATTTATTTTTTAACCAAACTAATTTAAGTGACTAAATTTGTCTAACCTTCCAAACTTACTCTTTTGTGTTAATTATCAAACAAAAAACTCTCATAAATTCTCTTTACACTTTATAACAGAGAATTGCACCCTATGGTGTACCTTTATATTTAAAAACCTAAAATTTAATAAAAGATGCATTATTTGGGGATACAAAAAAAATATATCACCTAAACTAGTTTGGTTACACAATATCTTGAACAAGGGAGGTGAGTGGAATACATATTGGATATTAGTATGTTTTATTTTTTTCATTTGACCAAAATTGTACTATTTTTTACTTTTTTTTCATTTGACTTCTAAATTATCAAATGTAAAAGAAAAGTGGGGTGTTGAATGCAGGGTTAGAAATTAATAACCTCAACGTTCATGTGATGTTTTTCAAGAGGGACATTATTTGTATCAACTTCATCATTTCCTGTGGAAAATTATACAGCCATAACTTTAATTTAAAAAGAATGGTGAAACAAAGTATACAAAAAGCATAGAAATTATTATAACCAGCATTCCACAAGTCATATATGAAAAATATACAATAATTACATATAAAATATGTATATTTATTATATATTTTTGTCAATTATTATTTTGGTGGACAATTATACCGGCAAAAATCCTTCTTTAAAAAGGAACAACATATTCTTTAAAAGCTAAAAATGGAGTAAACTAGAATTATACCTGAAATTTTGGGAATACTTTGAAATGACATATTATTTTCCTTATTAGAAAATTGATTTGTCAGCGTTTTTCTTCCTCCAGTCCTCCTTGGTATTCCTGCATAGAGGACTAAAAATTTAGAAGAAAAATAAAATAAATGTCCATTGCTCTTAATTAGGGTGTATTTGGTATGATATATCTTAGCTTTAATTTTGACTTTATATCATATCATCATTTTAATCTTCACTACTCAAAAGTTTAGTGAAACAATTTGCCAATTTCATAGATAATATAAGGAACTCTTGCTCTAAATTTAACAAGTGCACGTAAACATTACTAACATGAATGCCTTTTTCGTACACTTTGAGCCGGTACTTAGTTGAATGCAATAAAAAATTAGGTAATCAACATAATACTTAGATATGACCATCATTATTATCTATAATAATTTCTTCCAAAGTTTGTAGCTAGCTAGATATGATATGAAACAGGAAAAACTAAGCTCTAATAAAATAAGGGGAATAAATTTAATGAAAGAAAGATAAATGTAGCACCTTTTCGATGATCAACTTACATAACACAATTAAGTGAAATGACAAAGAAAGGAAGAAGAGAGTTTCCATCTCACTTACCCAAAGTATGTAAATCAGTGAAAATGCACTAAATTCCTTCAATAATTGCCTAAGAATTAAATATTAAAAAAAAGGTTTTCGAAGCATGAAAATGTATTAGTTACTTACTATGCTTGTTAGAAGGCCAAATTTGTGAAAAGATGAATTTCAACATCCATTTCTATCACATTGCAAGCTCTGTATGAAGTTTTAGAATGTACACGTACATTTTTCTCCTATAAAAAACAAAAGAATATAATAAAAGTGATTAGTGATCAACTGAGTGAAATGAAAAGTTTGTTTAACAATTATGCATTTTTACTATATAACCATCGGGGTAAGCCCAACTCTTCATTCTCCTTATTCATCATTATTATTGTTGGAACAATAAGTGAACATTTCTCTCATAATTAATACCGTGCAACTCTTCATTCACCTTCTTTAATAATAATAATAATAATAATTTATTATTATTATTATTATTATTATAATATTATTATTATTATTATTATTATTATTATTATTCTCCGGATCGCACAGTGTTAAGACTGTTAGGAACCTTTAATCACATAGTCTTAACCTGGCAACAGTGTATAAAAGTCCCTACTATCCAGGTCCGCCCGGGTCCGCCCTCCATATGGGTAATCCAACGGATTCCTTCGGCGACCTTTCATAAACTGGCCTGGTTAGACTATGTTTGACCTTAGTCTTTACTGATTAATCTGTCATTAAAATAGACTCAACGCCATTTTCTATAGTAATTTAGTATGCTATAGCTCAACACCAACAGTTTAGCCCATCATTGGGCTTATGAACATAAAGAAATATGTACTGAATTAAATATATGGGAATGAATAATACCTTTGACCAAAGATCTTCAAGCCAAATTGCAAACTTTTATTCAAATACTTAAAGAAAAATTACAAAGAGAGAGAGAGATATCTAGAGAAAGGGGGTTTCTGAAAAACTTGCCTCTTAACTAATACAAACTTCCTCTTATATAGAGGTTTCAAACCAAACAAGAATAAAAAGAGTGGCCCACAACTTTTACATTGGCCAATAAGCAAATGATAAGACCGACAAACCCTTATGGCCTCCACATGGTCTTTCTTTTATTTAGAATGGCCGACAATGCTTTCGGCTAGTATCTTTATAAAAGTAACTTTATTCTTTTGGCCTTTTATGATGTGTGGCCCAACTCCTGAAAAGAATATCATATCTTTTCCTTTCCTTTGCCAGTTGTGCTTGCACTAGAGGATTCTTCTAGTTGTTGTTGATAGCGCTTGAGAATAGTCTACAGATCTATTTCTTCATCATCAACATCTTGTCCTTCCCAGCAATGCAAGCATCCTCTTCTTCATTAGTATGACTGGCGGACACCATAGACATATCATCCTTAATATCAATGTCAAGATTTTTCATTAAATCTTTCTTCACCTCCTCCATATAAATTGCGATAGCTTCTAACTTGGAAATAAGTCCTTTCTTCATTTGAAGTTTTTTTGTAATCTTTTTAAATGGACTAAAATCTTCTATAGCTTGAGATTCCGTATTAGCAGTATCATAATATTTACTATTTGTGACATTTATTAGATCAATAATTTCCTGGCCATGTAGTTTGCCTTCAGGATTTTTCTGAAGTAATTTACTCCAGAACTTAGTATAAAAAGTCCTTTGCAGACAAGGGAATCCCTCTGAAGTATTATTAACTTTTATTGACCATTTCATGATTTAGGGAATTGAAAATTTCATAAAGAAGTACATTACTGACATTCCCTCAAAGAATATATTTTCTTCCTGCATTTTTATTAATTTTGGGGATATGTCTAACCGTTCCAGATATAATTTCGTGTATGACTCTGGTAGGATTTTTACTGAAGGACCATATAAAGTCCACCACTTACAAAACCAGTTAGAAACATGCCTCTCAAATATGTTAGAACATATTTTAATGAACCATGAATGCTTTCTATTAACATTCTCATACAATAGGGCTTTATTAAATCCATCAACATAATCCCAGTAATTATATTTAACTGCAACCTTTTGCACTGGGTGAATATAATCCAATTCTTTCAAGGTACTCATATCCCACTCTTCAGGTGCTATAATCTTTTTTATAATCAACTTTGAAAAGTTATAAACTTTCTTTGTGTTAGCCGGATAGAAGTGCTGGAATTCACACCCTGTAGATGAGAGTATAATCTCATAATGCATTCTGTATTTGTAAATAGTGGTAGTATAAGATACTGTATCCAAATACCTAGCCATTATTTGCCATGGCTCATTTCTCCATTTGAGATCATTTTCTTCTAACAGAAATATAACTTCCTTTTCGTCATTCATATCAAAAACTTCTATGTTCTCATCGTCTATTAATATTGAAGAGTACGATGGTGGATTATTATCCAACTCTTTCTTGGATTTCATAAAATCCATAAATTCCTTATACATAGGGTGGTTTATATCAATGCCACTTGTTCCGCTTGATGAAGCAGTTGAATGACTAACATTAAATGATGTTAGTGTTCTGCTACCTTGATGAGCGAGGATATGACCTCCTCTTCCTGAGTTGCTTCTTCCTCTTCCTCTCCTGGAGGGAGGGGGTCATGCTGGTCTCATCCTGAAAAGAATAATAATAATTATTAGTTTAACTACTCTCTAGTAAGAAAATCAGGTAGACTATTATCTTCACCCTTCTTATACTGTATTTCAAAATCGAAAGGTGCTAAAAGAGCTTGCTATCTAGCAAACATTTGTTTGAAAACATCATGTTTACAATCTTTGTTAAACATAAACTTGGCCGCTGGACAATCAGTTTTTATCAAAAACTTCTGATTATAAAGATCACCCTGGAACTTAAGAACACATTTTACTATAGCCAAAATTTCTTTAGCTATAGTTGCATAGTTTTTCTGAGCTAGATTCCATTTACCAGAATAGAACTGAACTATATAATGTCGTTTAGTATCAGGGCAATATTGTGTGAGTACTCCACCATATCCTATATCTGAAGCATCAGTTTCTACGAATTTTTCCCAATTTGGATTTGCCAAAGTGAGACAAGGAAGGTTTTTAACCTTTTCTTTAATTCTTTTAATGGCTTCAGTATGGCCATTTGATCAAGCCTTAAGATTTTTCTTTAATCTATCATAGATAATAGCTATATCCTTAGCCAAATCTTTTATAAAAGGAGCCACATAGTTAAAACTTTCAAGAAATCGCTGTAATTGAGTTTTATCAGTAATAACATCAGGAAATTTAGAAGCAAACTCTCTACTCCTATTAATAGGACTGATACTACCTCTTTCAATATTATGACCTAAGAATCTGACATTAGTTTGAAATAAAGTCATCTTAGGTTGAGAAATAACCAAGCCATTTTGCATTATAATTTTTTTAAATAGCTCTAAATGCTTAAAATGAGTTTCTATAATTTTAGAAAATACTAAAATATCATTTATATAAACGATTATAAAATTAGTATAAGGTAGGAATATATCATTCATAATTTTTTGAAATTCTGATGGGGCATTTTTTAAGCCAATAGGCATAACGTTCCATTCATATTGACCCATAGGGACATTAAACGCGGTTTTGAACCTATCTGATTCTGATATCTGAATCTGCCAATAACCTGATTTCAGATCAAATTTAGAAAATACAATGGCATCATAAACTCTATCTAGCAGGTCTTTTTTATTAGAAATAGGATACCTGATCCACTTAAGTGCCTTATTAAGTGGTTTATAATTGATGACTCTAGGTGCTCCTCTTTCTTGTTCTGCATGTTTATTGACATAAAAAGCTATACAAGACCAAGGAGATTTAGAATGCCTTATAAGGCCTTTCTGAAGTAAGGAGTCAATTTCCTTTTTGCATAATTCCAAATAATCCGCATTCATCTGGCAAGGTCTTGCTTTAGTAGGAATATTATCCTCAATAAAGTTATCCTCATAAGGTAGGCTTACTACATGCTTTTTCCTGTTCCAGAAAGCATTAGGATGATCTCCACAAATATCAATAGAGAATTGGTTCTTTAAAATAGCAATTTTTTCCTGTAATTTAGGATTCTGCAAAATCTGATCAATTTCAATACTGTTGATCTCTTATTTTATAAAACTAACTTGATTGTTTCTTGAAATCAATAATTTTGCAGTGAAATCATTTATCATTCTAGTAAATAGCTTAGTGACAAATTCTAGTATAAAAGGCTTGTCATTCCAAGTTTCAATAATTTTATTATAATCCCAATAAGTAAGCGAAAAAATATCATTTATAAAAGATACTCCCAAATTAATTTGGTTGGTAATATTTTTTACTAAAACAAAGATTTGAGGAACACAACTTTTCCCTTTACAAATAAAAGTTTTTGGTAGTTTAAACTCAATATTAATCTTACTACCATTAGCCGATCTTAGACTATGGGTAATTTTATGAAAAATATCTTGAAGGTATAAGACCTTCTTGAATACAGTTTAAATCAGCTGCACTATCAATAAGATCAATAAATTCCTTTTTATAATTATAATCTATTAACAAAGTAATTTTAGTATAAAACTTTTGGAAAGTAAAAGCTTTAAGACTATATAAAAAATCTGTTTTTATCATTTTTCAAATAAAGGTTTTTTATAAAATCAAGATTATCATTTTCTCCTTCCATAGAAGAAGATGATTTAGAGGCGTTATCCAAATTTTGGAGTGCCTGAATAGCATCAAGTCTTACCTCTATGACAACACTCTTTTCTTTAAGATTGGTAATGTCATCTTTGAGATTATTAATCTCTTCTTTTAGATTATTGATTGTTGTAGGGGAGCTTGTCATTTTCCTCCTTTCAAGTAAGAGGTTTTTAATCTCTGCCATAGTATATGAACCTTCTTTGGTTGGAATTTTTTTAGGAATATGATCCTTTTCAGCAATCTTATCCTTTTCCTAGGAATCAGTGATTTTATCAATGATTTGAGCTCTAATTTCCGGATCTTTGATAGTTTGTAGAAGATCTATAACTTTGTCATTATCAATGACATTAAGACTTAATTCTTTGAATTGTTCATAGATCTTATAAAGATCGTCTTCTTCATCCTTTTCACATACCATTCCTTGTTGGCATGGTGAACATTCGTCTTCAGAGGTCAAATATTCTTCTTGATGAAAAGCCTTGAGATCTTCACTTGTGAAAGACTCGTCTGCACTGCTATATTCCGTTCCTGTTCCAGAGTCAGAATTAAGCATAATTTTATAAAGAGAATCTTTCAGATTATCTTCTATGCCAAGGTTCTTAATTTTTTCCCTGACTCTGCAGTCTTTGGCATAGTGGCCATACCTTCCACATTTGTGACAAGTATCAGCTTTATTAAAATTCTGACGATACCTTTTCTTCCTCTTAGAAGAGTCTCCTCTACCTTCTTCTACTCTTCTAAGCTTCTTTTCTATCTTTTTTTTTTTCATTTCTCATAATCTTTTTTGGAAGATTTCTTCGTTTTATGAGAAAAGTCCAAGTCCTTTGACTAGTGTTTAGGAATATCAAAAGCGAATTGCTCGCAAAATTCCCCTAATTGTTTCCTTTCGTTTAAGCAATGTCGCTTAATCTGTTGATTCAACTTGATTTCATTACATAAGAATAGCTCTTCCTGTACACAAGCACTTATAAGTTTACCATAAGTATAATCATCATAATTAATACTATGATTATCTTCTCTAATAGCTTTCCTGACCCTCTCTGCGAATATGGTTGGTAATCCATCTATGAATTTGGATTTCCAATGAGTGCTATTACACTTTGGTAATTCCATGACTCTACATAGGAAAACGTCCTTGTAGTATCTGAACGATGTGAGGGTTTTACATCTCAAGTTTTGAAGGAGTGTTCTAATGGTCTCACTATTATCGACCATCTTCTTGAAAAATGTTCGATGATATTCAAAACTAGTGTATAAAGCGCATTTTGAGTAACTTGATCTCCTTCTTGTTTTACTACCAAAAGAACTCTATCTCTTTGTTCTTGGTTGAGATAATTATCCCACCATCCTTTCAATTGGCCAGTAAAACCAGCTGTTATCATATCAGTAATAGTTTTATCACTATTTTTATTGATTTTATAGATAGTACTGTACATTAGCATTCGATGCACTGTTGTATAAATTTATCTATCTGTATATCCATCTATGTTCCACTCATAGATTTATTTTCCATTATAACTATTAGTTATAATATGTTCATGCTCTTCAAGTAGAACATCTTGAGGAGTAGGCCTAGGATAATAGAACATCCTTTGGACAGGTTTCCTAGCATATTTTTCTGATATCTTATTAAGATTATCATAAAATTCTTTTTTATTGCTAGGTTCTCCTTCTATAAAGTTTCAGCATCTATAGGTTGTACTCCACCACCCTTGAATTTCTTTTCTAAGAAATGTTCAAGGTCTGAATAATCATTTATTTTGAAATCTTCAATATCAGGCGGAGGTTGTAAGCTGCTATGAGCAACTTTCTCTTTTCCTTTTACCTTAGTAGGTAAAAAAGCTATAAGTTTATCAACTTTCTCATGTAAAGATACAACATGGTCTACCAAAATACTCATATAAATATTAGCATAATTATTTTGCTTGATCATAACATTAACATGAAATTTGTTATTAAGGTAGTGTCATTTTTGAATAATTTAGAAAAAGCATTAAAATTAACAATCTTGTCATCTTTATTAATTTGAAAAGACTGTTGGGAAAAAAAAAACAGATTTAGTAATTTCTCCATTACTTAGAGTAAAGTTTCTTTCGAGCATAGAAATATAATTATGAACATATTTACACATAAACCAGGGAACAAATGCAATCAAACGATTTATTCCCGAATCAATCAAATCTTTATAAAATTATTCTTGAAAATCCTGTTGCTCAACTTTAGTAAAGTTGTTGAAAAACCATTTTCTAAAATGTTTCTATTTTTTTCGCTCAAAATCTTTAGCGATACGAGCTCTTGCCGGAGATCCCGGGCTAAAATCGATAATTTTGTCAGTCATAGGAAAACCAATTTTAACCTGTTATTCCATTTGGAAAATTCATTTCAGATTCAGTTATATCTAAATTAGAACTAGCTCTACGAATAGGTTTAACTATATTATCTTTATCAATTTTTATATTGTCACATCTATAGGTTTCTCTAATTTGAGAAGTAGATGCCCTAGAAGGAATCTGAACAATATAATCAACAGGAGATATATAAGAAGAGTTAATCTACTAATCCTGGAGGACATGCAGCGGTTATCAATAAGCATGTTAGTAGGTTCATGAAATCTAATTTTAACAGTTCCATTATTCAACTGCTCAATTTCAGAAACATCTGTATTAAAATTATTTTGAGGTTGGGTACCATTCTCAATGACCCACTCTTGTGGAAAATTAATTTCTTCCCACTTAATAGGTCTTCTAGTGACTACCTTAGATTTATCAAAATTAGTTTCTATTAAAATGGTTTCATTTTTTAAATCAATTACTTTGCACATAAGATTTAAAGTATGCAATAATTTGTAATAAATCCTATAACAAATGCAAACAACTTCAGTGCCAGGCATATAATCATAACCATGAAGTTTAACATTCAACATCAGAGAACTTAATGAGTTCTCATCCTACAATGAAATCTGTAGGTTAGGATAAGCATTAAAGTAAACTGGCCCATAAGCAAGGCTAGTTTGAATTGTCCCTATAAGGGACTTCTTCCAATTATGATTTTTACCATCACGTAAAGCTGCAATAAAACTTTCAGGTAGACCACGCAAAGTAAGGGGCTTAAAGGCCACCTGGACTAAACCAATATGCATAAATCTATAAATATCTCTATAAGGTGCTAAATCATTGTCAGATAGTAATCTAAAATTCTGATTATCACTATCAATAGTGATTGTTTCCTCTGTGGTTTTAACAACCTGTTTGAGACCAAGTTTCTCAAAAGTGCCCATCTGATATATGATTCTAGGAGATATTTTAGAAATAGTCCACTTATTAAGTAGATCAGGATGTTGAGGTATATCATACTCTTCTTTTCTACTGTTTTTAACACTAGACCTTTTCTTTATGATATTCATGAAAGAGACTGTGTTGAACTATAACACCTATAGTTACTATAAGTCCATGGCTCTGATACCATTCTTTTTCGGATCGCACAGTGTTAAGACTGTTAGGAACATTTAAGCACATAGTCTTAACCTGACAACAGTGTATGAAAGTCCCTACTATCCGGGTCCTCCCTCTATATGGGTAATCCAACGGGTTCCTTTGGCGACCTTTCATAAACTGGCCTGGTTAGACTATGTTTGACCTTAGTCTTTACTGATTAATTTGTCATTAAAATAGACTCAACGCCATTTTCTATAGTAATTTAGTCTGCTATAGCTCAACACCAACAGTTTAGCCCATCATTGGGCTTATGAACATAAATAAATATGTGCTGAATTAAATATATGGGAACGAATAATACCTTTGACCAAAGATCTTCAAGCTAAATTGCAAACTTTTATTCAAATACTTAAAGAAAAATTACAAAGAGAGAGAGAGATATCTAGAGAAAGGGGGTTTCTGAAAAAAAACTTGTCTCTTAACTAATACAAACTTCCTCTTATATAGAGGTTTCAAACCAAACAAGAATAAAAAGAGTGGCCCACAACTTTTACATTGGCCAATAAGCAAACGATAAGGCCGACAAACCTTTATGGCCTCCACATGGTCTTTCTTTTATTTAGAATGGCCGACAATGCTTTCGGCTAGTATCTTTATAAAAGTAACTTTATTCTTTTGGCCTTTTATGATGTGTGGCCCAACTCCTGAAAATAATATCATATCTTTTCCTTTCCTTTGCCAGTTGTGCTTGCACTAGAGGATTCTTCTAGTTGTTGTTGATAGCGCTTGAGAATAGTCTCCAGATCTATTTCTTCATCATCAACATCTTGTCCTTCTCGACAATGCGGGCATCCTCTTCTTCATTAGTATGATGGGGGCGGACACCATAGACATATCATCCTTAATATCAATGTCAAGATTTTTCATTAAATCTTTCTTCACCTCCTCCATATAAATTGCGATAGCTTCTGACTTGGAAATAAGTCCTTTCTTCATTTGAAGTTTTCTTGTAATCTTTTTAAATGGACTAAAATCTTCTATAGCTTGCGATTCCGTATTAGCAGTATCATAATATTTACTATTTGTGACATTTATTAGATCAATAATTTCCTGGCCATATAGTTTGCCTTCAGGATTTTTCTGAATTAATTTACTACAGAACTTAGTATAAAAAGTCCTTTGCAGACAAGGGAATCCCTCTGAAGTATTATTAACTTCTATTGACCATTTCATGATCCAGGGAATTGAAAATTTCATAAAGAAGTACATAACTGACATTCTCTCGAAGAATATATTTTCTTCCTGCATTTTTATTAATTTTGGGGATATGTCTAACCATTCCAGATATAATTTCTTGTATGACTCTGGTTGGATTTTTACTGAAGGACCATATAAAGTCCATCACTTACAAAACCAGTTAGGAACATGCCTCTCAAATATGTTAGAACATATTTTAATGAACCATGAATGCTTTATATTAGCATTCTCATACAATAGGACTTTATTAAATCCATCAACATAATCGCAGTAATTATATTTAACTGCAACCTTTTGCTCTGGGTGAATATAATCCAATTCTTTCAAGGTACTCATATCTCACTCTTCAGGTGCTATAATCTTTTTTATAATCAACTTTGAAAAGTTATAAACTTTCTTTGTGTTAGCCTCTGGGATAGAAGTCTTTTGGAATTCACACCCTGTAGATGAGAGTATAATCTCATAATGCATTCTGTATTTGTAAATAGTGGTAGTATAAGATACTGTATCCAAATACCTAGCCATTATTTGCTATGGCTTATTTCTCCATTTGAGATCATTTTCTTCTAACAGAAATATAACTTCCTTTTTGTCATTCATATAAAAAATTGATACCATTCTTGTCCGGACCGCACAGTGTTAAGACTGTTAGGAACCTTTAATCACATAATCTTAACCTGACAACAGTGTATGAAAGTCCCTACTATCCGGGTCCGCCTTTCATATGGGCAATCCAACGGGTAATCCAATGGATTCCTTCGGCGACCTTTCATAAACTGGCCTAGTTAGACTATATTTGACCTTATTCTTTACTGATTAATCTGTCACTAAAATAGACTCAATGCCATGATTAAATGTTCCTAACAGTCTTAACACTGTGCGATCCGAAAAAAATGGTATCAGAGCCATGGACTTATAGTAACTATAGGTGTTATAGTTCAACACAGTCTCTTTCATGAATATCATAAAGAAAAGGTCTACTGTTAAAAACAGTAGAAAAGAAGAGTATGATATACCTCAACATCCTGATCTACTTAATAAGTGGACTATTTCTAAAATATCTCCTAAAATCATATATCAGATGGACACTTTTGAGAAACTTGGTCTCAAACAGGTTGTTAAAACCACAGAGGAAACAATCACTATTGATAGTGATAATCAGACTTTTAGATTACTATCTGACAATGATTTAGCACCTTATAGAGATATTTATAGATTTATGCATATTGATTTAGTCCAGGTGGCCTTTAAGCCCCTTACTTTGCGTGGTCTACCTGAAAGTTTTATTGCAGCTTTACGTGATGGTAAAAATCATAATTGGAAGAAGTCCCTTATAGGGACAATTCAAACTAGCCTTGCTTATGGGCCAGTTTACTTTAATGCTTATCCTAACCTACAGATTTCATTGTAGGATGAGAACTCATTAAGTTCTCTGATGTTGAATGTTAAACTTCATGGCTGCATGTCCTCCAGGATTAGTAGATTAACTCTTCTTATATATCTCCTGTTGATTATATTGTTCAGATTCCTTCTAGGGCATCTACTTCTCAAATTAGAGAAACCTATAGATGTGACAATATAAAAATTGATAAAGATAATATAGTTAAACCTATTCGTAGAGCTAGTTCTAATTTAGATATAACTGAATCTGAAATGAATTTTCCAAATGGAATAACAGGTTAAAATTGGTTTTCCTATGACTGACAAAATTATCGATTTTAGCCCGGGATCTCCGGCAAGAGCTCGTATCGCTAAAGATTTTGAGCGAAAAAAATAGAAACATTTTAGAAAATGGTTTTTCAACAACTTTACTAAAGTTGAGCAACAGGATTTTCAAGAATAATTTTATAAAGATCTGATTGATTTGGGAATAAATCGTTTGATTGCATTTGTTCCCTGGTTTATGTGTAAACATGTTCATAATTATATTTCTATGCTCGAAAGAAACTTTACTCTAAGTAATGGAGAAATTACTAAATCTGTTTGTTTTTCCCCAACAGTCTTTTCAAATTAATAAAGATGACAAGATTGTTAATTTTAATGCTTTTTCTAAATTATTCAAAAATGACACTACCTTAATAACAGCTCAGCATGTTAATGTTATGATCAAGCAAAATAATTATGCTAATATTTATATGAGTATTTTGGTAGACCATGTTGTATCTTTACATGAGAAAGTTGATAAACTTATAGCTTTTTTACCTACTAAGGTAAAAGGAAAAGAGAAAGTTGCTCATAGCGACTTACAACCTCCGCCCGATATTGAAGATTTCAAAATAAATGATTATTCGGACCTTGAACATTTCTTAGAAAAGAAATTCAAGGGTGGTGGAGTACAACCTATAGATCTTTGAAACTTTATAGAAGGAGAACCTAGCAATAAAAAAGAATTTTATGATAATCTTAATAAGATATCGAAAAATATGCTAGGAAACCTGTCCAAAGGATGTTCTATTATCCTAGGCCTACTCCTCAAGATGTTCTACTTGAAGAGCATGAACATATTATAACTAATAGTTATAATGGAAAATAAATCTATGAGTGGAACATAGATGGATATACAGATAGATAAATTTATACAACTGTGCATCGAATGCTAATGTACAGTACTATCTATAAAATCAATAAAAATAGTGATAAAACTATTACTGATATGATAACAGCTGGTTTTACTGGCCAATTGAAAGGATGGTGGGATAATTATCTCAACCAAGAACAAAGAGATAGAGTTCTTTTGGTAGTAAAACAAGAAGGAGATCAAGTTACTCAAAATGCAGTTTATACACTAGTTTTGAATATCATCGAACATTTTTCAAGAAGATGGTCAGATAATAGTGAGACCATTAGAACACTCCTTCAAAACTTGAGATGTAAAACCCTCACATCGTTCAGATACTACAAGGACGTTTTCCTATGTAGAGTCATGGAATTACCAAAGTGTAATAGCACTCATTGGAAATCCAAATTCATAGATGGATTACCAACCATATTCGAGAGAGGGTCGGGGAAAGCTATTAGAGAAGATAATCATAGTATTAATTATGATGATTATACTTATGGTAAACTTATAAGTGCTTGTGTACAGGAAGAGCTATTCTTATGTAATGAAATCAAGTTGAATCAACAGATTAAGCGACATTGCTTAAACGAAAGGAAACAATTAGGGGAATTTTGCGAGCAATTCGCTTTTGATATTCCTAAACAAAAGTCAAAGGACTTGGACTTTTCTCATAAAACGAAGAAATCTTCCAAAAAAGATTATGAGAAATGAAAAAAAAAAAGATAGAAAAGAAGCTTAGAAGAGTAGAAGAAGGTAGAGGAGACTCTTCTAAGAGGAAGAAAAGGTATCGTCATAATTTTAATAAAGCTGATACTTGTCACAAATGTGGAAGGTATGGCCACTATGCCAAAGACTGCAGAGTCAGGGAAAAAATTAAGAACCTTGACATAGAAGATAATCTGAAAGATTCTCTTTATAAGATTATGCTTAATTCTGACTCTGGAACAGGAACGGAATATAGCAGTGCAGACAAGTCTTCCACAAGTGAAGATCTCAAGGCTCTTCAACAAAAAGAATATTTGACCTCTGAAGACGAATGCTCACCATGCCAACAAGGAATGGTATGTGAAAAGGATGAAGAAGACGATCTTTATAAGATCTATGAACAATTTAAAGAATTAAGTCTTAATGTCATTGATAATGACAAAGTTATAGAGCTTCTACAAACTATCAAAGATCCAGAAATTAGAGCTCAAATCATTGATAAAATCAGTGATTCCTAGGAAAAGGATAAGATTGCTGAAAAGGATCATATTCCTAAAAAACTTCCAACCAAAAAAGGTTCATATACTATGGCAGAGGTTAAAAACCTCTTACTTGAAAGGAGGAAAATGACAAGCTCCCCTACAACAATCAGCGATCTAAAAGAAGAGATTAATAATCTCAAAGATGACATTACCCGTCTTAAAGAGAAGAATGTTGTCATAGAGGTAAGACTTGATGCTATTCAGGCACTCCAAAATTTGGATAACGCCTCTGAATCATCTTCTTCTATGGAAGGAGAAAATTATAATCTTGATTTTATAAAAAACCTTTATTTGAAAAATGATAAAACAGATTTTTTATATAGTTTTAAAGTTTTTACTTCCCAAAAGTTTTATACTAATATTACTTTGTTAATAGACTATAATTATAAAAAGGAATTTATTGTTCTTATTGATAGTGCAGCTGATTTAAACTGTATTCAAGAATGTCTTATACCTTCAAGATATTTTCATAAAACTACCCATAGTCTAAGATCGGCTAATGGTAGTAAGATTAATATTGAGTTTAAACTACCAAAAGCTTTTATTTGTAAAGGAAAAAGTTGTGTTCCTCAAAACTTTGTTTTAGTAAAAAATATTACCAACCAAATTATTTTGGGAGTACCTTTTATAAATGATATTTTCCCGCTTACTTATTGGGATAATAATAAAATTATTAGAACTTGGAATGACAAACCTTTTATGCTAGAATTTGTCACTAAGCCATTTACTAGAATGATAAATGATCTCACTGCAAAATTATTGATTTCAAAAAACAATCAAGTTAGTTTTATAAAATAAGAGATCAACAGTATTGAAATTGATCAGATTTTGCAGAATCCTAAATTACAGGAAAAAATTGCTATTTTAAAGAACCAATTCTCTATTGATATTTGTGGAGATCATCCTAATGCTTTCTGGAACAGGAAAAAGCATGTAATAAGCCTACCTTATGAGGATAACTTTATTAAGGATAATATTTCTACTAAAGCAAGACCTTGCCAGATGAATGCGGATTATCTGGAATTATGCAAAAAGAAAATTGACTCCTTACTTCAGAAAGGCCTTATAAGGCATTCTAAATCTCTTTGATCTTGTACAGCTTTCTATGTCAATAAACATACAGAACAAGAAAGAGGAGCACCTAGATTAGTCATCAATTATAAACCACTTAATAAGGCACTTAAGTGGATCAGGTATTCTATTCCTAATAAAAAAGACCTGCTAGATAGAGTTTATGATGCCATTGTATTTTCTAAATTTAATATGAAATCAGGTTATTGGCAGATTCAGATATCAGAATCAGATAGGTTCAAAACCGCGTTTAATGTCCCATTGGGTCAATATGAATGGAACGTTATGCCTTTTGGCTTAAAAAACGCCCCATCAGAATTTCAAAAAATTATGAATGATATATTCCTTCCTTATACTAATTTTATAATCGTTTATATAGATGATATTTTAGTATTTTCTAAAAATATAGAAACTCATTTTAAACATTTAGAGCTATTTAAAAAAATTATAATGCAAAATGGCTTGGTTATTTCTCAACCTAAGATGGCTTTATTTCAAACTAATGTCAGATTCTTAGGTCATAATATTGAAAGAGGTAGTATCAGTCCTATTAATAGGAGTATATAGTTTGCTTTTAAATTTCCTGATGTTATTACTGATAAAACTCAATTATTGCGATTTCTTGGAAGTTTTAACTATGTGACTTCTTTTATAAAATATTTGGCCAAGGATACAGCTATTATCTATGATAGATTAAAGAAAAATCTTAAGGCTTGGTCAAATGGCCATACTGAAGCCATTAAAAGAATTAAAGAAAAGGTTAAAAACCTTCCTTGGCTCACTTTGGCAAATCCAAATTGGAAAAAATCCATAGAAACTGATGCTTCAGATATAGGATATGGTGGAGTACTCACACAATATTGCCCTGATACTAAACGGCATTATATAGTTCAGTTCTATTTTGGTAAATGGAATCCAGCTCAGAAAAACTATGCAACTATAGCTAAAGAAATTTTGGCTATAGTAAAATGTGTTCTTAAGTTCCAGGGTGATCTTTATAATCAGAAGTTTTTGATAAAAACTGATTGTCAAGCGGCCAAGTTTATGTTTAACAAAGATTGTAAACATGATGTTTCCAAACAAATGTTTGCTAGATGGCAAGCTCTTTTAGCACCTTTCGATTTTGAAATATAGTATAAGAAGGGTGAAGATAATAGTCTACCTGATTTTCTTACTAGAGAATATTTAAACTAATAATTATTATTATTCTTTTCAGGATGAGACCAGCATGACCCCCTCCCTCCAGGAGAGGAAGAGGAAGAAGCAACTCAGGACGAAGAGGTCATATCCTCGCTCAGCAAGGTAGCAGAACACTAACATAATTTAATGTTAATCATTCAACTGCTTCATCAAGCGGAACAAGTGGTATTGATATAAACCACCCTATGTATAAGGAATTTATGGATTTTATGAAATCCAAGAAAGAGTTGGATAATAATCCACCATCGTACTCTTCAATATTAATAGAGATGACAAGATTGTTAATTTTAATGCTTTTTCTAAATTATTCGAAAATGACACTGCCTTAATAACAACTCAGCATGTTAATGCATTCTGTATTTGTAAACAGTGGTAGTATAAGATACTGTATCCAAATACCTAGCCATTATTTGCCATGGCTCATTTCTCCATTTGAGATCATTTTCTTCTAACAGAAATATAACTTCCTTTTTGTCATTCATATCAAAAACTTCTATGTTCTCATCGTCTATTAATATTGAAATTATTATTATTATTATTATTATTATTATTATTATTATTATTATTATTATTATTATTATTATTATTATTATTATTATTATTATAGCAATAAAGGTAATGGGAGAGTAATTTAGATTAGGAAGAAAATCAAAAGCCAAAACCTGTTTGTCAATGTTGTTGGTTTTGCTTATTTCAAAATGTGTTTGCCAATATTAATCTTATTTCGTCCTATTTTAATTAACGGAATAAAACTAGACTAGATATTCCAATGCTTTTGTTAACCATTCAACATAAACTACCCGTAAAATCAGTTTAATTAGGGAGGTGAACTTACTTGAACTTTGATCAAATTGCCTTGTTGTTATGGGATATGACCTAATATTATGAGTGGAAAAAGATTCTTATAGCTCAAAATGTGTTTTAATTACGTTTTTAAAGTTGAGAAACAAAATCAAAATTTGAATACTTGTCAATTTAAATGTCATTTTTAGTGCCTTGAAAGTGTGTAAAAGATTTTATCAGACTTTCACGCATCAATCGACATAAGTATGCAATTATATCATGGTACGTGATTGAGAGTTGGAGCTGGTATAGCAAAGGGTTCGTCAAAAAATTAAACACTATATATGCAATGTCAAAATTATTACCATTATATCTATATATAGCAGATATTGAACCTCCTTAATAGTGTCTTGAAGGGGGAAAAAGTTTAATTACGAGAGGACGTACATATGTATTTTTCCAAATTAAAATCCTAACCAAACATTACATCGCTCACTTATGTGATTACACTAGATATATGGTATTGTCATTGTTGACTATATATGGCTAAAACTCAAATTATTAATCACAGAAAAGCCGTCAAAGAATATAATTGAAGAGGAGATAGTTGTGAAGCCATCGAAAAGTACAAGTTAAATGGATGTTGAATGTTGATCTGGTCATGAGTTTTAAGAGAAATTGAAGGATAGAAAGTTGTGGAGTGTTTGCCACTTGCATTTCTATATAAAGGGTACTAAATTCTCTTAAAAGGCATCTCAAAAATTTCACAAAGAGATCGACATCTCAAATATTCCACAAATTGATGGAATATTCATATAGAGAGGTCAAATCTAAATCATTTTAGTTCGAGAAACACGTCACTAACGGCCCTCGAATCATGGATAAATCTTATGAGAGGAGAATCAAGGGAGGAACAAAATTGTACCCGCAATCTTGATGAATAAAATTATGTTTCTTCGTATTTTTTTGTGATTGTAATTTATTTTCTATCACTTTAAAATTTGTTGCAAACAAATTGGCACGCTAGTGGGACCAAATCTACCCTTCATCTCTTCTCTCTTAAATCAAATATGAAAATCTGAAGCTGCAAAGGTGAAAGAATGAGTACTTCAAGCCTTGTCTTTGAGTTTCATCAAGTCTACACTCCGACAAGCCTTGAAGCAGGGGGCATTTGTAGACATTGGGACTCTACAAGACGTGTTTAATTCGAGTTGGGACTCTACAAATTGTGTTCAACTCAAATTAGGATTCTTGGAGGCTGCTCAACCCTAAACCCTAGTTTATGCCTATATAAATAGTACTAAATTCTCTTAAAAGGCATCTCAAAAATTTCATAAAGAGATTGAGATCTCGAACATTCCGCAAATTGATGGAATATTCATATAGAGAGGTTAGTTCGAGAAACACGCCACTAACGGCCCTTGAATTATGGATAAATCTTATGAGAGGAGAATCAATGGAGGAACAGAATTGTACCCGCAATAATCTTGATGAATAAAATTATGTTTCTTCGTATTTTTTTGTGATTGTAATTTATTTTCTATCACTTTAAAATTTGTTGCAAACAAATTGGCACGCCTAGTGGGACCAAATATGCCCTTCCTCTCTTCTCTCTTAAATCAAATCTGAAAATCTAAAGCTGCAAAGGTGGAAGAATGAGTACGTCAAGCCTCGTCTTTGAGTTTTATCAAGTTACACTCCGACAAGCCTTGAAACATGGGGCATTTGTAGACATTGAAATCTTGTGGGACTCTACAAGATGTGTTCAATTCGAGTTGGGACTCTACAAATTGTGTTCAACTCAAATTAGGATTCTTGGAGGTTACTCAACCCTAAACCCTAGTTTATGCCTATAAAAAGGGTACTAAATTCTCTTAAAAGGCATCTCGAAAATTTCATAAAGAGATCGAGATCTCGAATATTCCGCAAATTGATGGAATATTCATATAGAGAGGTCAAATCTAAATCATCTTAGTTCGAGAAACACGTCACTAACGGCCCTCGAATCATGGATAAATCTTATGAGAGGAGAATCAAGGGAGGAACAAAATTGTACCCGCAATCTTGATGAATAAAATTATGTTTCTTCATATTTTTTTGTGATTGTAATTTATTTTCTGTCACTTTAAAATTTATTGCAAACATATAGTTTCCTCGATAAAATTATATGCTTTGTCCAAAAATTTAATCATTTTCAAGAAACTTGATAAAATTTCTTACAATAAAATTTGTTTGGTGCAAAAAATTAAAAAGAAGAAGGAGGAGACAAATGTACTTTGACTATAGTTTACTAAAATTAGGTATAGATAAAATTATTTTAATAAAGGGAGGAATGTCAAAAACATATTTGAATTATCTCTTTTTTTGAGTTTCATACCTAAATTATTAGTTGTGTATTTCTCAAAATAATGAGTGATAATTTAGGTATGAAACTCACATTCTCAATAGTTTAAGTTTGAAACTGAATAAAATGAGATAATTTAAGTATGTTCTTGACACTTTACTCTTTAATAAGTAACGATATGCCCAATATAATCTTGTAAATTCTTTTCAATTCTTATTCTATTGATTTATCTAATTTTAATTTTCAATTCTTATTTTATTGATTTACCTAATTTTAATTTTTATCTAATATTCTATATTTGTTTTACAACAATCTAATTCATATATAATAAAGGAAATATTTCACAAGATATATTTAATAATGAGATATCAAAGCATATCACACCTTCAATAATTATTTTAATTTTTTGTAGTATTTCTTATTTGATTTATTAATTATATTTAACTTGTTCTCTTTCCTTCTTCTTTTTTCTTTCTTTATTCATTTCTATCCCAATACCCCAAAATTGGGTCAAATTCACCCGTCAAATCGTAATATTCTCAAATATGCTAAAATAACATGTTTTCATCAATGAAGCATTTCTCCATTCTTCATACAATCAATGCAAGACTTTCATCTTCTCAAACAAGGTAATTGATCCAGTGACAACATACATTTTTCTTATTCTATTCTCATATGTTTAAATGGTACACGAATTCACGACAAATGATGCATTGTTCTTTGAGGAGAAATTGTATATGCTTTTTACGGTACACGAATCCACAATAAATGTTGCATTGTTTTTTGAGGGAAATTGGTTATGTTTTTTCTTTTATCGTTTATGAAATACCCAATATACTTAAACTTTCATCATATAGAAATTGTTTTAACTTTGAAACTAGCATTTGAGCTAACAATAAAGCAAAAAACTAATACATATGATTTCTAACTTAGAAAATTGGGTAAAACTAACAATAACTATAAAAAATAAAAAAATAAAAAAGGAAAAACTCACATGATCTCCATTAGAAGCTGGATTGACTGGATGGAGAGGATGTCATTAAGTTCACCGAATTTTGCACTGAAAGCAGCATCGTTGTTCACCTTATGAGCTACTCCATACTTGACAAAGAGGCAACTCTCAGCCAAGCATTCTGAATCTGAGTTATAAACACGGAAAATGTCACACTTAGCCATTTTGGATTTCTGCGTTTTTGGAAACAAGCCTATGGGTTTTTTAGCGGTCAAGACAATGGTTTTTTCACTCCCGCTCCTTAGTATTCCTTAGTATTGAGATGTAATGTTTGGTTAGGATTTTAATTTGGCACTCCTTAGTATTCCTTAAGATGTAATGTTTGGTTAGGATTTTAATTTGGAAAAATACATATATATACGTGCTTCTCGTAATTAAACTTTTTTCTCCTTCAAGATACTATTAAGAAGGTTCAATATCCGCTATATATACTATGATATAATTGCATATCTTATGTCGATTGATACGTGAAAGTCTGATAAAATCTTTTACACACTTTCAAGGCACTAAATATGACATTTAAATTGACAAATATTCAAATTTTGAGCTATAAGAATCTTTTTCCACTAATAATATTAGGTCATATCCAATAACATCAAGGTAATTTGATCAAAATTCAAGTAACTTCACCTCCGTAGCTAATTAAACTGATTTTACGGGTAGTTTATGTTGAATGGTTAACAAAAACATTGGAATAACAAAAACCGGTTTGTACTCTTTATTATCTCGACTTTTTAAGTAGTTTAATTTCAGGTGAAGTGTAAGAAAAAAAAAACAAATGTAACTAGTGTTGTTAAAATTTAGAGATTCAAACTCCCAAGTCTCGAGTCGGAACCGGGAGTCTAGTTTTGATATAAAGTCAGGTCATTGTCAAACCAAGAATCAGGGTTCGGGATCGTAGTCGAATCTAGTGTCATAGTATTTGTTCAAATTATGTTTAACTTCTCTTGAGATAATATTAATTTCTTATTTCTAATTAAATAACAAAACATAAGAAAAAACCACTTACAATATAGTAAATATTTTTCTTTGTATCAAACACACCTAAGTATCACTATTTTAATGTTAGAATCTGCTATGAGAGTAAATATATTGTTATACTATAACTATAATTAATTAATATTGTTATGCCTATGTAATAAATTTTAATAAACTATTACTTATGTTTTTTTTTCCAAAAAATGTGGGTATAACAAAATACATCCGAGATCACCTCTTTTATATGCCAAAACCTTCATAATTACGGTAAGTTCAGTAGATAAAGGAATATTTATGACTTCTCCCCTTTTTTTAAAAAAAAGATTTATTTTGACTTGATATTAAGTTTAAGAAAATAAAAAAGATTTTTAAATCGTGTAGTTTTAAATCAAAATTATGTCAAATGTATCAAAATATCCTTTAATCTTGCGGTCTTAAACATGCCACGTGAAAAATTGAAATTAAAGTGTTGCCAAAAAAGCAAAGGGTCATTCTTTTATAAACGGACTAAAAATAAAAGTAGTTCATTCTTTTTTAAATGAGGAAGGAAAACAATTAACCATACAAAACTAGTATAAATAACTACTCCCTCTGTCCCTAATTACTTGTCCACTTTTCTTTTTAATTGTTCCTAATTACTTGTCTATTTTGACAAATTAAGAAATGACAAAAAAAAATTTACCTATTATACTCTCAATTAATTACTTTGAAAAATGTATAACTTTGAAAATCTTAAAGTTTTTAATTCACACAATTCATAATTAATAGGGGTAAAATGATAAACTCACTATGTCAATAATTATTTTCTTAATAGGTGTGTCAATTCAAAAGTAGACAAGTAATTAATGACAAAGGGAGTATTGAATAACATGTGAAAATGTTACTCCCTCCGTTCAAAATTACTTGTCACTTTTTAACTTGACAAACTCATTAAGAAAACATTGATTAGCATAGTGACTTTACCATATTACCCCTATTAATTGATACTTGTTGAAATTGACCATTTGCAATTTCAAAAAGTCTAAGCAAATAAGTTATGGGTAAAATAGGAAATTATGTTGTATTTTCTTGATATGTCAAAAATGACAAGTAAAAATGAAACTCAAAAATAGAAATAAGTAATACGTAATTTTGAACGGAGGGAGTAGAAAACTTTTATATAAATAGAACATTCTAGTGAAGTTATTTCTTTCCAAGTGATAATCGAATTTTGTAATTTAAAATAGGCACAATACATAAACATGCTTTTTGACTTGGTTTCAACTCACACTTATGCCCTCCAATTTTGGATATGCACAAGTAAACACTTAAACATGTATAAAGTTAAACAAGTAAACACGCACGTCCTATGTGACATAATACACGTAGGAAGCCACATAGGGATGTGAATTGACACATAGGATGCCATATTTGACGCATGTGTTTACTTGTTTAACTTTATACAAGTTTAAGTGTTTACTTGTACACATCCAAAATTGAAGAGATATAATTTTGCACTGACCGGAAAATAAATTCTTCTTCAATATGAAAATCAATGAATGAAATTTACTCTGCTCCAATTTACCAGCAAGTATAAATAATAAATGCATATTTTCACAAGAAAAGGAATATTGTTAATGTTTTTTATATATATGTAAGAGACTTGAGTGGTCACTAATTATCATTTTACACCCACAGGCCACATTATTTGCACGGGGTATATATGTTTGATTTAAAATATAGAAAAGTGTATTCAAAACATAGTCATAAGAGATATTTAATGTAATTAATTCTTATTGTTTATCTTAATTTATTGAGATTTGAGCTTTAATCACTAAAATTTGCCTTCACTTCAATTGACCACTGACCCGTACTCTTTTGGAGAAGCAATGAATATATAGATAGATAATGAGATTGTTATTATTTTTTCTGTTTCGATTTATTTATCCTATTTTTTTTACTTCGTTTAAAAGTGAATGCCTCTTTTTTTTAGTAACTTTTTTATTTCAATTTTTCACATGATATGTTTTGATATGATGAGATTAAAAAATACTTTAATATATCATTAATTTAAGATTATGAAATTGAAAAGCACTTTGATAAAATATAATACATCTTTAATTTAAGATGATGAGATTTTTTTAAAAATACTTTCTAAATTTCATACTAAATTAAAATAGAACAAAAAAAATTAAAAACCGAAGCAATCTTTTTTTTTGGCTTTCGATTTCCATTCCAAACCCAGTGGACCCAATACAGAGGTGAAACTTAATTGTGGAGATGGATGGAAACTGACTTTCTTTTTTTTTAATTCATTCAATGTTTGATATTGGTGTGGAAGCTTCATTAATTTAAATTTATTTTGTGTAGAGTCCCATTGGGTGGGGGTGGGTGGGGGGGGGCGAAACACTCTTAATCACTAATCTTACTTTCTCTGTCCCATTTTGAAATGCCCTTAAGGTATTGGAAATGACTCAAAAATGCCCTTAAGGTATTGAAAATGGCTCAAAAATGCCTTTCCATCCATCTATTTGGATAAAAAATGCCCTTAGAGTTAAATTTAAGTCTAATATTACTCTTAGCTTTAACAGAAGCTGATGTGGCAAATATATATATTTTAATTAAATATGTGGAATTATTTTATTTGTCCACATATAATTAGACCCACTTTCATTCACAATCATTCATACCCATTAATAGGGGTGCACATGACCGGGTTGGTTCGGGTTTTTCAAATATCAAATCAAATCATTTGTGTAAAAATTTTAAATTTATAAACCAAATCAAACTAAAATTTGGATTTTTCGGGTTTTTCAACCTCGGGTTGGTTCAGGTTTTTCAAATACCAAACTAAACCATTGTGTCGAATTTTTTAATTTATAATTCAAACCAAACTAATAAACTTCAGATGTTTTTCAGATTTTTGGATTTTTTCGGTAAAGTTTGCATACAAACATATAATTAACTTATGCTCCAAATATTTCTTTAGTCCAACCAAAATACAATTATCTTAGGTGTTTCTTAAAAAATATATATATATGATATTAATACTGATGACACAAAAATATTCAATAAAAATAATAATGAAATCATCATATAAAATAAATATTGCAGAGTCATAATGAAAATGATCATAATTTAAAAGTACTAAATCATGCTAAAATAGGTTTAATAAGTATTAGTTTCATTACTAAATATTTAAGGAAAATTAAAATTAGATTATGTATTTTAATTGTCTAAACCAATGTAAAACTAAGGAACAAATATTCAATATTATTGTCATTCTTAGTGTTGAATTGATTTACTTTTTGCATTAGTATTAATTTGATTTTGATTTAAGTTTTATTATAATTATCAGCATCTATGAACTATAATTTTTATTGGACCATTTCGAATTCTAAGTTTTAAACTTGAAATAATATATTAAAAGATAAAAACTATGAAATAGTATAAGAAATATTTTAAAAATATATTTAAGTAATTATTTTTATGTATAAAATAAAATTTTAAAATTACATATATAATATCGGGTTGATTTTTTTTAGTTAAAACCAAACCAATCCAAATATAGTTGGGTTTTTTTTCCCAATACCAAATCAAGTCAAACCAAACCACTAGTCGAATTTTTTTTCGGGTTGACTTGATTTACGATTTGGTTCGATTTTTGGTTCGATTCTATACACCCTACCCATTAACCCAAGCCCAAACCCATTTCTCCTACTTTCTTCATCTTTCTTCTACAAAATTATTTGGAGGATTAATAAAATAATATCAAAACAATCAGTAAAAGAACATGATGTTCCAAGCATTTCTCAGAAATTTTCGAAGTCTTTCATGAGCTAATTGGAGATTGAACTCGTCCTCCTCTACTGTTAGAGGCTCCAGTTTTCTTGAAATGTAATAAACATGGCTCGATTCGATGAAAAGTAGAATCGTATCTTGCTTCCATGGGAGATTGAATGAAGGATTTTTTTGTTCCCATCTCAGTAAATCATTCATTCTTTTGATACGTTTTGGTGTACAAATTAAATTGCACTTATCTTCACTACCACAAAATTAGTAGGTAAATTAACTTTTTTTTCCAGAGAATGATGATATATAGAAATTTTTATAACCTTTTTTCAAAGATTCAAGAATACCGAAAGAATTTGATAGTATTTTATTAATCCTCCAAATAATTTTATAGAAGGAAGATGAAGATGAAGGTAGAAAGAGTTGGGTCTTTTAGAAATGGATTTGGATTGATGGGTATGATTGGGAATGAAAGTGGGTCTAATTATATGTGGACCAATAAAATAATTTCACATATTTAATTTAAAATTATATATTTGTCACATCAGCTTCTGTTAAAGGTAAGGGTAATTTTAGGCTTAAATTTAACTCTAAGGACATTTTTGCTTCAAATAGATGGATGAAAGGATATTTTTAATCCAATAGATGGAATAAGAGCATATTTGAGCCATTTCCAATACCTTAAGGGCATTTTTGACCCTTTTCCCATTTAAATTTATTCTGTGTAGAGTCCCATTGGTGGGGGGGGGGGGGGGGGGCGTCCGTCCCATTTTATATGACACTTTTTTTTACTTTGTACTTGTATTAAAAAATAACGTAACTTTACTCTTTTATCCTTATTTAATGTTTTCTTAAATTAACTTTATAATAAATGATAAATTCATTTTCAAGATTAATTGACTAGAAACACTCTTTATCAAGAATCTTACTTTCTCCATTCCATTTTATATGTTTTTACTTTGTACTTGCATTAAGAAATGATGTAACTTTACTCTTTTATCCTTATTTAATGTTTTCTTAAGTCAACTTTATAATAAATGATGAATTCATTTTCAAGATTAATTGACTATTCCATCAATGATATAATAGACAAAATATGATAATTTATGTATAAATTTTATAAAATAACAAGTATTATGGTCCAACTATTTATAAAAAGAGATAACATATAAAATGAAACGGAGGAAATATCATATTTAAAGTTCGAGCTTTAAGACTTCTATTTTTTTTATAAAAAAAAAGTAACTCTATCCACTGCACTATAATTATTCTATCATTCACACGTATATTGTTTATTTAATGGCAATTATTTAATCAGAATATTAGCCAAGTGAGGCTATTAAACCAATATTTAATAAGGGATACACGTAAGGATGTATAAATCAGATAAAAAAATCACATCAAATTGATTAAAGAAAATTAATGAGGCTTGATTCGATTTGGTGTTTAAGAAAAAAGAGAATCAAATTGATATATACATATAATAATTGTATATTTTTAAATAACTTTATGTATGATTTTCTTTACTACATGAAGAAATATTTGTAATTTTCTCATGGGATCGATGTTTAATAGAATTATATAGTGTATCTAAAAAGTAAGAAAACACATTATTGGAGTTAAATTCTTTTTATTTCTTTACAAGCATTGGATATCTAAAATTCATTAATTTAACTATCTTAATTCAGGCAGAAAAATAATCTATTATGATAGGTGTAAGGTTTTAACAAAGGTCAATGTAGAATTTTAGTTCGAAATCTTCAAAAAAAAAATTGTAGTGATGTCATTATATTTTTAAAATTATGAAGTCATATATAGTATATACTATATTTTTAAAATAGTCCTTCATGTATAGGGTTTGAATTATTTTGGTCCTCCATCTATACCATCTTATCTAAATAATCCTTAATATATACATAAAAAATATCATTTTGGTCCTAGCCCTAAAAACTAACTGAAAACATTAAAAAAGAACATGAAGGAGAAGCAATGGCGAAGAAAAAGGGAGGAAGAAGAGTGTGGGACCCACAGTTAAACTTAACAATTTTTTTATGTTTTCAGTTAGTTTTTAGGGCTAGGACCAAAATGATACCTTTTATGTATACATTAAGGACTAATTAGATAAGATGTCATAGATAAAGAACCAAAATAATTCAAACCCTATACATGAAGGACTATTTTGATCATTTTCTCCATAAATGAGCAACGTATATATACATGTAGAGAGCAAAATAAGATAACTGATCTCTTAGATGGTGCTTGGATTGACTTAAAAATTGGTCAAATCTATTTTAAAGTCAATTTTTAACTTTTGGAAGTTTTTGACAAATATAAAAAATAGCTCAAAATAAGTTAAAAAAATGACTTAAAATAAGTTAGAAAATGTTTGGCAAGGTCAAAAATGACTTAAAATAAGTTTAAAATGAATTAAAATAAGTCAAAAATAAAAAATAGGTCTACCTCTACTTTTTATTTTTTTTTTGACTTAAAAGTTATTTTAGTTTGACTTTTTATTTTTGACTTAAAAACTATTTTTTAAGCCAATCCAAACGGGCTCTTAGTCGAGGGGCCAAGAAGCAATTATTTGATGGTATAAGAATTTTGCTAATTTCTTTAGGGGTAATTTGGTTGGGAACAAGTAGCTATCTCAGAATAAGTTATCATATGATAAGTTATTTTACTATGTGTATAAGATAACTTATCTCATTACTAAGTGTATTGATTTCTTTTGTGTAATACTAATCGATAGAACCTCATTGGTAAGTGCTACAAGGTCTCGTGTATTGGAACCCATGGTTATGGACCCAAATATATTAGTATGGAACATTTCCTTTTCCAAGTGAAATCTTGTAGTATATGAAAGAGTGAAAAAGTGCTTTCGTTTTTGTGGAATAAGAAGCCTTCGTATCTTAATGCACGTATTTAATTTATTTAGAGCTATTAGAGCGGGATTCACTTTTTGGGGATATATGAATCGAAGCAATAACAAGAATATTTCTAGTAGAACATCTTTCACAATCAATGGTGGGATAAGTAATTCTAACACCTCCAACCAAACACATGATACTCCCTCTGTCCAACAATACTTGTCTACTATTGATTTCACACACTTCTTAAAAACTATAAATAGAAGGATAATTTTACTATATCACCTATCGGTTAATAGAGAATCAAAATCAATTTACCAATGAAGCACGAAATGCTATGGTTACTACCAAAAAGTCTCATGCTTATGTTACTATTATTGATTATCTTGGACCACAAGGACCCTTTGAATATAGTAAATACAATATCTTAAAAAATGTAATAGAAAAATGACTATAATTAATGATAAGGGTAAATTAGGAACTTAGTGTAAAATTATTCATTGATTTCATAAAGCAGACAAATATTGTTGGACATCCTAAAAATGTATAATAGACAACTATTGCTGGATGAAGGAGTAAAATAGTTCTGCATTTATTCCTGAAATTATTATATCTTATACCTCACATATAATGACTTATTAATGTTTGCAAATGAGGCAGTGTGATAATATATTAACTAGGTTTTTTTTTTCCACCCAATATTTGGTACCCATATTGGAACTCGACTATCCCAAATTTGGCAGCATTTGATCTCATTGGATATTAAAGATTTTTACCTACTCAAAACCCAAACCCGAACCGGTAACTATCTATGTTGCTCGGACTCTTTAAGAGTGCCAACGGGTGTGTGTTGAATTCGCCAAAAGTAGTATATTTTTGGAGAATCCGAGACAGATGCGGCATCAAAAGTGAAGAGTCCGAGCAACTAAGGTAATTATTGAGCATATAATTGTAATTTTGTAGCCACCAATACAACAAAATGTATAGAGACAAGAATACTACAGGGTCGGGGGCAATCATTGATTAATTTGACAAATATTCTCTGCTTTGCTTTCACCTTCCACTAATCAAACGCCAACACAAAATCTCCAAATTAATTATTTTAATCCTTCCCTCCTTATACTTTTTTCAACCAGAAACCAACAAAATTCAAATTAAAGTGATGTATTACAGTGTGACAAAACAAAAAATGGTAAAAAAGTGTGTGGCTTTGGATTCTTGTAGCTGAATAGTGGTTTTTCTTTACAAATGGCAAAAGCATCTGACCCTTTTCTTCTTTTAGTGTCTTTTTCTCACTCAAAAAAGAGTCTTTCTGTGTAATTTTGTGTTGTTGGTGTGGGAGAGATGAGGTTGTTGTTGCTACTGGCAGTAGTACTGTTGGTGGCCATTTTGGCGAATTTTTCAAGCTTTGTTAATGGTGATACAGATCCATCTGATGGTTAGCCCCTTTTGATTTATTCATCATACTCTTTATTTATTTGTTTTTTAGTATGTGAAGTAGTAAGTACAAGTTCCAGTTTTCTTGTTCTCAAGGAAAAATTTAGCTGAGAGTGGGCTTGAGTCTTGACAACTCATGAAATGAACAAACCCAACTGAAAAAACTTGTTTCTTTGAAGCCCCATGATATTGAAAAGAAAATAGCATTTGAAAACACTAGGTCTAGGCTTGGTAGATAGAGTTATGTGGTACATGTTGTTGGTGGGAGGTGGCAGGTATCCTTGGAATTAGTTAGTTGCACACAAGCTGGCTCGGATACTGTGGTTATCATAAAAAAGAAATCTTTGAATATAATGGATATAGTAAGTCTTGCTTGGGCTGCATCAATGGTAGTCTTCACTTTTGAGTATGGGAAATACTCATTACTTATGGCTGAACAATCCCTTAGTCTTGTCGGCTAGATTGAGTCATAGTTATTGTAATTGTTGTATTTACTGTTGCCGATGCACTTAATAGTTACAACAACATATCCAATGAAATCCTGTAGCTGGGGTTTGGGAGGGTAGAGTGTATGTAGACCTTACCCCTACCTCGTGGAGGTAGAGGAGAGACTCTTTCGGGAAGATGCACTTAATAGCTAATAGAAAACATCAACCTTCGCACAATAATTTTCTTTCATTAAAAATTGAACAAGTTTGGGGAAAAGGTAAATCCTTACAGAAACTTGTGGTTTGTGAATGTGATTGGTTTTAGTTACTATTGCCAGCCTTAATAAGCAATTACTGGATAATGTTTTCTACTTTATGTGGTAAGGGGTGACAAAAATCAATGAGTTTGAAGTTGATCAAAAACTTAATAAAGCTATATAATTTACTTTTGGACTCCTGATGATCCAAAGAGTTTCACAATAATGGTTTGGTTAAGTTGCTCGCTACTTTGTACCATGCTGGTCAAGTTGCCGTAGCTGCACATTCTTTTAACAGATTGTCCTATGTAAAATCTGTCTCTTGAGCCGTTCTCTGTCCATATATAACTATTTCTTTATCATTAAAATTCCTTACACAATCACATATGCCTTGATTTAAAAATAATCTAGTTGACTTCTGTTTGGTTTTCAGCATCTGTTCTGAGAGTCCTGTATACCACCCTAAACTCACCAGGGCAGCTGACAAAATGGAATGCCAATGGCGGTGATCCTTGTGGAGAGTCCTGGACAGGCATTACCTGCTCGGGCAATAAAGTTACTGAAATGTGGGGTTTGGTCTTCCTTTTTGTCTTCATCTCCATGTTGTTTCAACTTTTTGGAATTATTGACTAGGTAAACTGATGATTAGTTTCTTTTCATTTTCCTTCAGCAAGATGTCAAGTCTTGGGCTCTCAGGTTCATTGGGGTCTCAGCTAGATAGTCTAAAATCTGTGACCAATTTGTAAGATAAATGGCCTTCGTTTGTTCCTTATTAATTGGATTTATGTTGAATTCCTGAATGTGGTCATCTTTGTGAATGTTGCAGTGACATAAGCAATAACAATATGGGGAGCCAGTTACCTTACCAGCTTCCTCCAAATGTGCAAAGATTGTATGTTTGTTTATTTGCATATCTTCCTCCTTGCAGGTTCTATTTTCTTCCTCTTATCCTTCTTAGAACTTGCCTTGCAGAAACCTCGCTTCTAGTGGTTTTAGTGGTGGCCTCCCATATTCCATTTCACAGATGACCTCCCTCCAGTACTTGTAAGTGAATGCTTAAATTTAATATTTGCTTAAATACTTGGTCCTCTTCATTCTCTTTGGGGCTCCTTATGATTCTTTGCAATGTTTATGCCTGGTTGTAGAAATGTCAGTCATAATCAAATTCAAGGATCAGTGGTTGTCTCGTTTGACTCGCTCTCTGCACTCAACACATTGTAAGGCCGATTCATCTCCTTCCATTACACCAGAGTTTTCATATTGCCTAATTATGATCTGAATGAGAATAGTTTGCTGTTCTCAAATGTTATGATGAAAGTACACTTATTCTATTATTTAAGTTGTCTCGATTTGAGAAAGAGGTTAAACACACTTGTTCCATTTCCCACATTACTGTGCAGAAGTGAGTCATGTCTTTGGTCTGCTGCCGAAGTATTGAATTATGCCAATTGAGCTTAGTTGCTACTTAGATTGTACTTATTCTTAAGCAAGTATTAAAAGCCTCAAAGGTGCGCTTAAGCCCTAAAATGAGGTTTAAAACGTGTTGAGCGTTTTGCCTTGCTTAACGTGTGCTTTAGTGTCATCATCAAGGTCCTAAGGCATACTTTCCCTTGACTAAACAAGTGATGTTTCACTTTATCGTAAAAAAATCCAATTTCTTTGTTCATATATTTGTCATGCATGCTTATAATTATTAGTCTTGGACTAAACATATATATACTTGTATTTTTTTCTCCCTTTGCACCTTTTTTTCATTAAAGCTTACACTTTATTTGCGCTTAAAGCCCCAATGGACCTTAGAACTTTTTTGTGCTTTTTGCTTTTGATAATGCTGGTACCTTATCATATTTTCTTGTTTAAAACATAATAGTTTGAAATTTATCATTCTCGGTCACAATTTTGATTGATCTTTTTAATGCTTCAGGGATTTCTCTTTCAATTCTATGACGGGTAATCTTCCTCAAAGCTTCCAGTCACTAACTAGTATGAACAAAATGTAAGAAGAGTTTTCATACTTCATCTATCTATCTGCAAACTTCCATCAGATATAGAAATTTTGTTGTTATAATATGCAGGTATTTGCAGAACAACCAGTTTAGTGGAACTATTGACGTCCTGGCCAATCTTCCCCTTGGAAATCTGTGAGTTGTATGCCACATGTGTAGATATTATGTCTTATGTCTACATCTCACTTCAGTTTCAGTTAAATCCATTGGTTGAAAACCATGTTGATTCATCTATTCTTTAGGAATGTTGAAAACAACCAATTTACTGGCTGGATTCCAGATCAGCTGAAAGGGATAGTGCAGTGAGTGTCTTAGATTGCAATAATTTTCATTCTTCTTTGCAAATTCTTTGGGGAGTTCTTTCTAATTGTTTTCTGGATTTATGAATCTTTCATAACAGATCAAATGGTAATTCATTGATCTCCGGACCTGCACCCCTACCTCCACCTGGCACACCTCCTGCAAACAATCCCAATGGAGATCACAAATCCAGAGACAACAGCAGCAATTCGGGCAGTAGGAAATCAGGTATAGGGGGTGGAGGTGTTGCAGGAATAGTGATATCTATTATAGTTGTTGGAGCAATAGTAGCATTCTTTATTATCAAGAAAAGATCAAGAAGGTCGTCCACAGACATAGAAAAACTTGATAAGCAGCCACTTGCTCCTCTTACTTCACAGAAAGTAGAAGGTATTTGGCTTTCATAATTCTTGATATTGTTAGAAATGTCTTGAATTCTCTCTTAACTCTTTGGATATTTCTTAACGAATAATTATAATCAATTGCGGTGTTACTATTTACTCAGTTGCTTGGGAATATGGAAAATGATGTCTAAGCCTCTATCCTTACCTTGCTAATGATTGGTCATAAACCATGCAAGTAGTATCAAAATTTTGCAAGGGGTTGTCATTGATACAGAAGGAAGCAGCAAAGCTGGAAAATATTTATCTTCGAAGTGGAAAAACTGTATGGATTTGAAAGATCCCAAGTTCTGAACAAACAAAAGTTTCATACTTTATTGGTAGTCCCGTAGGTATATTCTTTAGAAATTCAAACTGATCTTTTGGAGGAGGTCCTAAATTATGTGGTGCTTTTAAAGCTTATGATTATTTTTTGACAAATTAACATCAGCTACCCTTGATGGTTTAACTTCCTGGGAGACAAAAACTCTTGAGAATATAGTTGACCCGAAGAACTCTTGCTTCAGACTGTAACTGTCAGCACAGTGAAGGAATCATCTTCAGGTTCATATTTGGGAAGTTGCTTTCTCCTTTCTAATCCATCAAAAGCCCACAAAACAAACCGTCTCTTACAATACGAGTTCCTTCTCATTTGCAACTTCATCAGTAATTTTCCGGTTCATGCTTATAACTTTCATGCCTCATTTCATTATTGACTTCAATGATGTCATGGAATCCGAGTTGGAGCTTGTATTTGCTTATGTCTAACTTTTTCATTGTTGTGTTGCTGTTTTTTAAAAAAGGTAACGTCACTGTTATGTTTTGTTTGTTCCCGGAATTCCTACTCATTGTCTGTTTTTGGTTGCAGAGTTGAAACCTTATCAAACCTTCTCCACAGTAAGCATGGGCACATTTGAAACTCCCACTGCTGTAACTCTAAGACCTCCACCTATTGATCGCCTTAAGTCCTTTGATGAGGTTGACATTTCACCGAAACCCATTGTTCCTCCCAAGAAAATTAATACAGCTCAAATCAGGGCTACACAGTTTTCAATTGCAGACCTACAGATTGCTACTGATAGCTTCAATGTTGAAAACCTTATTGGCGAGGGATCAATTGGGGGTGTTTATTGCGCTCAGTTTGATGATGGCAAAGTAATACTTCTCTCTATGAGTACCCATTAGAAAAACGTTTTTTCTTTCTTATGACTATATAAGGTGATTTAGTGTTGCTAACACATGTTTAAGCAAAAATGTATTATCAGAGAAACTACATACTTATTGTGATCCTTTCTGTTATTTGAAATGTTGTAGGTTCTTGCTGTCAAGAAAATCAATTCTTCTGCCCTCCAAAATCATGAAGATTTTCTCTATATAGTTTCTGAGATATCACAGTTGCACCATCCAAATATAATTGAGCTTGTTGGTTATTGTTCAGAGCATGGACAGTACTTGCTAGTTCATGAATTCCATAAAAATGGTTCTCTGCATGATTTCCTGCACCTGTCAGATGAAGACAGCAAGCCACTGGCATGGAATAGCCGAGTCAAGATTGCACTTGGTGCAGCACGAGCACTAGAGTGAGTTTTTGCAATCTCAGAATTATTTTATCATATTTTATATTCAATTGGTTACAGTTATGCGGGACTATTTCCTTATTGATTCATTCCAGAAAGGATGACACGTTTCTGTATTTGGAAACAATTCACTTTATATTTCCCATTTTTACCATTAGTGAGAAGTTTTATAGCAACACAAATGTTATGGTATGTTTAAGGCCACAAATTTCAAAAGTTTTATAGTCAGACAAATGCTATGCCATGTTTAAGATCAATCACAAGTTTCAAATTTTTTTATCTCTTTCTTAGATTCAATGCCGATTGGAACTATGTCACATAAATTGGAAGGGGGAAGTAAAATTCATGGAGCATGCTGCAATGCTATGTTTTTCTCTTTATTTATTGATGGCTAATTACTAGTAGTTTACATGAATCTTCTGCTTATCTATACCGGAGATTCATAGAATAGATCTTCTGGGTAGAAGAAAAGGGGATTCTGTGAAAGTCAATACCAAGCACTTAGTCGTGACTCGTGATGATCTTTACCAGAGGATCCATAGTAATATTGCATTTAGAGGTCATACTTGTTGGACTAAAAAGACCACTATAGAGTTTAGTCTTTTTTAAACATTGATGACCAGTAAGTTAACATAAAGAAGAGTTCATTTATTCCTTTTAGTTAGAGCCTAGTATCCTAAATATGCCGGGCTTGCCAATATAAAGCTAATCAAAACTTCAATGCTCCCATCATTTCGTTTTATGTGGTGGTGTTTGAGTGGGGACAGAGTTCAAAAAGAAAGAAAGACTTCTGGAACTTGTGGTCTTAACCTTGCCATGTCATTTGTGTGGCTATAAAAGCATGTCATTAGGGCTAACAATGAAAATTTGAAGTTAAAATTGTTTCCAAATATAGGAAGGCGTCAATCTTCTTGAAAAGGCTTAAAAGGAAATCCTCCATATAAAATGATACAAAGGGTGTGACAAATTTCCAATTTATGTGGTTTTCATATCTGTTCATTTCCTGTTTTCCATACACAAATTTCTTCACTAGCTAATATAAGCATCCTTTGCAGGTATCTGCATGAAGTTCATTCACCATCATTGGTTCATAAAAACATTAAATCGGCAAATATTTTACTTGATCTGGAACTCAATCCTCATCTATCAGACTCTGGATTAGCAAGCCTTATTAATGATGCAGATCAGGTGACTTTAAGCTCCTTACTTTATGCATTGTTGCAAAGTGTTTCGGTGGATTCGCTATAGAAGCATGCATGCACATAAGTACACATGTATTATATAGGAATGTTTTGACATACTATTGGCTGTGTATGTGTCCTTTTCAAGGAGATAAGAAATATCAAAAAACCACATGCTTGAAACGTCATTTGTTTCAGGAGAAGCTTTGTTTTGTCCACAAACCTTTGAAACATGAAATCTTTTACAACAGTTTCTAGGGTTCATAAATTGGATTCCAAGAGAAGTTGTCAAGTAAAAAACAGAAAATTTTATCCAAATCTAGGGCATGGAATTATCCAGTATATTCTATAGAAGTAACACTACCATATAACTCATTTTAATGAACTAGTCTTTCTATGGTCCCTGGTGCTTTATCTCCTGCTCTTCTCTACTTACTCAATTGGTAAAATTGTAGCTGTTTCTTCTTCTTAAAAGATTCACATCACTATCATCTTCTCAAGATGTTTGAAAGTGATCATCTTTGCAGGCACTAAACCATAACACAGGGTCTGGATATGGTGCACCTGAGGTAGCTATGTATGGGCAATGCACCATAAAAAGTGACGTCTACAGCTTTGGAGTTGTTATGTTGGAACTACTTACCGGACGGACACCTTTTGATAGGTAAAGTTACTTAGGCATCATGATATTGTGTCAATTACTTAAGAGACAAACAGGAAGAAATTCAGAAAGTCTTTGACTTTCTTGATCAATATGTATGCTCTTGATGCAGTGAGAGACCAAGATCTGAACAATCTTTAGTTAGATGGGCAACACCTCAACTCCATGATATTGATGCCTTGGCTAAGATGGTTGATCCAGCGCTCAAAGGGCTCTATCCTGTTAAATCCATTTCGCGCTTTGCTGATGTAATTGCCCTTTGTATCCAGGTAATATTTTGTATAGACAGTTTGCCAAATTCATAAATCTTCTGTGTTAATCAAGAACCTAGTTCTGTTAGTTCAGTCAACACTATCTCATTGTCCTGTATGCTATTATTGACAGCCTGAGCCTGAGTTCCGGCCACCTATGTCAGAAGTGGTTGAAGCCTTAGTTCGGCTAGTTCAACGAGCAAATATGAGCAAGAGGACATATAGTATTGATCGGGGTTCAAGGGGTGAAACAGATGCTCAAGACAATCAACCTTAGTTCCGATGTAATGTAGCCTTTTCTACCAGAATGTCTCTCTTTATAGTTTGCTGTTTATGGGATCTATCAGCTTATCTGTTCAGCAAGATCTTGTTGGTTGTATTGCGTTGTGCACACTGCTGGATACTAAAATCTGTTCATAGTGCATATTCAATTTTCATTTTTCCCTGTATCTGCTCTCCTATTCCTCTTCCACACGCGATGACATGAATGAGTTCAGTACGTACTACGTGCATTTCCAGATAATCCAAGTCTTTGATCAGTGTAATAGTCAAGTAGGAACGGTTAAATACACACACACACACACACCTGATTACTGACTATGACGTAGTCTTACTCCTGCCTTGTAAAGGTAGATAAGTTGGTTGCAATAGACCCTCGATTCCGTGTTTATGAAATTCTAGTAACATAATTAAATTGTTCCACAGACCCCTATTCACCACTAAGTCATGTTCCTCACATTCTTGAGTGTCATAAAGTTGGCCACATTTAGCCTTTCAATACATCATATTCAATAAATAATATCATCATTACTACCACACCACTCCTATTGCAGCCTAAAGTTTTAACTAATGGCCACTGGATGACCAAGATTGTGGTCTGCAAGTCATTAGCACTATGACCTGTGTTGGTAGATACACTAGTTCCAATTGACTAGGCTTACAATTTACTAAACAAATTTGGGTTAAAATAATGTCAACCTATGATGAACTTGTACCTACTAGTTAATTTTCCCATATGTAGTTTCATTTGACTTTCTCTGCTCCAAAATCAATCTTTACTCATAAGTTATAACTAAATAGAGAAAAGTTCTCTTATAACTAAATAGGTATAAAATTTAACAATAAGTCTATGAGTGGACTGAGGTTATTTCTCCCCACTCATCCTTAACAGTATTTTTTTAGTATATTTTTTTTATAAGAAAGACCATAGGAGAATTTCTATGAAGTTTCTCTTTTTTGTCTTTTTTAAAAGAGAAAGTGGCAAAAATGACCCTTTTATGTTTGTTGAAGGTTTAAATAAGTCCTTTGTATATATCCATAAATATTCTTTATCATTTATGTCTATCTCCCTTAAATATTTAACAAATTAGACTGTTCGATTTAATGAAAACTGTGAAATAAAAAGAAATTTTAAAGAAAGTAACATCAATTTCAAGAAATTGCACCTTCATATTAAAGTTTTAGTTAAATCGAACAATTAAAATTTATCAAATATTTGACGATAACAAAATAGGACCAAAATATCCTCAAGAAGAAATTGAAATGACTCCTCTAGACCTACTCCAAAAAATTTTGTCAATCATTTGTAATGTCAAACTTTTGGCCTTTGCATAAGTGAAAGTCAAGTAGATATCTTAGCCATGATCTCCCCAACTTTCCCAAGTTTTAGTAGTAGAAAAGTCAAGTCAAAGTATAAAGCCTCCTAGAAGCTAGGTGGCTGTGGAGGATTTTCTTGTTTGACTTCTTCTTTGTCGTCTTAGCTCTTATTCCAACACTCATAAATACCAATACCCCTTTAATCCAAAGTTTATTTCAACATTTTTTTTCGCATTTTCTCAAATAAATCTTGATTTTTTTTGTCCTCCATTTCCATATTGGCTAATAAAAATCTCAACTTTCTATGTTTTTTCACAATTTTGAGGTTTTATAAGAAATCCCATCTCATTCTTGATTCAAATTTGTTGAATTTCCCCTTCATTTAGGTAAAAATCTCAACTTTTCTATGTTTTTTCACAATTTTGAGGTTTATTAAGAAACCCCATCTCATTCTTGATTCAGATTTGTTGAATTTCCCCTTTATTTAAGTAAAAATCTCAACTTTTCTATGTTTTTTCACAATTTTGAGGTTTAATAAGAAACTCCATCTCATTCTTGTTTTAAATTTGTTGAATTTCCCCTTTTTTTAAGTAAAGATTTCAACTTTGTGCTAGAGAAATGGAAAATTTGATGAGTCAGGTGTATTAACTCTTTTAGGGAAGTTTATGGTGGGGTTAATTATATTTATGTTTTTAGTGGTGTTTTTTATATTCTTAGTTCATGGTTATACTAAATGGTTCTGGAATCGCCGGCGGTATGTAGATACCGCCAGCGATTCTGATGGCAGTGGGACAACGAGAAAAATGAGTGCTAAAGGTCTTGACCCTTTAATTCTTGAAACAATTCCTATAGTTGGATTTGATGTTAATGAATTCAAAGATGGGACATTGGAATGTACTATTTGTCTTTGTGAGTTTTCTGAAGGTGAAAAGATGAGATTTTTACCAAAATGTAATCATGGATTTCATGTTGATTGTATTGATATGTGGTTTCAATCTCATTCCACTTGTCCTCTTTGTCGTAACGCGATTTCAACGACTGAGGAATCATCATTGGAGATAGAGGAAGAGGGTTCAGCTTTGGCTTTGGCTTCAGTTTCAACAGAGTTGCCTATTTTCCCAACCAATGTGTTGTTTTGGGGAAATGAGACTCAAGTTAGCACCTTGTGTAATCCCTGTTTAGACTCGACAGCTTCCACGAGTAATCGATCACATGGAATGTTGGTGATTGATATTCCAAGGGAGATTAATGAAGAAGAAGAATCGAAATATGTAATGCCTGAAAGATTGAGACGTTTGATGAGGCTTTTGAGTGGGGATAGAAGGGTATTTAGTCCTTCTAGTTCGCGAAATGTAGATATAGAACAAGTGAGTAGAAGCCCGAGTTAGTACAGACTCAGAGGCTGATCCAAGATTCGAAATTCTAACATGTATAAAGGAACAAGGAACAAAATGTCATTACACCTATTGCTCTTTTTGAAGAAGTTCAATTGATATATACATTTTTTTCTTTTTGTAGAACATAAGAAGTGGATATATTGTACATGTATAAGCACATTGTAATAGGCTTCTCTGTATAATGTCCCTTTATGGAACTAGCTCGATTTGATAGATCATCGGATTTATATTTTCATGGGCTAAATTTGACACCAGTATGTTCCAACTAGATCACATAAGCTATCTTGTTACTATGTCAACTAACATTTCTGAAAATTTACAGCTACTCTTTCTGTTTCGCGTTGTGCCAGTGAGTCAAGAACAGTCCTTTCGGTTTAAACATTATTGATTCTTCAATGATACAACTGAACTGCAGTCGATTCTATGTATCTTTTGTATACAAGTAGTATGTTCCTTCATGAAACTAGCTTGCTTTGCTACATTATTAGCATATATCTATTGGACGAGTTATATTTTCATGAGCTAAATTTGACACCTCAAAGTTAACTGGCGAGAGGAACCAACTCCAAGTATAGCCTTATGTCCCTCCATGGAAGTATCTTGATTCTTGACTTACATATCTGTAATGGCTAAAGAAAATTACATAATGCTATGGAGTATGGCCCAAATTTTTTCGCACCATGTCTCTGTAGCATGGTTCGTGCCATAAGACAGAAATGCTGCAAAACGGGTGCACATTGATTTGATATTAACACCCGATACAGGTAAGTTTGTTACAATATGACAATGTGTGTCTGTAGCATGGTTCGCGCCATAAGATAGAAATGCTACAAACGGAAGCACATTAGTTTGATATAAACACCCAGTGCAGGTCAAGTTTGTTACAATATGCTGAAAATAGACTAACAGATGCGAGGATATGCTCCATCTGTCTGGATCTTCACTTCTGAGGCCACTCTATTTTCAGGACTCTCAAGCCCCCACTCCTCACCCCATTAGTAATATTATCCGCTTTGAGCTTAGGCCTACACGGCTTTAAAACACATCACTAGTAGATAAACTCTGCTTACTTATATAGGAAACTTTCGCAAATAGCCATTATAATAAATTTAATTATGCTCCATAATTATAGTTTGCATATTTACAGACTGTAGTTACAGTTTAAGTTGCATCATTTGTATAATTCGTGGGTGGGTTTGTATAATTCAACTATTTTTGTATAAACTCGAAATAACAAATTTATACCACCACAAACATCTGAACTTTAAACAATTATACAAAATTATATTATAAAAAAGTTATACAAATTTCGAATTATACAAACGTGCGAATTATACAAAACTAATAAGGTGAGCCTCGTAATTATAGCTAAAAATAGGTTGCGAATTGTAATTAAGGCAAACTATAGCTATGATAAGTAATTAACTAGTATATATTTATTTATCCGCTCTACTTATATATGCCCAATCATCATAAAGGCAAATAACAAGTGAGTTACATTTCCAAGACTGCAACAAGAGAATTTAATTATTAAGAGCATCTTTTACTAAGGGAAACACACATGTCTTCCATATAATAATTCATTGCTCTTCTTCTAAGGTAGAAAAATCATGACTTTGGAAACAACCAAAATGGAAGCACAGAGTTTTTGCTGGATGAATAAACTAACATAGAATCTTTCTCTGTATTTTAGTAGTATTAATTATCTCTAAATGAATTGCAACAAAATAAAATCATTTTTTAATGATGTTTCAAGATATATATCGAGTTAAAAAAACAATATAGTAGATCACTTGACCAGGCATCAAAGTTTATAAAATATTTTTCACGTGCTAGCTCACATGACCACACTGAAACTATAATAACTTATCTTGAATCTAGAGTCCCAAATAGCTATCTCATCTAAAAACTTAAATCTTATTAGTATAATATATCTTCAACACGCCCCTCACGTGCGTGCATGAGTCTGAGCCAAGCATGTGAAAATTCATTTTGATAATGAGTGGTAGTGAAACTTGATCCTAACTAAACCTCTATCTGCTCTGATACCATATTATAAAATGTATAACCATATCACGTAAAGGTTATGCTTTATTTAGTATCTTCAAAACAGTCAAAGGAGCAAGCATCACATGATCCCACAAACATTGGATCTACCACTCTATTTTTATTGATTTCAAACATACATATAAATCTCATCACCAAGTCTTGATCAACTATTACACTTGTATTGAACTTACTTACTATGAAGTGCCATTCAACATTACTAGTAACTTTTGTACTAGCCCTCATCTTGATTCAACTACATTCAGGGCTTAATGCTGCTACAGAAGCAGCTCGATTCGTTTTCTCATCATCAGAAGCTTTGCCTTCTTCAACATCGCAAAAGCTCAAAGTTGATGAACATGGAAGAATTAGTGAGAAACAACCACTCAAGAAAGTTAAATCAAGTTTTAGAAGAATACCACGAAGCAGATCCAATCCTACGCAAAATTAAACAAGTAGTCATTTGAAACCTCAAATGTTTAAGATAGATGATTTTCTAATGTATCGCGCGTTGATAGGATGACTGAAAGAAGGATCATAGAGCAGAAAAGAGTGTCTTCAAGGCATTTCTTTTGTTCAATATTTAATGTAGCTTAGCTTGCTACTATTAGATGTTAGTTTCTTCTTAGGACTGTCCACTTAGCATCCAATTTTGTTCATTTGTAGCAACACATAGTTTTCTTAGTAATTTTCACTGTTGTAAACTTTTTTCTATCAATGTGCATTTATGTTTCACCTGTTGTTTTTTTTTTTGTTGAGATTGTGACTATGCATAAGTATCTTGCTACTTTGTTGTCTCTTTTCTTACTGCGTCACATGCTTTTCTTTTGAGCCGAGGGTCTATCAAAAACAGTCTCTTTACCTCAAAAGGTCGAGATAAGGTCTGAGTACATAGACCTGGCCACGTGTGACATTACACTGGGTATGTAGTTGTATTCTGATCACTATGCATCTGTATCTTGCTACTTTGTTGTCTCTTTTCTTACAATCCTGCATCAGATACTTTCGTTTTGATCAGTTGAGATTCTATTAGAAGCAACCTCTCTACCTTAAAAGGTAGGGGCAAGGGTCTGAGTATATTCTATCTTTTTCAAACCTGACTACGTGTGAGATTACACTGACTATGCATCTAATTTTCTGCTCCTTTCAAATTAAACTATGTTGGTTAAGCCATTAACTACAAGATGCACAAAATATAGAAAATCATGTGAGCTAATTAAGGAGATCCCAAACAGAGAAAATTTGAATTTTTCAAATTGTTTGTACTTTTGTTGCTTCTAACTGATGGTTTTTGTAATCTCCGAGTTCAATTAGTACCTTAGTAGGCATTTGGCCATGCGATACCATATCATGATATGGAATCGTGAGATGATTAGTATCAAAGGAAAATATAGATACGTTTTTCTTCACCATTTTATGACTTGAAGTTAAAAAAAAAACTTAGATTTGCACAACGAGAGATATTACATGCCAAAAGATTTGTGAAAAATGTGATGAATATGTTCCTATTTTTCGACTATATTATCTCCATATATAGGAAGCTTCAATAGCGAGCCTTAGTTATATCACCAGAAATAAATTTTTGATATCGTTCCAACGATATATTATTTGTAAAATATTTGGTATGCTTAAATTAAAGTTCAACTTTTGAACAAGACATAAAAGTACAACAATTATTATTAATTCAGATACATATATTTTGCGACGATTCTAAATATTGTGTTTGTATTTATATGTTGGATCGATCATGATTTTATGAGTTGATTTGTCATCCCTGCTCACTTTATGGTCCCAACAATGTCATCGTTCATCAAGTACTAATCTAAATATATTCCTAATTATATATTATCTATAAATTTGAAATTATAAAAGCAGACCTGAAACCACGGGAACATTCAGTATCCATTAATAATTTTACATGCTTCTCCTATTATATTCTTCCCTTCAAAAAGCATCTCCTTTGTTTTAATTATTTCCCTTCTTGGTGGTCCAAACACTTATTAATTAAAAAATTTCGTTTTGGTACACATGACCAGGAACCAACAAGACAATATCATTGACAAACGAGAATGTTCGGATGAATGTGTGGATATACGTATTATGATAGATATGATTAGGAATGATGTTATATGGGGTAAGGTGAGAGTGACCTCTGTGGTGAACAACATGAAGGAAATGAAAATGAGATGGTTCGGGCAATTGAAGAGGAGTGTGTGGATGCACCAGTCAAAAAAGTGTGAAAGGTTTGTGGTAGCAAAAATTAATTAGGAGAGGTAAAGGTAGGCCCAAAAAAAAACTTGAAAGAGATGATTAAACATGCACGACATGACACAACTTCAATTGTCTAAGATCATGAACCTAGATAAGAGGGTTTGAAGGCCGAAAATTAGAGTAGAAGACTAGAAAATATATAGTTGAGTGTAATCACACTTTATATGGGAGAGGTAGGGCTAGCCACCTCCTCTCCTTATTAATACTATTATATTCAGTAGTCACATAATATCTCTTTTATGGTGTCCTATCTATCGATAGTTCAATTCAACATCATAAACTTTTTTGTTTTTGTGTGGGAGAGCTATTAACAAAATTACTATTTGTTGCTTTAATATTTATTTTGTATATCTTGTTATTTTGCTGTCATATTTTTTTTGTAATTTTGCTTTAGGAATATTTATTTTGAGTTGATGGTCTATCGAAGGTAGTCTATTTGCCCCACAAAGATAAGGATTTGATTTGCGTACATCCTACCCTCCTCAAATCTCACTAGCTTAATTATGGGATGATGCAATATCAGATACACAAAAAAACAAAGAATATAAAATAAAGATAAAAGATGGAAGAATGATAAGAATTAAGCACAATGGTTGTATGAATCAATACCCCCAACCACTATATTCTACAAAACACCAATTCTATAGAAAACAAAACACATTACTTGTAGGTAATAATAGTTATATCAAAAATCAAAACATAATAGTTATATCAAAATCAAAACCTCCTATTAAGAACACTAAACAAGCAATTACACTATAGAGACACCATCAAGAGGAATAATCCTCAAGCAAACAGTCTCATCAAACATTATCAAACAACAAAGGTCTTAGCCTCAAACTTCCTCAAGAATATACTCAATTCATGAGAATTCAACATATCAAAATAATCTAAGTCTAAATGATCTATCCTGACTTATTTATAGTCTAACCTAACTATTACATAAAAGGCCCATATGTCGCACATCAAAGAATTGCAAAAATAGCCTAAATTGGACTGCATGTGTAGTATGTGATGTAGTTTGCGTGAACACATCTCCCACTTGTGGTCGCATCCATTTCCACATCTCCAAAACAATGATCCTTGAAGTTATAGGTTGAATGTGGCTCTAGTTGTGGTCATAACCTCTCACTTGTTATCACATCAAGCTTAGAATCATCAACACCTTGAACCTTGAAATTATAGGCTAAATGTTGCTCGAGTTGCGGTCACAATCTCTCACTTGTTGTCACATCAAGCTTAGCATCTCACATCGCAAGTGAGTCCTTCTCCCTACTCCAAGTATTTCTTCAAGCGGAGTCTTGTACTTCCATAAATAGATTTTTGAGTTTCATGCATTCTTTCCAAACACTAATTTCCAAGCCTATAAAATAGTGACTCGATGAAAAGTCTACGAACTTCTTAATTAGCTCGGCTTCATATACAAGTTTTTGATAAAATTCAACTTGCATCAATATTCATATTGAATTTATCAATATTGTTGTCATTATAATGTCATTCCATTTTGCCTAGTACTATTATACAATAAACGGAAAAGGGTCAAAATTGCCCCTGAACTATGCAAAATAGACCACTTATACCCTCCGTTACATTTTGAGATAAAAAATACCCCCTTTGTTATCCCTAGAGACCACAAATACCCCTCAAAAGTTAGCAACCCAAATTGTTAATGACATGGCAAGCCATGTGGGACTGATCTCTCCAGCTGCCAACTAGGATTTCCAACAATTAGAAATCCTTCTAAAATTAGTAAATAAATCTTTTATTTTTAATTACATAAAAACTATTTATAGTTTTAATTAAAAACATTTTATTTTTAATTACGTAAATATTTACCACTCTTTATTACTCCCTCCGTCCCATTTTATGTGGCAACATTTGACTGGGCACGGAGTTTAAGAAATAAATGAAGACTTTGAAATGTTTACTAAATTGCCCCTTAAAAAGTAGACTCTTTTTTCTCTCTCCTCATAAATGTATTAGAGTATTATTTTAAGATTAAGTGGGACCAACAAGATAAAAGAGGAATTGTACCTTTATAAACTTACCATATAAGAAAATGTGACATTTTTTTTGGGACTGACCAAAAAGGAAATAGTGCCACATAAAATGGGACGGAGGGAGTAATATTTATATTTATTGCCGTTAAAAGTTATTTTTTCATCGTAGTTTAACTATTAACCAAGTATATTTCCACTTGATAAATAACTAATATATATATATATATCTAACTTGATAGGGTGATTTTTTTGTATAACATACTGTATCATCTGTTTGTATGAGGGGAAATTTATGGCTCAATAATATTAACTTTGCTGTTGATTTTTTTGTTGGATTGATACAATTTTAGGAGATTTAGATTAAAAGAAAAGTTAGTGGTAATCCTAATCGGTAGCTTAGGTGGAAGGATCAGTCACACATGGATTGCCATGTCATTAAAAATTTGGATTGTTAACTTTTGAGGGGTATTTGTGGTCTCTACAGATAAGAGTGAGGGTATTTTTGAGCTCAAAATGTAACGGAGGGTATAAATAGTCTATTTCACATAGTTTAGGAGCAATTTTGATCCTTTTCCGTACAATAAATTAAAGTTATAAGAGGAAATAAAGAAGACGTTTTGTATGATAGAATACAATAACATATAAGTCAATTTATTCTAGAATGACATTTTAACTGCCTTAAGAAGTTGTTATATTACAAACATACGTGGTGCTAACGAGGTCCACTAAAATATATTAAGGAAAAGACAAGTTATGTCTTCAGACATAGTATTATTATAAGTTCATTTTTCTAGTTAACCAATGATCAGATAAAGAGATATAAAAGAATGATCAAATACTTTTTCAGCCAATAGGTTAGGTAGCTTCTTATTCATTCCAAGCAAATTAATCAAATACAATATAACAATATTAATTGACAAGATCTTAATTATCATTTATGACTCCTCACCACCATCAAAAGTTATTTCAATTTTATTGAATTTCATATATAATTTAGTTTTAATGACATGATTTATAATCATAAAAATTAAGATTAAAAAAAGAAAGGAATGATAAACTATATTATATTTGTAGTATATGAATCGTAAATACCAGTTTAAGAGATTTATGGATTTCTTTAAAGCAGAAGCGAATTTGTAGTAATCACGATTCGTATCACTGATTGTCGAAAATTAATGAATTCCCTTTAGGGATGCAAAAAGTTTCATTAATAATCCTAACCGTCATGTAATATGAAAAGAAATATTTTCTTACACCATGGACTCGACCCAATAATTATTGCCAACAATAAATTATCATTCATATTTATATATATTCCTTTCGCTATTTATTTATTACTTATATAGAAGTTATCATTATCGATCTATTTTATGTTGATAGTCAACGCACTATAACCTCTTTTTCCGACTTGAAACTCGCTATGTTTCTTGAAGAAATATATATAGTTTATTGGTTTGACTATGGTGTTATTTTATATTGTGTTGGTTTAATAGCAATTGAAAACTCTCTGAAAGGGGAAGTCACAAACGAATCCTTCAAATCCTGATTTCGTTTTGCTTCTCTCGATCGTCGAGCCTGATCGAATCGACTCTTTTCTCTGCCTCGGCCTCGAAACCAAAGTATAATATTTGGATAATTGTATTGTTTTCTGTTGTAACACTATGTCATGGATCTAAAATCTAAAGAATAAACTTATAATAATATTTTTTTAAAAGATACGAGGGAAAATTATTATTAAAAAAATATAGGATAAAGAATAAAATAGAATTATTAAATAATAAATGAAAACAAAATAAGAAAAGAAAATATAACAACGCAATCACATCAAGTCATTACATAAAATGAAACTTTTAATTGTTAAATAACATAATGAATTTAACAATATGATACAACAAAATTCAAAAAATAATAATCAAAACTAACATTGTATCAGAAAAGTTCAAAAACTAGGGGTGTACATGGCCAGGTTGGTTCGGATTTTTCAAATATCAAACCAAACCATTTGTGTCAGATTTTTAAATTTATAAACCAAACCAATAAAACTCGGGTTTTTCAACCTCGGGTTTTTTCGGGTTTTTTGGTTTTTCGGGTTGTTTCGGGTTTTTCCAGTAAAGTATTCATACAAACATATAATTTACTTGTACTTCAAATATTTCTTTAGTCCTACCAAAATACAACTATCTAAGATGTTTCTTAAAAATATAACACAATATGATATGATTAATGACACTAAAATATCCAACAAAAATAATAATATTGAAATCGCGTAAAACAAATATTGCAAATTAACAAGTCATAATGAAAATGATCATAATTTAAAAGTACTAAATCATGCTAAAATTAAGTTTAATAAGTATTAGTTACATGACTAAATATTAAAGAAAATTAAATTAGATTATATATTTTAATTGTCTAAACCAATGTAAAACTAAAGAATAAATATTCAATATTATTGTCATTCTTAGTGTTGAATTGATTTTCTTTTTGTATTAATATTAATTTGATTTTGATTTAAGCTTTATTATAATTACCAACATCTGTGAACTATAGTCTTTATTGGCCCATTCATAATTCTAAGTTTCAAACTTGAAATAATATATTAAAAGATAAAAACAATAGAAAGGTATAAGAAATATTTAAAAATTATATCAAAGTAAATATTTTTATGTATAAAATAAAATTTTAAAATTATATATATAAATTCGGGTTGGTTTGGTCTCGGGTTGGTTTTTTTTTTCAAAATCAAACCAAGTCAAACCAAACCACTAGTCGGGTTTTTTTTTGGGTTGACTCGATTTGCGGTTTGGTTTGGTTTTCGGTTCGATTTTGTACACCCCTAGTAACAACCATCCAAACAACTAAACAAGTATTACTCCCTTCATTTCAATTTATTTATCTTACTTTTCTTTTTAGTCCATTTCCAAAAAAATAAAAAATTCTTTCATCTTTTGTAACAACTCTGTCATTTACTTGTACTGATACATATCAAGTTATAATATATATCATCTTGATTAATAAAAAATAAATTAAAAAAATACTATATAATATAAAGTCCCTCAACAACAATACTGCATAGCAGAAACAAACATTCCTATCCTCACTCTTTTTTTTCTCTCCTCATTAAGATCAATGGCTGTGGTAAACTCTCTTTCAACACCTTTTCTAATTACAAAATCATCTTTTACTACAAGAACAATAAGGCTGCCTGTCCACAGACAAGTGGTATTTGCAAGTATTCATGACAATATTTCAAACAACATCTCATCATCACCATCAACAACAACAATAACATCAATCAATCCATGTCAAATCAAATTAACTTCGAAAAATGGGCTGAAGGTATTTCATTTTTTTTTTAATAATGGTGATGGTGGAATTCGATTCCTAAGACTTTTGTCTGCTTTGATATTATATCAAATTATATTATGCCTATAGTTTATTTTGATATGTATCATAATATGACTCATCTCAACTATTATGAAATGATGTTGGACCTTCATATTAAATTGTCCATACATCATATGTCCAGTTTTGAGCGTGAAATAGAAATGAATAGTTTCTTTATATGAATTTGAGCAATTCTTCGTTCATGAGCTAAGTTTTGAATTGAGCTAGACGCATTTGGTAGAGTATTTCATGATTTTCTTTGTTTATTTATCCTTCTTTCTGCTTAGAACATATTGATTCGATCTAATAAGTAGGAGGACTAATCATCCAATATATAGATTATGTTTTCAAAATTTTGAAATAATATTTGGAGATTATTTTAAGTAAGTGACTGTTTATCAAACTAATTACACGTTATTTCAATTTCAAACTTGAAATATGAAATTTAAAGTTTTAAAAAAGATAATTTAGAAGTTTTCACTCAAAAAAATCTCAATTGTACATGTTTTCATGTTCAAACACAAAACTTTGAATTTCAAATAGCCTTTATCAACTCAATTTCACTTATTAGTACTATTTTTTTTCCAACTATCAATCAATTCATGTAGAAACGTCTACTGATTTTTCGTAATATATTTATTATATGAATATATAGGTATTTGAAGATAAGTCAACGGGTGTAGTTTGTTATAGAGATGAATATGGAGAAATCACATGTGAAGGATATGATGAAGGCCCTCGTTTTAGCCACCAACCCCCAAAGTCTCCTTCAAAATCAAGGTATATATATATGTAACATTATTATTGTAATAATTAGAACATATATATACATATAATATTATTAATACAACCATATGATTAATTTATTTTTGATACTTACTATAACAAGTTACAATATTCAGAGATGAAGAGATTGTAGAGCTCCTCCAAAGAAATTGGCTTCATATAGCTGATGATGCTGTGGAATGAACACATTTTTGTGCATTCTTAACGGGCTTATAATCGACTCGATTATATATGGTTCAAGCTAATTCGATATTATTATATGAATATTATGTATTCATTTTGTTCTATTCAGACTCATGATAGCCGTCGTTGTAAATACGGGATGATATTCTCTTGCATTTTATTTTCTTACCCCTTTTTTTCATTTTTTTTAATTTTGGGCTCTCACCGACTTTTGATATAAAATTCAAACTTGAAATTTCTCATTTAAAAATTAAATTATTAGAATAGACATATTTTAATTTATTTAATTATATCAACAATACGCTCACGTATGTGTGGACCAGATTCTTTTTATGAACCTAACACATGAAAGTTTTTTTGATAATATGTGTGGTGAGGCGAAACTCAAAACTTTCTTTAAGTTGTGTGAGTGTGTGACTAACTTAAGTTTAAGTTATTAAAAGAATAATTAACCCAATTAGTAGCCCATTAGTGAATATCCTTCTCCTTTCAGAAACAATACTCTTTGAAATACTAAACTTACACCTAAAATACAAACACACAACAGAGCAATCCAAAGTTGTTTCTCCCTTTTCTTGGACTTGGCCAATTTGATTTTCCATTTCATTTCAATTGCTTTCATCTTCTTCAAATCATCATCAAAATTGTTCATTTTTTACTCTTTCTTGTTCATATCTGTTTTGCTTTCCATAGATTTGGTCGACTTAGTAGGCTTGTTGATTTCCTTATCTGAAGTTTCAACTTTTCGAGAAGATTCAACACTATGTTCAAGCTCCGCAATTCTTCCCAACAACTTGGGAATCACAAATTTGGATCTTGGATCAATATAAACATCTTTCCAAAGCCAAAAATTGCATGATCTAGCATTCTTAAAAAACAAAACGAATCATTCTATGGCTCTTGAAACAACAAAACGAATTATTCATCTCTTAAAAAAGATTAACTTAACCAAAAGTAAGGACAACCCCACTATCTTCTACCAGGATTTCTCGGGGTCCAAGAGGTCAGCAAAGACAAAACAAATCCGTGTTTGCATCGCACCTCTTCCAATTCATGATCTTCCTCTTGCAAACAGAGCCTAGTCAAGCTTATTCGAGCCATTGTAGCACCTTAATAAGAATTACCGCGAATCAAAGAACTAAAAATTCAAAATACGAAATAGATAGAAACAAATCAAAATGAAAAAGAGAGAAATGAATCAAAATGAAAAAGAGATGAATGAATAATAATGAAAAAGAGTTACCTTTGATTCAAAAGAAGGAATTTTGAACTGTGCTTGAATTTAGGGTTCTTGATTCAGATTTTTGGGTGAAAATTTAGGGTTTTTGTTCATTAGGGTCGGGTGGGTGGTTATATGAAGAGAATGGGAATGTAACCGTTGGGTTGGGTTTTTTTAATTAAAAAAATAAATAAAAATGACTTTATTAGCGTGTTGACGCGCTCAACTAAGTGGAGCGAAATGCGCCCTGGATTGGGTGACGGAAGGGGGAAATAAATATACTTTTATGTACTTAAGGTGTGTAATAGGTCACCCCATCAGTTAAAGTGTGTAAATGACTTTTGGGTACAAGTTTACGGGGCAATTTATGCCTTTTTGCCTATTATAAGCGTTTGGAAAGTAATTTGAATTACAACTCCATTACTCAACAATACAAAAAGAAATAGTTATCAAGAATACGATTCGATGTTGAGTTTTAAAAGTGTGAATAGAAAATGAAGGATTGTGACTCTCTTGAAGGGTTGTGACTTTGTCGAAGGGTTGTGACCTTTATGAAATGTTGTGTTTTTTCTAAAGGGTTGTGACTGTTTAAAAGTTGTGCCTTTTTCAAAAGGTTGTGACCTTTCTGAAAGGTTGTCCTTTTTTCAAAAAGTTGTGACTTTTACCTTTTGTTGGCTATAGATAGAGAGACTTTCTCTCATTTTTTCTACATCAAATTCTTCCCTTCTTTTGCATACATTTCTTACAAAACAAAATCGATCGATCGTGTCTGTGTGTGTGATTTCGTTGCTGTCTTTTTGAGTTCGATGAAATTATCGAAGTTTGAGGTACCGCTACTTCTTTAATGTTTAATTTGTTTTATCTTGAAAGGAATTAATGTACAACCTCAAAAACTTGAGGGGATTAAATTTCTTAAGGACACACAGTGGATTCTCCTAATTGTACTAAGGGCTCGTTTGGTGTGAGGGATTAGAAATAATAGTGATGGGATAAAAAAAAATTATGTTGTTTGGTTGGCAAGTCCGGGATAACTTATCCCGAGATTAATAATTAGTACCGGGATAAGTTATCCCTCCCCATGGGTGATATAGTAATCCCGGGATAGCTTATCCCGAGATAAAATAGGTAAATGACAAATGTGTCCCTTTAAATCCTTTTTATACATCATTTTTTACATTTATGTATATTTACATTTGTTTAATACCATGTATAATAATATTTACTACTCCTTATTTTTATGATAATTATACATATTTTTCTATTAAAAAATTATACTATATAAATATAATTTTTATTTATGAATTTATTTGACTAATTCTTATGTTTATTTTATTTTGATTTCTCATAAATTTTCTTCTCTTTAATAAACTTAAGAGGGAAGTTCTATTTTTAAGCTAAATAAGAAAAAAGTAATATTTTTAAATACACATGGTACTTATCATGGGAATACATAAACAAAAATATTTAAGTTAAATAAAATAAAAGTTTTATTTTAAAAAATGAATAACTAAAGCTCACAAAGAAATATTTAAAAAGTTTAAATAAATTGAAGGGTAATTTTGTAAACAAACAATTTGTTATTAAAAAGTTTAAATAAGTTGACGCGTTGTTTATTTTATAGTCCGTGTCCATTATAGAAACACTACAAATTTATTTAATTGTTATAAATAAAAATTATATAAAGTGATTTTTTTTAAAAAAAATATGTAAGTTTCAAAGGACAACTCCTTCAAGATTTTCAGATATCAAATTATCTTAAATTCATTATTGATATCAAACGGTCACTTTTTCATTTTTAAAGTGAGGGGAGGGAGGGGTCAATATACTGGATTGTAATTGCAAGTAGGAGAGCAAAAAAACGACTTCAAAACCTGTCCAAAGAGAATTATTGTCCAAGGCAAAAAACGCTTCATCCAACTTCAAAGTTTCAAAGGACAACTCCTTCAAGATTTTCAGATAAAAGCCATGTCTGATTCTAAAATTTTAATCCAAGTTTTAAAGATCTGCTTTTCAAAATTTCCCTCAAGGAAAAAGCGAAACGGGAGTGCTTTTGTTCTAACAGCTGTCTGTACAGTTGCCTTTTGTCACTAGTTTCCTGTATAAAAGAAAAGAAATACCCCTTGAGTCATGTCCTCACTTTACGACATTCTCTTAAAATCCCGAGCTTCCAAAATCCCCCCAGACCTCTTTTGTCCGGATATATCATGCAGGAAGGGACAAGAGGAACCATTACGGCATCCCCTAGGTTTATTAAAGAAAACACAATGCGTCAAACTGCACTGAATCGGTTTTTGGTTCATTAACAAACCTGGCACCCGTGTATAATTACCACGAGGATTGGTATTTTGCAAACGATCATCAACTGCAGACTCACAAATTTTAAAAAATGAATAACTAAAGCTCACAAAGAAATATTTTAAAAGTTTAAATAAATTGAAGGGTAATTTTGTAAATAAATAATTTGTTCTTAAAATTTATCAATATATATTATTTTGAATATAACAAACCAAACACTCAATAAGAAATAATCTCAGGATAACTTATCCCATCATAACTTATCCCAACATAACTAATCCCAACATAACTTATCCCATCATAACTCATATTCAAACCAAACGATCCCTAAAGGTTGTAGAAATTGTACAGTAAATTTGACTTTCTTTTATTGGTGAATGAGCAGGTGTCTCACTTTTGCTTCGGTCTGTGTACTATTTTTGCACTATCACTTATAAGTTTCATCTTCAAATAGTTCTTTATGTTTCTGTTATTAGCATATTCTCCATCTAAAAATTAAGTTGGTAATTTGTGTCCTCTGATTTTACTTCTTCCAGACTGTTATTCTAGCCACTAGACTAATAATTTCTTTCTTTTTCTTACGAGTTGGTGAGAATTTGAATCCTTCAAATTTCTTATAAGTTCCTTTAGTTGAAAGGTTGTTCCTATGTTAATGACTTTTAGTTAATTTCCTGAGACAAACATATGACAGAGTATTGAAATATATATAGCCTGTAAGACCAAGTTTTGGTAGGCCAAAAAAGTTTATTTTAAAAATTAAAGTGTTTGACCAAGCTTTAGGGAGAAAATAAGTGCTTATAGAGAGCAACAAAAGTAGTTTTCTGGATGCTAAAAATATTAGCGATCTCAAAAGTGTTTATTTAAAAAGCACTTTCCAGAATAAAAAATAAACTTTGAAGCCCTTTTTAAAAGCCTAGCCAAACACTAATTGTTGGTCAAGAGTACTTACATTTTCTTGCCATACATATACTACTACTCACCAAAAGTATTTTTAGAAAAAAAAAAACTTTTCAAGATAAGCTGATTTTAGAAGTAAATGGCCAAACACGCTATATATATATATATATATTGGGATCAATATCAGCAATGCAGTTCATCCAACGATAAACTTAATCCGAGTTATAGAGCTATGACCCAATCAAACCCGAACGAACAAAATGTTGAATTGAATCGTATCAGTCTCTACTGGGGGTTATTACTCATTTTTCTCTTGCAATTGGGTTGTTGTGATTATGGGTTGGAAGTCTAATTGTCCAGGCGGTAATGCTCAAGCAAAAACACCCAAATACTAGTTGCAACTGATATGGAATAGAAAGTTTGAAATTTATTAAGTTCTGATCCCATCTTCTCTGGAAATTCCTAAAGCTGTCCTACCGAGACAGAATTTGGAACTTGCTATCCTCTTGCCTAGCAGGCAAAGATTTACCTCCATGGAAAGGATGATTCATACGAATCGACATGAGAGTCCAACTACATTAAAAGGACAAAAGTCGATTAATTTTTTTTTTTATCAAAGTCGGGGAATTTCTTCAATTTTCAAAAAGATGACTTTGTAAGTTTCAGTATGAGTAATGGTTTCAAAGTAGATAAATGATATAAAAAATAGATAGATTTAAACTACTCTTTTGACGAATAAAGAATGGATAGTGGTCCAATAAAATAAAAGCATCTATACATACATATATATATATATAGATGTGTGTGTGAAAATCTTAATATATGAATTTGTTTGTCAACATTGTAATGACATGCATGTTGAAAACGCTACTCAAGTACTCAAGTAACACTTCATTAATTAGCAATTACTCCTAGCAAAAGCAATTGACAATTATTTTCCTTTTATCTTTGAGCCATTAAAAGTTGTACTCATCACATATAAGATATGAGTTGTGACTGAATGCTGAATTTCACTTCAGTGATGATTTCTTGATTTTATTTTAATGCTTTTGTTTAGTTTCCTTCAGTACTTTTGGAGCGTGTTAACCATTTAACTTAAGTTAAGAGTATATGTAAAATTCCTTGAAAGATTCTTGAATAATGCCAGCTTTTTCTACAACAAAGGTTGTGAGAACAAGTCGGAGATCTTATATATATATGTGCAGAATATGTATGTCTTGGTGTATCTTTAGCTAAGTTTGTGAGTTCTGAAGGTTCTTTACCATTGAGGGTTGAATTAGTGCATCGTTGATGTTGACAATTTAACTATGATTTTACATTATCAATCGAATACACATTTGCAAGCAGGACATCGAATGCAATTTTTATTGACTCTTTACTCTATACACTCTACTATGGATCTCTCGTTAGCCATTTTACATATATGTACTCTATACACTACTATGGATCTCTCGTTAGCCATTTTACATATATGAGCCTTTTGTTTTTTCATGTGTTGTCTTCCGTTATTGTTTTGTTCTTTACTATACGATTATTGATGATCAAAGCGTTATGCAAATCATCAAAAATTGATCATCAGTGGCGGAGCCAGAATTTTCAATAAGGGGTTCAAAATCTATAGAATAGACACATAAAGTAGTCGGATGGGGTTCGACTTCTACTATATATATATATATATATATATATATAAGAAAATGTTTTAATCATGTATAAATAATATAGTTTTCCACCAAAGGAGGTTCGGATGAACCCCCTTAGTATAAGGTGGCTCCGCCCCTGTTGACCATGGCTAAAAAAATATTGGGACCGTGCCGAGCACGAGCCATTCTCATCTAGTATAATATAAGCAAACAAAGTCAAAAGAATTTTTGTTAGGCTTAAAAGGTCATCTTTCAGTACTACAAAATGTAGTAATGTGTAGTACTATGTAAACCTTCCCCAAACAGTTCTAAGATCAAAGCTCTGTCATTTACTTGTATCGATGCATATTAAGTTATAATATATTATGTTGATTAATAAAATAAAATAAAATAAACTATATAATATAAAGTCCCTCAACAGCAATACTTCATAGCAGAAACAAGCATTCCTGTCCTCACTTTTTTCTCTCCATTAAGATCAATGGCTGTGGTAAACTCTCTTTCAACACCTTTTCTAATTACCAAATCATCTTTCACTACAAGGACAACAAGGCTGCCTGTCCACAGGCAAGTGGTGTTAATTGCAAGTATTCATGACAATATTTCAAACAACATCTCATCATCATCATCGTCATCAACAACAACAACAATAACAACAACTATTCCGTGTCAGATCAAATCAACTTCAAAAAATGGGCTTAAGGTATTTCGTTGATCTTTTTACCAAAGGTGATGGTGGGATTCAATCCACAAGACTTTTGTTTGTTTTGATATTATATCAAATTATATTAGGCCTAGAGTCTATCTAGACATGTATTAGAGTAGGACTTATTCCAATTATTGAGAATTGATGTTGGATCTTCATATTAAATTATTCATACATCAGATGTCCAGTTTTGAGTGTGGAAAAGAAATGCAAGGTTTCTTTATATGGATTTGAGTAATCCTCCGTTCGAAAGCTAAGTTTTGAATTTAGTTAGATGCAAGATCTATTTTTTACCTTAATTATATGAAATCATTTGTTGCTCAAAACATATCAATTGGTAGAGATCATAACAATTATCTTTGTTTATTTATCCTTGTTTCTGCTTAGAACATATTGATTCGATCTAATAAGTAGGAGGACTAATCATCCGACCGATAGATTTTGTTTTAGAATTTTGAAATAATATTTGGAGATCATTTTATGTAAGTGATTGTTTATCAAACTGACACGTTATTTCAATTTCAAACTTGAAATATGAAATTTGAAGTTTGGAAAACAAAGTTTAATTTTCACCCGTCCAAACACAGGCTTTCAAATTGCCTTTATCAACTCAATTTCACTTATTGGTACTATTTTTTTCTTTATTTTCAAATATCAACCAATTCATGTACAAACGTCTTATTTTTCGTAATATATAGGTATTTGAAGATGAAGAGACTTTGTGTATTCTTAACGGGCTTAATCGACGCAATTATGTATGCCTCAAGTTCAAGCTAATTAGATATTGTTACTTGAATACTATGTATTCATTCAGCTCTATTCAGACTCATGATAGTCGTCGTTGTTCTAATAGCTAGTATATTTTGACAAAAAGATAAGTGATTGACTTGCCTTTTTTTTACTAGTTAAAATGTATATAAGCAGTACAATTTGTGTATTGGCAATTTATTTTTCACTTTCAACCTAATGGTTTTTCTTCCAATCACCCACCTCACCTTCACCATCATATTTTTCTTTTTTGGGTCTCACCGATTTTTTGATATGAAACTCAAATTTAAAATTGTATGATCATCTTCTTTATAAATATTAAATTATCAAATCAATAGATATATTTTAATTTATTTAATTATATCAATAATATGTTCACGTCTGTGTGGATCAGATTTTTTTTTCCATGAACCTAACTCGTGAAAGTTTTTTTTGATAATAGGTGTGGTGAGACAAAACTCAAAACTTTCTTTTAAGTTGTGCGAGTGTATGAGCAACTTAAGTTTAAGTTATTAAACGAATAATTAACCCATTATAGAGATAAACTCAAAATACACTAGTAAAAAAAATGTAAAACTCCAACAGAATGCGTAGATTTTTGATAACTCCTTGCTCCTTCATTAGCTAGTAAGTCTGCCACCTGGTTCTGCTGTCTAAGGTTGAACAATATTATATGCTATGTTATTTGGTTTAAAGCTTCCATTGTTATCTCGATGTTGGATAAATGTGACGAGATTGCTAGTTGCATGCCGTAGTAAATTGCCAATATTTCAGCATGTAATGCGTTGATTTTTACTGAGAACCCGATCACCCAGTTACCTAGTTGGTCTGTGATTATGCCCCTCCATTGGATGTGCTATAGTCAAAGGATCCATCGACATTTAGCTTCAAACCGTGCTTCCCATCTCTTTTGGGTTTGTTTTTTTGGTTTCATAAGAGAGATACTGGAATTCAGCTGCTCTTTGGATAGGTTTATCCCTTGGAATATAATCACTTCTAGTTGTGGTTCCGTTGGAGCCAAAATACTATAAGGAAAAACGAGCTTCCATTTTAGTTTATGTTGTAGGGTCAGTTTGATGTTTTTAATGGAGACTAACCAATGGGGATCGTTAGATGCATGAATACTAACTAGTATCCCTAAGTGTTCCCAATATTTTCTTACCACAGAGATGTGCTTGGCTGATTCAGGTAGCCCACAATGTAAACAGTTAGGACTGATAACTATATCATTCTTGGTCTTACTTTTCTGTAATCCTAAACCCCCTGTGTCCTTGTCTTCCGTAACGACATTCCAGCTTATTATGAGGTATAATTTACGCTTGACATCAGTAGTCCCCCATATGAAGTTACGCTGGATTTTATCTATCCTATTCGTGACAGTAGATGGTAACTTGTGAAGCTGCATAACGTGGGTAGGGATACTATTTAAGACAGCCTTTAATAGAGTGGTTCTACCCGCCAAGTTTAGGAATTTGGTTTTCCAGCCAGCCATCTTACTTTGGAGATTGTCCAAGACGAACTGGAAATCTTTACGGGTTGGGCTTCCCTGCGTGATGGGGAATCCCAAATATTTTTCCAAAGTTATGGCTTTGTTGGAATCCCACGATTTTAGTAATATCCCCTATAGTACACTACTAAAAAAACAGTGAATTCCGACCTAGAAATATCGACCTCCGGAGGTCGGTATTCCTTGAAATATCGACCTAAAATCGACATCCCAGCTTAGGTCGGAAAAAGCTTGGTCGCTATTCAATACCGACCTCCAGAGGTCGGAATTTGGTTTTCCCGCTTTCTGTAAACCGACCTCCGGATGTCGCTTTTAAAAGTAATTAGATGAAATAAAAATACCGACCTCTGGATGTCGCTTTAATTAATAGTAATTAGATGAAATAAAAATACCGACCTCATGAGGCTGGTATTTTAATTACATACTACCGACATTCGGAAGTCGGTATTATAAAATATTTAATTGATAAAAAATTCCGACCTCAGGAGGTCGGAATTTTTAATGAATTACAATAAAAACCGACCTCTTGATGTCGGTATTATTTTCTCAATTAAATATAAAAAATAACGACCTCATGAGGTCGGTATTTTTATTGTAATTCATTTTTTCCGGGAAAAATTCCGACCTCCAGAGGTCAGAATTTGGTTTTCCTGCTTTATTTTGCACAAAAACCAACTACTTATAAATACCGACCTCCGGAGGTCGGAAATTACCGACCTCCATTTGAGGTCGGAAATTTTTAGGTCGGTATTCACTGTTTTTTTAGTAGTGGTAGTATTTGTACAGTTTTTGGAGAAGAGGATTTTTTATTTCCCAAGATTAATGCTTTGCCCACTCATGGCACAAAAATCTCGGAGGGTTTTGTTGATATTGGTGCATGAACTAGGTTTTGGTTTAGCCATTAGAATAAGATCATCCGCAAAGAATAGATGTGATAGTTTTGGTCCCTTTCCCGCAATTTTTATAGGTTTCCATCATTTACTTTGGACCGCTTTGTTGATGTTGTTCGACAAGTACTCCATACATAATATAAAGATATACGGTGACATAGGGTCCCTTTGTCGTATACCTTTAGAGGGTTCGAAGAATTCCATTTACTAGTGGTGACACCTTACTAGTTGTGATACATGACATGATTATGGAGGATAACTTGGGAGGAAAGTTAAAAGATTGAAGGGTATATCTAATGAAGGACCATTCTATTTTGTCGAATGCTTTCTTGAGCTCGATCTTCATAACCATATTCCCAGCTCTACCCTTCATTCTCTTAAAAGTAGTTTATGTTGGACAAAATGATAATCACACCCAGGATAATGTCCAAACTAAATAGCAATAGGAAGAGAGTAACAACGACATCAAATATTAAAATGGGTAAATATGATACCCGAATAAGTAATACAATAATATTGATGAAAAACTTGGTAGTGTCAAAAGACTATTACTCACCACTCTTATATTTTTTACAACTCACAATTATATTACTTCTACACTATTTTCTCACAAACTAATTCTTAGTTTGTGGATTACTCTCTATTGCTTCTCTATTTTGGTGTATCCTTACAAATGAGCATAAATTCTCTATTTATAAGAAAAATTCTGTCCATTTGATGTCATTAATGATATCAATGGAAACTAACAATTCAAACTTGTAGGTAAACAACTTTGACATAAAGATGGTAGCCAATTTCCACAAAGTTTGGCTGTCAAACTCTACCAAAATTCTACCAAACTTTGACTACCAAAACTCTACCAAACTTCCACAAATGTGGCTACCAACTTTCACATTTGTGGCTTGCCAATTTTCACATTTGTGGTAAGAATTTTAACAAATGTGACTGCCAAATAAATTGTTGTTTTATTCCTACAAATCTCTCCCTTAATTTTGATTTTTCTTCTTTATTCCAAGGCTTGATCTCAATCTGAAAATCTTGAAACTTGAGAGGCTTTGTAAAGATATCCGCAACTTGATCATGAGATTTCACATACTTGAGCTCTACCTCTTTCTTGGCAACGCATTCTCGGATAAAGTGATACCTTGTGTTTATGTGCTTGCTTCGATCATGATACACTGGATTCTTGGCAAGTGCTTGCGCAGATTTGTTATCAACACAAATCATTATGGCTTCAATTTGCGGCAAATTGAGTTCCTTCAACAATCTCTTCAACCAAATAGCATGACACGTACATGATGTCGCTACCACGTATTCAGCTTCGCAAGTCGAGAGAGTAACAATTGATTGTTCCTTTGAACTCCAAAAAATAACACAATCACCCAAGAAAAACACAAAACCCAGTGTGTTTTTTTTATCATCAACATCTCCCGCATAATCACTATCACAATATCCCACACGATTAAAATCATCAGAAGAAGAATAAAATAGTCCAAGGTCGATTGTACCTTTTAGGTAACGTAAAATTCTTCTAGCAACCATCAAGTGAGTGGAGGTGGGAGCTTCCATGAAACAACTTACTACTCCAACCGCAAAGAGTATATCTAGTCTCGTACATGTCAAGTACCTTAGACTTCCTACGAGACTTTTGAACAAAGTCGAATCCACTTTTTCTCCATCTTCAAACTTTGACAATTTGTTCCACTTTCCATTGGGGTGTTCATAGGGTTGCAATCAAACATATTGAACTTCTTCAAAATCTCCTTTGTATAGCTTTCTTGAGATATGAAGATGTATTCCTCCATTTGCTTTCACTTCTAGGCCCAAGTAATATGACATGAGCTCTATGCCCGTCATCTCAAACTCAAAGGACATAGTTTTTTTGAAAGCTTCAAATAAAACTAGGTTGTTGCCCGCTAGAATGAGATCATCAACATAAAGACAAACAAGTAGAATATCTCCATAAGTATGAACTTTAATGTAAAGAGCATATTCATGGAGACAACAAGTAAACCCATTATTTTGAAAGTATTTGTCAATGCGACTATTCCAAGCTCGTGGAGCTTGCTTCAACCCATATAAGGCTTTCTTTAACCTCAACACCTTATCTTCATGATTTTTAACCACAAAACCCAATGGTTGCTCAACATAGACTTCTTCTTCAAGATATCCATTCAAGAATGCCGATTTGACATCTAATTGATGGATTTTCCACTTCATTTGCACTGCTAAAGAGATCAATAGACGGATTGTCTCCATGCGGACAACAGGTGCATAGACTTCCTCGTAGTCGATGTCATGCCTTTGTTTGTAGCCTTTAACCACAAGTCTTGTCTTGTATCTCTCTACCTCTTCATGGACATTTTTCTTCATCTTGTATACCCATTTAACTCCAATCGCTCGATGGTCCTTGGGAAGAGTTGTTAACTCCCAAGTGTTGTTCTTCTCTATTGACTCGATCTCCTCCTCCATGGCCTGTCTCCACCTTTTGTCAGTAACAGCTTCATCAAAATTCATTGGTTCACTATCAGCAAAGAGACAACACAAAAAATCAAAATTAGTAATTTATTTTGTGTCATCATAGAGTTCTTGAATACTCCTCATCCTATGTGGTCTTTCACTTGAACTCTCTTGAGAAGATGGAGATGCAACATTTACTAGTGAAGGAAGCGGGGTTGCATCCTGTGCAGGTGCCATGGCCTCATGTTCTTCTTCATCTCCAAAGTATGGAAGAAAATCATATGTTCTTTCTTTCGAAGTATCCCAATTCCATGATGCTTCTTCATCAAATTCAACATCACGAATCACCACCACCTTGTTATTGTTGGATTGTACAATTTGTAACCTTTTGAGCTCGTGTCATAGCCAATAAACACATACTTGACACTCTGATCTTCAAGTTTAACTCTCCCTTGATGTGGAACATAACATAGGCTATGCTCCCAAAGATTCTCAAGTGCTTGACACTTAGCTTTCTTCCGCTCCATGCTTCTTGAGGTGTTTGATCTCGTATATTTTTTGTTGGAAACCTGTTGCTCAAATAAACTGCACAAGAAACAGCCTCGACCTAAAATTCTTTTGGTAGATAGTTATCTTTCAACATACATCTAGCCATATTAAGAATTGTTCTATTCTTTCTTTCCACAACTCCGTTTTGTTGGGGAGAGTAAGGTACCGTTAGAGGGCGACAAATTCCATGAGATTGACAAAAGTCATTAAATTCTTTTGAAGTAGAATTCCCTTCCTCTATCGGACCTTAATGCTTTTATTTCATAGTCACTTTCTTTTTCTACAAGTGCTTTAAAAATTTTAAAGGCAACAAAAAACTTCAGATTTTTTGCTTCAAGAAGTATATCCAAGTCTTTCTACTGAAATCATCAATAAAGAGCAAGAAGTATTTTCTTTTACCAAAAGAACGTGGATCGATTGGACCACACACATCGATATGTACAAGTTGGAGTGGCTTACTTGTTCTTGATGTAGTCTCCTTTGGAAAACTCCTCCTTTCATGGCAAGCCACAAATGTGAAAGTTGGTAGCCACATTTGTGGAAGTTTGGTAGAGTTTTGGTAGTCAAAGTTTGGTAGAATTTTGGCAGCCAAACTTTGTGGAAATTGGCTACCACATTTATGTCAAAGTTGTTTGCCTACAAGTTTGAATTGTTAGTTTCCATTGATATCATTAGTGACATCAAATTGACAAAAATTTTCTTATAAATAGAGCACTTGTGCTCATTTGTAAGAACACACCAAAATGGAGAAACAATAGAGAGTAGAGAGAGTAATCCACAAACTACTTCTTAGTTTGTGAGAAAATAGTGTGAAAGTAATATAATTGTGAGTTGTAAGAAATAAAAGAGTGGTGAGTAGTAGTCTTTTGACACTATCAAGTTTTCCATCAATATTATTGTATTACTTATTCGGGTATCATATTTACCCATTTTAATATTTGGTGTCGTTGTTACTCTCTTTCTATTTCTATTTAGTTTGGACATTATCCTGGGTGTGATTATCATTTTGTCCAACAACGTGATATCAAAACCATGACAAATAATAGTTCGTTGTCCTTTCAGTACCCCGTCTCACAAGAGAAAATTATGAAAAATGGTGTTTACGAATGAAAACTATTATTGGCTCTCAAGATGTCTGGGACATTGTAGACAAAGCGTATACAAAACCCGTTAATGAGGAAACTTTGTCCTCAAATGAAAAAAGGTTTCTTGTTAAAGACAAAAAAGAAAGATCAACATGCCCTCACTCTCATCCATCAATGTTTGGATGATGGCATGTTTGCGAAGGTGGCTGATGCAACCACCTCAAAAGAAGCTTGAGAGATTTTACAAAATTCTCTCCAAGGAGTTGATAAAGTAAAGAAGATAAAACTTCAAACTCTAAGGGCTGACTTTGAAGTTTTAAAAATTAAAGAATCCGAGTCCATATCGAATTTCTGTTCAAGATTAATGGTTGTTGTAAATCAACTAAGAAGATATCGGGAGAAAGTAGATGATGTGCGTGCGGAAGAAAGATCTTTCGTTCTTTAACACCTAAATTTGATTATGTGGTGTGTGCTATTGAGAAGTCTAAAGATTTAGACTCTATGACGGTAGAACAATTGGAAGGTTCTTTACTTGCCCACGAAGAGAAAATGAAAAGGTGAAAAGAAGACCCACTAGAGCAACTTCTTAAAACTCAGGCATCCTTCAAAGGAGTTAAAGGTGAGAAAAGCTACAAAGGAAATGGACAATGGTGAGGTCGTGGAGGTTGTGAAGGCCGTGGAAGAGGAAAAAGTTATACCAATAAATTCAACAATGAAGATAAGAGTCACCGGTCATTCAGAAGTCGTGGTCAACGAGAAGGAAGAGGACGTGGAGTCTATCAAGGTACCAATGAAATGAGGTATGACAAATCTAAAATTCAGTGCTAACTGTCATAAAATTGGACATTACTCTTAGGAATGTCGTAGTAATGTTCAAGAGACATTAATCTTGTTGACAACAACAAAGACGAAGATGAGTCAACGTTATTATTAGCACTCAAAGAAAATACAGATGATTGTAGTTCATTGTATCTTGACAGTGGAGCAGGTAATCATATGTGTGGCCACAAAGATATGTTTGTGGAGATAAAAAAGATGGTGAAAGGTAATGTGTCTTTTAGAGATACCTTAAAGATCCAAATTGAAGGGATATGTACGATTCTGATATCCTATAAATATGATGGCCATAAATTGATTAACAATGTTTATTATGTGCCAAAATTGAAAAGTAATATTTTGATTTTGGGTCAACCTTCTTAAAAAAATAAATGATATTCATATGAAAAATATGCATCTTTGGCTTAGAGATTCAAGTAACAACTTAATTGCTAAAGTGCATATGGTAAAGAATAGGTTGTTCCCTTCAAATCCTAAAACCATCGATGTAAAGTGTCTAAAGGCTAATGTGTAAGATGACTCGTGATGTAGGCATATGCGATTTGGGCACTTGAACTTTGAAACACTCAAATCAATGGGAGACAAGAACATGGTTGATGAGATTCCGTCAATCAACCTGCCAAATTAGTTGTTGTTTTATTCCCATAGTTTATGAGTTCTTGCACTATTCTAGCGTTGTATGTGGTCTATCTATTCTTGAGGAAGCTTGCTTGATGTGGACTAATTAGTTGATTCATTAATGGTTTAAGCTTGTTGACAATAATTTTTGTTAATATTTTATACGTTGTGTTGCAAAGGCTTATAGGTCTGAAGGTTTTTAGAGCCATCGCATTTCTAGTTTTTGGGATCAAACAAATATGGGTTGCATTTATGTGTGGGTCAATAAAACCATTAGCCTATGTTTCTTTACAGAAATCCACTACTGAGTTCCCCACATTTCCCCAATTGTTTTGGTAGAAAAAAAAGGTGGATTCCGTCAGGCCTAGGTGCCTTGTTTGGTTGGAAAGAATTGATGGCGTCCCAAATTTCTATATTGGACAAATCCTAATCTAGGCTAGATAGGTCTAGTTAAGGAACAAGACCAAGGTGCTCATGTCTATTATTTGGGTACGGCTGACTAGTCCGAAAGAGTTTTTTGTAGTAGTCATGGGTATGCTGGTTAATTTTGCCTTGCTCATACACCCATCTACCATCCTTAATTTGTAGAGCATTAATTCTATTACGTCGTCTTCGATTAAGGGTAGTTATGTGGAAATTTTTGGTATCTGCATCCCCTTGGTTAATCTAATTAATGTGTGATCTCAACTTCCGAAAGTCATCTTCGAACTCCAATAGTTTGTTGAAATCGAGCGTCAGTGTTCGCTTAAGATCATGGAGGAAGTTACTTTCAGCATATTTAGGGGATGCTTGTATTCCCCTGAGCCTATTGATGATATTTTACTTTTTTACGGAAGATGTCCCCAAAGGTTAACTTACTCTAAGTTGTGGCTTCAATTTCAAAGTTCTATATAGATTCAACTAAAGGATAATCTTTACCCCAAATTGAGTTGACTATATTCTTAAAGTTGGGGTGTGATGTCCACATAGTTTCCAGTCTAAAAAAATTATTAATTATATTATGAGGGTTCTTTTGAGGGAGATAAGTAGATAACAGTGATCCGAGTGTGTACGCGACAAGTGGTAAACTTGGGCGTCGAGGTATTTTTGTAACCACTCGTCATTAGCCAAAAATTTGTCCAATCTCTCAAGAATCAGCTTTGATTTGTTTTTAAATCTTTTATTTAGCCAAGTGTACTTGCTACCCTTATAGCCCATGTCTATAAATTAGCAGTAATTTATGACGTCGACAAAGTCCCTAGCACGTGAGCAGTTAATAGGGTTACTGCCCTTTTTTCAGAATTTGAAGTTAGCTCATTAAAATCACCTTCAATGAGCCACATACCTTTATAAGATGTTTTAATGTTCCTAAGATTTTTCCATAAGATCTTCTTATTACATCTAGAGGAGCTAGCATAAATGCAACTAAATAGCCAAATAGATGTAAAAGAGTGTACCTTAATCATTGCATGCACTTCTTGTGAAGTTGTTGTGATCTCGTCGAGATCCAGAAAATTGTCGTCCCAAAGTACAACGATACCTCCTGAGTTCCCAATAGCCAGGACTTCTATCATTTTGTTAAAAGGAAAGCTTTCTAGGAGGGTCTGATGGCACTGCATCTTAGTTTTTAGAAGCTAGTTGAGTAGGGAATGAAAATTCCTCCTAAATTCGACTCCATTACAGCCTCTACAATTCCATACAATTATATTCATTGGTGTGGTTGAGTTTCGCGGGACTATCAATGGCAAATTCCTTCTGGCTTACGCCCGAGCTGCATGTTTCCTCAATAGTGGGTTCATGATTAGAACATAGTTCCCTATCTTCGGGTTTGAGGAAGGTCATATATCTAGCAAGTTTTTTATAAGGTGACAGATAAGGATGAGTTTTTTTCGTATTGAACTTTGTATATCATTATTTTTATTTCTTTTAGGACCGCTATTTCTGTTCTTGTTTGTCTTATTAGCTCTGTTGCCTCTTCTACTTCCTCCGAGTTTGAAGTAAGACGGGGACAAGGGGGTTGGGGAGAGGAAGGGGAAGTACCTAAGATGGAGATGCCACATCGTTTTGGCTTTGGTTCGAGCTCCTCAATGACCCTACCTGAACTATCACTGGGAGATGAGCACCCTGCTAGTACATGTGAATGGGATTGTAGAGTAGATCTATATTCGGGTTTATCGAAGGGGATGCAAAAAAAGGGGTGTCCTCATGTTGCACCTCTCAAGGGTGAAGTATGGGAGTCTCCCACGATGGGATGTGGAAGAAGGAAAGATGTGGAAATGGGTAGCTGGCTTGAGGTTGAAGTACTGACGACAACCAAACTTGGTTGTTGTAGGATTTCATTGCCATGTGTATCCCCTCCGAGACTACTTAGGCAATGAAAGATGGGTTTTGAACTACTATTGCCACTTTCCTCCATTCCATCATCACTCCAAAGGAGAGTGAGTGGCCTTGGAGGCTCATTTCCAGCCAGAACATGGGGGCGGCATTTGGGAATTGGGGGTGGAGCTGGGGTGGCATAGATGGGAGTCAGTATCGTTGGTGGTGGAGGGTTCAATTGGGGTGGGGTACTATTAATTACTAAAGGATTAATTGATTATGGTTTTTTACTTTTATTACTTAGAGGTGGGGCCCTAGTTAGAGTTGATTCGTTACTAAAAGTGTTCATATTTTTTCCTTTATTTTCAGTAAAAGTAAATTTATTTTTACCACGGTTAGAGGAGACTTTTACCTCATTAAAGTTGTTTCCGTTGATTATGACATCATCGTGTGAATTGTGAATCATCTCAGATGCAACCATGTTGGAACTTGGACTACTTGTGACACTTTGAGATTTTACGTCTTTTTCAGTATTATTGGTGACTTTATTTTCCTGGAGACCATGTTGTGCTTTAGATTTGTATTGAAAAAACTATGAATCTAGGTACTTACCTATTTTAGCATCGTATAGTTTGATGTTAATACCTTCTCCGATTGGTTTTGATGAAGATTGTTGGCCTTAAGTATTCTTTATCTTGTTATGCCTTTTTAAAGGTAACAGTCTGCCAAGGAGCTTCACTATGTGTTGAGTTGTATGTTGACTTGTCGTCCTTATGCCTCTCATTATGAGTGTTGGATGCCTCTGCGTTTGAAACTTTTAAGCTCCCCTCGGGTCTCTTTTTCGGGAAAGATCTGCATGCCAAGTAGGTGTGGCCCACGCATCCACACTCCACGCACAGGATACCGTCCCCTTCATATATAATTTCTTATGATCATAGTATTGGGTAGGGAGTTCCGGTAATCTCAACCAGAATGCAGTAATAGTTTCCTTTGCACTTGATGCCACGAAGTTTGGTTGACATCGCCTTATGGATATGAAGAAACCATTGATGAACCAAGGACCCCCATGGAGGGCCATGCTCATGTTTTCTTCCTTTAGGTTTTACCGTGAAGTAGTCATGTCCTAGGTCGATTAGTAAGATTTCCTCGTTTGTTTTCCATAGGGCTGTTAGCTTACTTTTCGGGTATAAGTGGGTCATTTTTTCCCTAATAGTTTGATGATAAGCAAGTAGGCCCATGGTTGATAAATTCTTGTTTTTTCCGCACATGAGAGGATGATAGCATTATTATCCCCCTTGGTTAAGGCCTAAGGGGTCTATCTAGTTTGACCTTTCTTCGCAATCCATTTGGTCCGTCAGTATATATCATTTATTAAGTGGATGGTCGTTAATTGGCTTGAAAAAATGTAACGGCATGTCCCATCATTATGGTCTCATCATAGAGGAGGTACTAAACAACCTCAACTATCACTATGAACTTAAATACACGGAACATTAGAGGTATGTGCAACGCACATATTCAAAAATGAACATGTAACGCACATGTTAAAAAAAACTAGTAAGTATTATAAGTAAAAAGAGTTCATTGCTTATCTTGGACAAAATAACTAAAAGAATTCAAAGTTCATCTTTCTCATGTAAAAAAAGTTGATTTGCCTTGATTAAGAATGAATCACCATCCAAAAATAGAAGGGAGAAACACCTTAAATAGGAGCGCTATCACTTGTAAGAATGATTTTAAACAAACTTAAAATTCAAAGTTCCTCTTATCAAGATGGTGATTTTATTATCGAACAAGAATGAATCATAGTCGGTCCTAAAGAGGTAACCAAAAAAATCGACTTAACGCAAATATAAATTTGTTGGCGAATAAATAATGAATATTAAATTATTACATCAAATAATAATACTATATAAACTAATATATTAATGTATGGTTTTTTATCATTTCGTTGTATTGTTAGCATATAACATTTTCTTTCATGAACTTGATCAAATTGATAGCGTAGTGGAACATCATAAAGAAATATTTTGTCACACACTCGACATGCAATTAAAGTAATATAAGTCATCATTATGTTTCTCTTAACTAAGTTGAATCATATATTAATTCAGCTTAGTTAAGAGAAACATAACAATGACTTATACTAATTTAATTGCATGTAGAGTGTGTGGCAAAATATTTCCTCATGTTGTGTCACTACTCTATCATTTTGATCAAGTTCATGAAAGAAAATGTTATATGCTAACAATACAACGAAATGATAAAAAATCATACATTAATATGTTAGTTTATATAGTATTATTATTTGATATTCATTATTATATTTATTTTCCAACCAATTTATATATGTGTTAAGTCGGGTTTTTTTTTTGTTACCTCTTTTAGGATCAACTATAATTCATTCTTGTTCGATCAAAAAATTACCATCTTGATAGATTATACGGAAGACTTATCAAAATTAATTAGATTTGTATTATCATACTAGATAATGTTGTTCGTGCTATGCACGAGCCCAATAATATAAATGGTATGTTTTGGGGCTAATAACCGAGTTTTTGAAGCGATTGTTTGCGTGGATAAAAGAATAAGTTTTTTTTATCACAAACATGTACTTTCTTTGACACTATTTAAGGCATAATATAGCTACCCGCATACAACATTTTGTAAATATTTTATGTTGTCAATTATCATGATTTATATTATTTTTACGATAGATTCACTTCAAGAATCAGTGAAATTTTTTGTATTATTTTCAAAACATATTTTATGTTGTCAATTATCATGATTTATAATATTTTTACGCAATTTTTAAATATAAAAAAATAAGACAAATAAATTATAATGGACCCAATATATGTTATTTTTGTTGTCTCAATTTATGTGACACAAGTGAAATTTAGAGAGTCATCCAAATTTTCATATTTTTTTTACAAATTTTTTAAGTTATTAATTATTGTGATTTATAATATTTTTATGTAACTTTGAAATAATGTACATTACTGGTCACTTTGTCCTAATTTATGTGATATGGATAAAACTACAAAATTAACCCTTTTAAAATGTCTTTTATAATATAGTAGAAAGATATATGTTTTAAGTTGTTAATTATTATTATTTATAATACTTTTTGGGTAATTTTAAAATGATATGTGTTATTTTTTCTGTCCCAATATATGTGAACCTGATAGAATTCTGAGAATCAACCTATTTTATTATATATCTTTTAAATATTTTAAATTGATAATTATTGTAATTTTTAATGCTTTTTAATTCATTTGTAAATGATATATTGGGACTTTTCCATTTCCTTGATTGAGACTTTTCCATTTGTGACATATATTCTACTTTATTATAAAAGCTTTTAAAAGTTCCACAAATATAATATATAATATTGAAGATTGGAAAAAGTCCCAATCTTGAATATTATATATTATACTTGGGCATAAACTCTCTTTTATAATATAGTAGAAAATATATGTGAGTCTGATAGAATTGTGATAGTCAACCTATTTTATTATATCTTTGGTTTACTATACGGCCTCCAGAGAAAAAGATCAAAATTATACTTTTATCTTTGAGTTAATAGTCAAAATTAGTGCTTAGTAAAATTAGCTCATATTTTGGTAATTCGTTCATATTTTAATAGGTTCAGTGAGTGATTTTTTATATAGTATAATTTATATAAATTTCATAATGTTCAGAGTTAATTATAATTACATATAAAAGGGAGTTTAGGAATATAATATACAATATTCAAGATTGGGACTTTTCCCAATCTTTAATATTATATATTATATTTGTGGGACTTTTAAAAACTTTTATAATATAGTAGAATATTCTACTATATTATAAAAGAGAGTTTAGACCCAAATATAATATATAATATTCAAGATTGGGTCTTTTTCCAATCTTCAATTTTATATATTATATTTGTGAAACTTTTAAAAGCTTTTATATATATATATATATATATATATATATATATATATATATATATATATATATATGTGCCACAAATGGAAAAGTCCCAATATATCATTTACAAATGACTTAAAAATTATTAAAAATTACAATAATTACCAATTTAAAATATTTAAAAGCTATATAATAAAATAGGTTGACTCTCAGAATTCTAAAAAGTCTCAATCTTGAATATTATATATTATACTTGGGCCTAAACTCTCTTTTATAATATATGAAAAAATTCTATAAAAAAGAAGTATTATGACTAAACGACCACCTCACATACACTAATACTAAAGGAGAGACATCAATCAGATTTACTGATTATAAATATACCGATCAAAAAGAAATAGATGAGGAGCTAGAAGATAATGAATCAACCATCAATATGGAAGGTATGAATATTCAAAATATAAATGAAGAAGACTATGAAGTAGACTTATCGATAGCAAAGGCTAAAGAATTACATCAAGAAAATAAAACAACTTTGTTTAAATGTAAAGGTTGTAAATTAGGAAAAATAGATATCTCTACAGTAGAAAAACACTTTAAAGAATGCAACTTTAGAATAGATAATTATGGGTATAGACAGAAGGAAGACACCCAAGAAGCAAACGATGACGAGACAACACGGAGTCTAAAGGAATTCATGAAAACCGCTTCTTCTAGTTCAAGTCCCTTCCAAAAGACAACCCCCATAACACCAGTAAAATATACTGTAGGTAATTTACCACGTCACGGGGTATATAGGCAAGACCCGAAAAAAAAACCAGAAATGGTTAAACCAATAGGAATAAGAATGCCAATAGAAGCCCCTATCAAGCTTCAAAACGGAGGAGATAGAGAAAAAATATTAAATATAACAGCTCATGACCCTCAATTATGGAACTCAGTAATAGACGTATGAAAAGGAATAGTGGTAGCAGATTACATACATCATTATAGTGAAACAGATCTAGAAACTATGTACAGATACATGAAAACCTTTTTAGGAGAATCAATCAAAATAGTGTGGAAATCGTACAAAGTAGCTTACCCTTAAAAATTCCAAGAACTAATAAATATGGGACCAAACTCGTATAATTTCACTAACAAAATACGCAGCCTAATAACAGGAGAAGACCCAAATAGCGGTTTAGTAGTTTTACAAAAGAATGCATTAATAAAACTAGAACAACTTAGTATTACAAATTGGAGTCATATAAAGAATTTTTTAAAAGACTATTTTTACTATTATGCTATAAGCGGGAATGCGTTTGACCAAAGCTTGGGAAAAAAGTTTTTTAACAAACTCCCTAGAGCCTTAGGAAGAGAAATAGAAGAAAGATGGAGCAAAAAAGGAGGAGTTATGCAAAATCCAAATGTTAATTGGTCTATTGGATATAAAATACAGCATGTTATGCAAATATTACAAGAAAAATGTATGAATATACAAATACGAAAATAATTAAAACAAAATGAGACGAGTTTTTGTATAAATATATATACAACGTAAAACTGTGATCAAGGTACACAAAAGAAAATACAAAAAGACATATCAAAATAATCAAGACTACAAACCAAGAAAAAAAATATTATCTAAGGAAATCTACGGCAAGAAAGCCTTATCTAAATAAAGATAGACATGTGAGAAAGCATAATAATAATAGAATATATAAAAATAGACTATCTTGTTTTACATGCGAAAGTGAAGAACATCTAGCTAATACTTGTCCAAGTAGAAATAATAGTAGAACAAGAAATGCCCAACTTATAGAAGATTTCCAAGAAACCCTGATAAATGTAGATGAATACATGTCAGATAATGAAAGTATAAATACAGTAATAAGTATAGATGCTTTAGAAGGAAGACAACAAGATTCGTCTGATTCAGAAGAAGAAACTTTAATAAACGAAATAGGATTAGAAAAATTAGACTTAAACATCAAGGATTGTAAATTTGTCAATATACAATGCGATTACCAATTTTCCAAAGGAAAAGGTTTAGATAGTCAAAAATGTTTTAATTGTACAGGATACCCCAGTAAAGACAGAAGAGCTAAATGTATAGATCGCTATATAGAAGGATGCCTTATGTGCATCGATAAGATATTTAACATCAAAGTTATAGATCAGACAATAGGTGCAAAAGAAAAAACATTAATATCTTTAGATAAAAGGATTGATAGTATAGAAGACAGAATAAGTAAATTAGAAAAAGGAAAAGAAAAAGTAGAAGGAACAAATCAAAATGCAACATTAGAAAAAGATATCGAACTCTTAAATGAAAAAGAGGACTACAAATCGTTTGAAGGATTAATTTGTAATGATGACATGAAAATTAATACTATCAAAATATTAACAAGACTAAGAATTCAAAACTATGAAATAGAAACTTTAGCTCTAGTAGACTCTAGATGTACAAAAAGTATAATAAATAGAAGTATCCTGCCTTCAGAAATAATAAAAGAATTTCCTGAGCCACAAAGCGCCATGCAAATGGATGAATCTTCAAATATATATAAACATTATGTTAGTAATGCTCAAATAAGTTTTTTGAATACATGTGCAGACTTCTATAAACCCACCTATAAATTAGAAAAAATATGGGTTAGAGATTTAAATATTAGGATAGACTTTGTTTTAGACTTAGACTTCTTATTACATAACAACGGAAGTTGTCTCCTTACTAGAGACGGACTAATATTTTCTAAAAATATGACTCATACCTCCATAACAACAGAATCAGTTCAAACAAAATCAAGGTCTCTTAAAAATATTGAAAAGTCTAATACAAATACATTAAAATGTAATAAAGGGAAAGAATGCAATTGTACAAAAATACATGTTATCAAGGAAGAGGGAGAAATTGAATTATTAGAACAAAATTTATCTGATATACAAATAGAAAAAAATTATGATCTAATAGAAATAAATGTAGAACTTTATAATTTCAGAAAAGGATTACATAGGAGTCATAAAAAATCAGAAAAACCTAGAGGAAGTAATTTCCATCTTAGATAAATTAGAAATAATTGGAGAAAGACCTCTGAAGCACTGGGAAGCCAATCATATAACTTGCATACTTGATATTATTAATCCAGAGTATACGGTTAAAACTACTTCAATAGAATCCACAAACGAAGACCTAAGAGAATTTGAAGATCAAATAAAAGAATTATTAAATTTAGGAGTAATAAGAAGATCGATTTCAAAACATAGGTCAGCCACATTTATGGTAAGAAATCATAATGAAATACTAAGAGGAAAAGCTAGAATGGTGATAAACTACAAAAGACTTAATGACAATACTAGAATGAATAGATATAAATTGCCAGACAAATCATAATTAATAAATCGAATACAAGATTTTTTTTTTTTAGTAAGTTTGATTGTAAATCCGGATATTGGCAAGTCAAAATGCATGAAGATAGCATAGAATGGACAGCTTTTACTTGCCCAGAAGGACATTTCAAATGGTTGGTAATGCCCTTCGGTTTAAAAACAGCCGCTCCAATTTTTGAAAGAAAGATGGATAATATATTTAGAGACTATAAAAACTTTATTTTAGTTTATGTAGACGATATTTTATTATTTAGTAATAATATTAATGAACATCTAGGATATTTACAAACGGTATTTAAACTGTTCGTAGACAATGGAATTATAATTAGCAAAAAGAAAATGGAATTATATAAGACTCTTATAAAATTCTTAGGGGTAGAAATTGGAAATGGAAAAATAAAATTACAACCCCATATAGCGAAAAAGGTCCTCGATATGCCTGATAAATTAGACAACACTAAAGACTTACAAATTTTTTTAGGAATATGAAATTATGCGCGAAGTTTCATCAAAGATTTAGGGAAAGTAGCAGGACCTCTATACTCTAAAACAAGAATTCATGGGTAAAAAATATTTAATATAGAAGACATAAAACTAGTACAAAAACTAAAACAAATGGTTAAAAATATACCAGATTTGGCCCTCCCACTAGAAATCGACTACCCAATAGTCGAAACAAATGGAAGTCTAGAAGGATGGGGAGCAGTATTAAAAACAAAAAACAATAAATATGAAGACAAAAAAGATGAAAAGATTTGCGCTGATCACAGTGAAAAATACAAAGAAAAAGAAAATATGAGTAGCATAGATGCAAAAATTTTAGCAGTTATATATGGATTAAATAGTTTTAAATTATTCATTATTAATAAACAATAAATTTTGGTGAGAACTGACTGCGAGGCTATTGTGAAATTCCACCAAAAAATAAAAGGAAAAAATAGTAGTAAAAGAAGATGGTTAAATTTTTTAGACGCTACGTCAATATATCTTTAAAACATATAAAGGGAAAAGATGATTTTTTAGCAGATCAACTAAGCAGACTTATGAAAACTAATTGTTTGTTTTCAGAATGAGTACAGGCAAAAATAAAGACAAAGCATCCAGTTCAAATGAACAGAAAGGCAAAAACTTGTATCTGCAGGCTCTGTTAGGAAATACTTTATTTCAACCACAGACGAGACTAAATACGACAAGCATGGAAAGAATATATTTTGGAAAACAAAATCTAATTTTCTATCCTTCATCTAATCTAAGTTTCAGGGTAAAACCAGAAACGAAGATAGATAGACCTCAAAGATGCCTAATAGACAACCTATGGATAACATACAACAAGACTCCTAAAAACAACAGTTACTTCATTTCAGTAGTAAATTCATTAAGCCACTATTTTACAGACAAAAATGAAGACAAAATTTAGATTTTATGTAGTAGTCCAAGGAAGATTGCAAGGAGTATTCCAAACATGGATAGAAGTAATAGACTCAATCAAGGACTTTCCTACCTCGCTTTTTAAAGGATTCAATGATTTGAATGAAACACTAGACTATGTTAGAGAAACTCTTGGGCCTAATTACTTTATAAGCCCAGCTTTGAGACAAATTTCAAGACTATTTTTGCAATACAACATTCAAAAAGATACAGACAAAATAATTTTCTGCGATCATTGTTCTTCAATGACGGAAGAATTCAAAAGATTAAATCAGTAGATCGAGAGACTAGAAACAGAAAAAGGAAAAATGACACAACATATCCACTCACTACAAGAAAGGATAAAGATTTTACTTGAAAATACCGATCAAACCATACCATTAAAGAGTTCTCCATCTCATTCCAAAATGGATAAGACGGGTGTACATTCCCCAACGAATGTAGAAAGAGCTATTGTACCAGCTAAAGGTACGGCTAGTCCCGTTCAAACGATAGCGGGTAAAGACTGATCAAATCCGTTGATGGTTGACACTTTACCAAAAAGTGTAAGAATTCTGCCAGCAAGTTTCGATACAATAGCAGAGACAAGCAAAAAGACAGAGGGATTCCTCCAAAAAAGAAAAAAAAAAGGATAGAAAAAATAATAAAAAGTTCCCTTTACAAGTTACTCGCAGAAAAGACTAAAGAGGTGATACAAGAAAAAATTATACGAGAAAATTCAGAGCCAGATCCAACAGATTCTGACCACGAAAACATAGAAAATAGAAGTGATAAAAATGATCTATCGATAAATCAATTTAATCAGCACTGCGACCCAAATGAAGACAATGATTCAGGAATGAGTTTTGATTCCATAGCGCTACATAACTTGGATACCTAGAGAAATACGTAAGCAATGATGCCACTACTAAAAGACAAACAAATATATAAGCAATGACATCACAAGCCATTATGATAAAGAAGACTCCACTACATGTCCACTACTAATAAAGACGACTCCACTATCACAAGAAAACAAAGAAGGACCATTTAATTTTGAAAAAGTTTGACAAAGTCATGTGACGATGGGGTTCAAAGAGCACCCGACAGGTGAAGAAATTTTTTTCAGAGTTTAAAATTCGAACTTCAAATCCGGATCTATTTAGGGTGAGTGCAAAGTTGCTTATCCTAAAGGTAATATTAATTTACCAGTTAAAATTACGTTTAAATATAATAGGCTGCGTTTATAAAAATATGTTGTAAAATCCTACGCAGTACTCCATTTTCCTATTCCGTTATCTTATTTAGTAGTGATTAAGCCCTAAATCTATGTAATTTCTCCCAAAATTACTTTTTTTTTACTCTATTCATCTTTTTTTCTTAACCCATGTTCTTAGCATCTACTTCTTTAACCACACCCAGGGATACACAGTCTTTTGGGAGAAATTATATAGATTTAAGGCTTAATCACTACTAAACAAGATAACGGAACAGGAAGAGGGAGTACTAAGTAGAATTTTACAACATATTTTTACAAACGCAGCCTATTATATTTAAACGTAATTTTAACTGGTAAATTAATATTACCTTTAGGATAAGCAACTTAGCACTCACCCTAAATAGATCCGAATTTGAAGTTCGGATTTTAAACTCTGAAAAAAATTTCTTCACCTGCCGGGTGCTCTTTGAACCCCATCGTCACATGACTTTGTCAAACTTTTTCAAAATTGAATGGTCTTTCTTTGTCTTCTTGTGATAGTGGAGTCGTCTTTATTAGTAGTGGACATGTAGTGGAGTCTTCTATATCATAATGACTTGTGATGTCATTGCTTACATATTTGTTTGTCTTCTAGTAGTGACATCATTGCTTACGTATTTCCCTAGGTATCCAAGTTGTGTAGCGCTATGGAATCAAAAACTCATTCCTGAATCATTGTCTTCATTTGGGTCGCAGTGCTGATTAAATTGATTTATCGATAGATCATTTTTATCACTTCTATTTTCTATGTTTTCGTGGTCAGAATCTGTTGGATCTGGCTCTGAATTTTCTCGTATAATTTTTTCTTGTATCACCTCTTTAGTCTTTTCTGCGAGTAACTTGTAAAGGGAACTTTTTATTATTTTTTCTATCCTTTTTTTTTTCTTTTTTGGAGGAATTCCCGTCTTTTTGCTTGTCTCGCTATTGTATCGAAACTTGCCGCGTAATTCTTACACTTTTTGGTAAAGTGTCAACCATCAACGGATTTGATCAGTCTTTACCCGCTATCGTTTGAACGGGACTAGCCGTACCTTTAGCTGATACAATAGCTCTTTCTACATTCGTTGGGGAATGTACACCCGTCTTATCCATTTTGGAATGAGATGGAGAACTCTTTAATGGTATAGTTTGATCGATATTTTCAAGTAAAATCTTTATCCTTTCTTGTAGTGAGTGGATATGTTGTGTCATTTTTCCTTTTTCTGTTTCTAGTCTCTCGATCTACTGATTTAATCTTTTGAATTCTTCCGTCATCAAGAACAATGATCGCAGAAAATTATTTTGTCTGTATCTTTTTGAATGTTGTATTGCAAAAATAGTCTTGAAATTTGTCTCAAAGCTGGGCTTATAAAGTAATTAGGCCCAAGAGTTTCTCTAACATAGTCTAGTGTTTCATTCAAATCATTGAATCCTTTAAAAAGTAGGGTAGAAAAGTCCTTGATTGAGTCTATTACTTCTATCCATGTTTGGAATACTCCTTGCAATCTTCCTTGGACTATTACATAAAATCTAAATGTTTTGTCTTCATTTTTTTCTGTAAAATAATGGCTTAATGAATTTACTACTGAAATGAAGTAATTGTTGTCTTTAGGAGTCTTGTTGTATGTTATCCATAGGTTGTCTATTAGGCATCTTTGAGGTCTATCTATCTTCGTTTCTGGTTTTACCCTGAAACTTAGATTAGATGTAGGATAGAAAATTAGATTTTATTTTTCAAAATATATTATTTCCATGCTTGTCGTATTTAGTCTCGTCTGTGGTTGAAATAAAGTATTTCCTAACAGAGCCTGCAGATACAAGTCTTTGCCTTTCTGTTCATTTGAACTTGAACTGGATGCTTTGTTTTTATCCTTGTCTGTACTCATTCTGAAAACAAACAATTAGTTTTCATAAGTCTGCTCAGTTGATCTGCTAAAAAAATATTTTTTCCCTTTATATATTCTAAAGATATATTGTATATTGACGTAGCGTCTAAAAAATTTAACCATCTTCTTTTACTACTATTTTTTTCTTCTACTTTTTGGTGAAATTTCATAATAGCCTCGCAGTCAGTTCTCACTAAAATTTATTGTTTATTAATAATATATAATTTAAAACTATTTAATCCATATATAACTGCTAAAATTTCTGCATCTATGCTACTTATATTTCCTTTTTCTTTGTATTTTTCACTATGATAAGCACAAATCTTTTCATCCTTTTTGTCTCCATATTTATTATTTTTTGTTTTTAATACTGCTCCCCATCCTTCTAGAATTTCATATGTTTCGACTATTGGGTAGTCAATTTCTAGTGGGAGGGCTAAATCTGGTATATTTTTAACTATTTGTTTGAGTTTTTGTACTAGTTTTATGTCTTCTATATTAAATATTTTTTGCCCATGAATTCTTGTTTTAGAGTATAGAGGTCCTGCTACTTTCCCTAAATCTTTGATGAAACTTCGCGCATAATTTAATATTCCTAAAAAAAATTGTAAGTCTTTAGTGTTGTCTAATTTATCGGGCATATCGAGGACCTTTTTCGCTATATGGGGTTGTAATTTTATTTTTCCATTTCCAATTTCTACCCCTAAGAATTTTAGAAGAGTCTTACATAATTCCATTTTTTTTTGCTACTTATAATTTCATTGTCTACGAACAGTTTAAACACCGTTTGTAAATGTCCTAAATGTTCATTAATATTATTACTAAAGACTAAGATATCGTCTACATAAACTAAAATAAAGTTTTTATAGTCTCTAAATATATTATCCATCTTTCTTTGAAAAATTGGAGCGACTGTTTTTAAATCAAAGGACATTACCAACCATTCGAAATGTCTTTCTGGGGAAGTAAAAGTTGTCCATTCTATGCTATCTTCATGCATTTTGACTTTTCAATATCCGAATTTACAATCAAACTTACTAAAAAAATTTCTTCCTTGTATTCGATTTATCTATTCTGATTTGTCTGGCAATTTATATCCATCAATTCTAGTATTGTCATTAAGTCTTTTGTAGTTTATCACCATTCTAGCTTTTCCTCTTAGTACTTCATTATGATTTCTTACCATAAATGTGGCTGACCTATGTTTTGAAGTTAACCTTCTTATTACTCCTAAATTTAATAATTTTTTTATTTGATCTTCAAATTATCTCAGGTCTTCGTTTGTGAATTATATTGAAGCAGTTTTAACCGTATACTCTGGGTTAATAATATCAAGTCTGCAAGTTATATGATTGGCTTCCCAGTGCTTCAGAGGTCTTTTTCCAATTATTTCTAATTTATCTAAGATGAAAATTACTTCCTCTAGGTCTTTCTGATTTTTTATGACTCCTATATATTGTAATCATTTTATGAAATTATAAAGTTCTGCATTTATTTCTATTAGATCATAATTTTTTTCTATTTGTATATCAGATAAATTTAGTTCTAATAATTCAATTTCTTTAGTTTCTTCCTCTTTCTTGATAACATGTATTTTAGTACAATTGCATTCTTCCCCTTTATTATATTTTAATGTATTTGTATTTAGATTTATCAATATTTTTAAGATACCTTGATTTTTTTTGAATTGGTTCTGTTGTTATGGAGGTATGAGTCATATTTTTAGAAAATATTACTCCGTCTCTAGTAAGGAGGCAACTTCCGTTGTTATGTAATAAGAAGTCTAAGTCTAAAACAAAGTCTATCCTAATATTTAAATCTCTAACCCATATTTTTTCTAATTTACAACCTTTACATTTAAACAAAGTTGTTTTATTTTGTTGATGTAATTCTTTAGCCTTTGCTATCGATAAGTCTACTTCGTAGTCTTCTTCATTTATATTTTGAATATTCATACCTTCCATATTGATGGTTGATTCATTATCTTCTAGCTCCTCATCTATTTCTTTTTTATCAGTATATTTATAATCAGTGAATCTGATTGATGTCCCTCCTTTAGTATTAGTGTATGTGAGGTGGTCGTTTGGTCGTAATACTTCTTTTTTACATAATTTTTCTAAATTACATTCTCTACCTGCGTATTCTTCTGAGTTTATTTTTAAAGGGTTCATTAATTTAATTCCTTTATTTTCCATTATACCTACTGCATAGTCTATCTTTATTTTAAACCTTGAACTATTGTTGGTGGCTAATTTTCCTATAAAGTCAACACAAACTAAAAGATTGTTTCCACAGTTCACTTTTTCGTAACCTTTGGTTTGTATGCCTATTTTTATGTATTTTCTAAATTCTTTTGAATTTATCATAAAATCTGGACTACAGTAAAAAATTCCTTAATTATTACTCATGTCTACTTCTGTTAAACATATTATTGATCTTTTAGACTCTGACCATCTGCTATCATATAAAGCAATCAGTACTTTATTACCCAATTTTTTTCTAGTTAAGCCTTTGAGCCCAATTACTATCAATCCCGTGTGCATGAGATTCATTCGTTTTTTTTGCATTTCTTGCATAGATTCTTTACTAATTAAATTTATACTCTCACTATCGTTTTTTGAGACACTCAACTGTTCTTCTCTATAATGCATGTATAGATGTGTTGTTGACGAGAAAAAACCTGTATTATAGAGAACTTGTGGATTTAAAAGTTTTAATTTATTTTGTTTGAATATTTCTATGTCCCTATCTACATCTGTTAATTTATCCAACTGATGACTACTACTTGGTCTAGATAAATTATGCATTATTCTAGCTAGCATATTGTTTCCTAATCTATCTTGAGAGAAATTGGTCATTTGTCTTTCTTGGAAATTTCTATTCCTGTTTGAAAAAATATCCATGCTTTTTCTTTTCTTGTAAGTCTATCTTTTTTAGGGGTGATTTCAGTTCCCTTGAGTTGTTCTATTAGTGCTTGTATATCGTTTTTTTGCTTATTTTCCTTGGTAGGGACTTTTGTTTCTAATAAGCTATCTAGTTTTTTATTTATTTCAGTTATTTGGTCTTCTAGGTTTTTATTTAATTCTAATAAAGCAAAAATTATTAGATTGTTTTGTTTTACACTTATTAGGTTTGTTTTGCCTAATGGAGTATAGTCTGATAATCCTTCAGGATTAGGTTGAAATTGTGCTGTTTTTCTAAGAACTTCTTTGTAAAAGAGATTGTTCATGAAAGGTTAAGTCTTTAAGCTTGTCTAATTCTCTCTTAATTTCTTTTGTTTCTTTATAAAGGTTTTCTAGTTGATTATGTATTGATTCTAGTGGATTGTTATCAGTTGTTTATTTGCTACTATGGTTTGTATCTTAGAAATTATATCTAGTTGTTGATTTTTTAGAAAGTCAAAATTTTGTTCTATTTTCTCTAATGATTTATTTTGTTTATGCTGCAGGTTTTCTATGGTTTCTATTATCTTTAGAAATCTATCATCTTTGAACTGACTATGTTCTGCTAAATTTATTATTAAATCTGTAATAGTATTTAAATGTTGATTCTCACTATGTAAGATATGGTCTCCTTCTACGAAATTGCACTTAAGTAAACATCCAAATTTTAGTCTTCGATATTTCTTTTCCAAAACTTTTTTTAAATTTAAGTATTCTAATCTCTTAACGCTTCCTATTATGCTAAATATAAGGTTCTGTTTTTACAATCTTGTGTTTCTATTCTAATTTCTTTTATGTAGTGATAAACTCTAGCTCCTATAGTAGGTAAATTGTAAATCTATCTGTTTTATTTCCTGGTGTATATACAATATTTGTGAAGATATCAATAAATCTAAAAATAACCTTAATTGTTCTAAGTATAGTTGTCTTTGTTGTATCAAAAAATCGTATATATCTATATAGTTCTGTCTTATTCTCAATAGATACCAATGATATTCCTGGGTAACTATAATCTGTTTTTCGTATGGCCTAAATCTTTTCTTATATATTCTAGATGACATATATATTATTACTTGTATTTAGGGTGAGTGCTAAGTTGTTTATCATAAAGGTAATATTAATTCACTAATATAATTTCTTTGGACTCTTATGCGTCTATTTGTGTGTTGGATATTACTCTATATGCTATGTAGTTCCCATTTTAAAGCACTTAATAGCTCTGGATTGACTAAGGTTGGTCGATTTGATGAATATAGACCCCCGTGATTACAAAGTCTGTCTGTTAAGTCACTTGTTTCTAATATTTCTAGATATAGGTTTAAAGCCTCTTTTATTTTTAGCAACTCAGATTTAGTCTATAATTCTCTATATAAGTACCAATAATTTAACCTTAATTAGTTGGCAAAAGGGTGTTTTTTCATATATTATAAAATACTATATCTATTAACTGAGACTAATTTATATTCTTACACTATGTGTACCCAAAACCTTCTCGCTCTGATTATTGTGATTTATAATATTTTTATGAACAATCTCTATTAATTATTGTGATTTATAATATTTTTATGTAACTTTGAAATAATGTACATTACTGATCACTTTGTCCTAATTTATGTGATATGGATAAAATTACAAAATTAACCCTTTTAAAATGTTTTTTATAATATAGTAGAAAGATATATATTTTAAGTTGTTAATTATTATTATTTATAATACTTTTTTGGTAATTTTAAAATGATATGTGTTATTTTTTCTGTCCCAATATATGTGAGCCTGATAGAATTCTGAGAATCAACCTATTTTATTATATAGCTTTTAATTATTTTAAATTGGTAATTATTGTAATTTTTAATGTTTCTTAAGTCATTTGTAAATGATATATTGGGACTTTTCCATTTCCTTGATTGGGACTTTTCCATTTGTGACATATATATATATATATATATATATATATATATATTATAAAAGCTTTTAAAAGTCCTACAAATATAATATATAATATTGAAGATTGGAAAAAGTCTCAATCTTAAATATTATATATTATACTTGGACATAAACTCTCTTTTATAATATAGTAGAAAATATATGTGAACCTGATAAAATTCTGAGAATCAACCTATTTTAGTATATCTTTAGTTTACTATACGGCCTCCAGAGAAAAAGATCAAAATTGTACTTTTATCTTTGAGTTAATAGTCAAAATTAGTGCTTAGTAAAATGAGCTCATATTTTGGTAATTCGTTCATATTTTAATAGGTTCAGTGAGTGATTTTTTATATAGTATAATTTATATAAATTTCATAATGTTTAGAGTTAATTATAATTACATATAAAAGAGAGTTTAAGCTCAAATATAATATATAATATTCAAGATTGGGACTTTTCCCAATCTTCAATATTATATATTATACTTGTGGGACTTTTAAAAGCTTTTATAATATAGTAGAATATTCTACTATATTATAAAAGAGAGTTTAGGCCCAAGTATAATATATAATATTCAAGATAGGGATTTTTTTCAATCTTCAATATTATATATTATACTTGTGGGACTTTTAAAAACTTTTTTTATATATATATATATATATGTCACAAATGGAAAAGTCCCAAAATATCATTTACAAATGACTTAAAAATCATTAAAAATTACAATAATTACCAATTTAAAATATTTAAAAGCTATATAATAAAATAGGTTGACTCTCAGAATTCTAAAAAGTCTCAATCTTGAATATTATATATTATACTTGAGCCTAAACTTTCTTTTATAATATAGTAAAAAAATTTAATGCTTTTTAAGTCATTTGTAAATGATATATTGAGACTTTTCCATTTGTGACACACACACACACACACACACAGATATATATATAGATATTCTACTATATTATAAAAACTTTTAAAAATTCCACAAGTATAATATATAATATTGAAGATTGGAAAATGTCTCAATCTTGAATATTATATATTATACTTGGGCCTAAACTCTCTTTTATAATATAGTAAAATATATACCAATAGGTCCTGATTGGATGTAATCTCTCAACTTTTAACCCAATAGGAACTCTCTGGTTGAGATTGCTTTAAGGAAGATAATTTGCTAATCGAATCAAAATAAATCCCCACCCTAAAAAGGAAATGATAAACAATTCGATCAGGAGCACTTTCCCCTATAATGAAGTATTTAAATAAATTAGGAATTTAAAGTTCCTCTTCCTCCAATAAAGAAGGTGAATTATCAATCGAACCAAAATAAATTGCCTCCCTTAAAGAGAATGGAGGAACATTCTTGTTGAAAGTGTTTTTTCGTTGGAAGTATGTTTTCAAGTAAACTAATAATCAAAAGAATCTTTTCCTTGCTTAAGAAATGTGATTCATTCATCGAATTAAAATGAATCACTTTCCTAAAAGAGAATGTAGAAACACTCTAGTGAGGATCGCTATAAGGAAGTTTTTCACATAAACTAATAATTCAAATTTCATCTTCCTTATATAAAAAAAAATGTGATATGTCTCGATTTAGAATAAATTGCAACCTAAAATAGAAGGGAGAAACACCATTGATAGGAGAGTTTCCCATGTAAAAAAGTTTTCAACCAAAATAAAAGTTCAAAGTACCATATTCATGAAATTTTTACTTTCCATATACAGCGTATGTAGCAGTAACATATTCCAACAATCTTATATGATTATGCAAAATCTTATACTAAATCACTTGTACTACTCGTGCAACGCACATGCGCCCGACATGGATGGTCTTAATTGGCTAATCAAGCTTGAAAAAATGCAACGACATGTCCCATCATTATGGTCTCATATCATAGAGGAGGTACTGACCAACCTCAACTATCATTATGAACTTAATTACACAGAACGTTAGAGGCCCATGCAACACACGTACTCAAAAATGAACTCATATAACGCACGTATTAAAAAATTGGCAAGTCTTATAAGCAAAAAGAGTTCATTGCTTATCTTGGACAAAATAACATAAGGCTTATTGTCTTCTTTGAACATAGAGTTAAGGAACATAATGCTAAAGAAGTAGTTGCTAAATTTGGTAGGAAATAGTATACTACTAGTGAACAACTCCAACATAACTTTTGACTTCACTCTGGTTAGATCGCTGTCCTAGTAAGGAAGTTTTACTTAAAACTAATAATTCAAAGTCCATCTTCCTCATATAAAAAAATGTTGATTTGCGTAGATTTAGAATGAATCACCATCTAAAAATAGAAAGGAGAAACATCCTAGATAGAAGCGCTTTCCCTTGTACGAAAGTTTTAAACAAACTAAAAATTCAAAGTTCTTATTAAGATTATGATTTTCTGATCGATCAAAAATGAATCATAGTCTGTCCTCAAGAGTTAACAAAAAAAATTGACTTAACGCAAATATAAATTTATCGACGAATAAATAATGAATATCAAATATCATGCATTATTTTTTAGCATTTCGTAGTATTGTTAACATATAACATTTTCTTCCATAAACTTGATCAAAATGATAGAGTAGTGGTAAATCATAAAGAAATATTTTGTCACACACTTGGCATGCAATTAAATTAGTACAAGTATACATTATTTTTCTTAGTAAGTTAAATCATATATTAATTCAACTTAGTTAAGAGAAACATAACGGTGATTTATACTAATTTAATTGCATGTCGAGTGTGTGGCAAAATATTTCTTCATGTTGTGCCAATATTCTATCATTTTGATCAAGTTCATAAAAGAAAAAGTATATGCTAGCAATACAAGAAAATGGTAAAATCACATATGAACATATTAGTTTATATATTGTTACTATTTTATATAATAATTTGATATTCATTATTTATTTTCCAACCAATTTATATTTGCGTTAAGTCGGATTATTTTTTGTTACCTCTTTTAGAACCGACTATGATTCATTCTTGTTCAATTAGAAAATCACCATCTTTATAGGAGAAAGAGGAATTTTTAATTTTTAGTTTGTTTGAAAAATGTCCTTACAAGAAAAAGCGCTTCTATCTAGAGTATTTTTCCCTTCTATTTTTGGATGACGATTCATTCTAAATCTAGGTCAATTACATTTTTTAATATGAGGAAGATGTATTTATATAATTCAATCTTTAGATAATTAAAATATTATTATTTAATTAGATATTTAATTAAATTATTAATTTACTAGAGGGACAAAATGATAATTCAATTTTTAAGATAGGAACTTTCCACCTTAAAAATTATTTATATAAAAATGTCAACACTAGAAGGAGCTTTTCCATCTTTTTCCTCATGAAAATAATAATCATCATCAGCAACAACATACCTAGTGTAATCCCACTTAGTAGGGTATAAAGAAGGTTGAGAGTATGCAAATCTTACCACTACTTCGTGGAGATAAAGAGATTATTTATGAAAGACCTTTGGCTCAAGTGCATCAATCCAACTAAAAAAAGAAGGAAACACTCAATTAAACATAGCCGAGATGGAAGATGAAAGTGAAAGAAAAATTTGCATAAATCTGTAATGTGACAACGGATAAATTTTGGAGACAAAATTGAGTGACAAGGGGTCCAAGAAGAACAATAAACATAACGACGTGTCCCATCATTATGGTCTCGTCATAGAGGAGGTACTGACCAACCTCAACTATCATTATGAACTTAATTACACAGAACATTAGAGGCCCATGCAACACACGTACTCAAAAATGAACTCATATAACGCACGTGTTAAAAAACTGGTAAGTCTAAGAAAAAGAGTTCATTGCTTATCTTGGACAAAATAACATAGGGCTTATTGTCTTCCTTGAACATAAGAGTTAAGGAACATAATGCTAAAGAAGTAGTTGCTAAATTTGGTAGGAAATAGTATTGGTGTCATAACTATACTACCAGTGAACAACTCCAACATAACTTTTGACTTCACTCTCGTTAGATTGCTGCCCTGGTAAGGAAGTTTTACTTAAACTAATAATTCAAAGTTCATCTTCCTCATATAAAAAAAAGTTGATTTACGTTAATTTAGAATGAATCACCATCGAAGAATAGAAGGGAGAAACACCCTACATACGAGCACTTTCCCTTGTAAGAAAGTTTTAAACAAACTAAAAATTCAAACTTCCTCTTATTAAGATGGTGATTTTATGATCGTACAAAAATGAATCATAGTCAATCCTAAAAAGATAACAAAAAAAATTGACCTAAATCAAATATAAATATGTCGGCGAAAAAATATTGAATATCAAATAATAATACTATATAAACTAGTATAATCATTCATGATTTTTTAACATTTCGTTGTATTGTTAGCATATAACATTTTCTTCCATAAACTTGATCAAAATTATAGAGTAGCGGTACATCATAAAGAAATATTTTGCCACACACTTGGCATGCAATTAAATTAGTATAAGTATACATTACTTTTCTCTTAAGCAAGTTGAATCATATATTAATTCAGCTTAATTAAGAGAAACATAACGATGATTTATATAATTTAATTGCATGTCGAGTATGTAGCAAAATATTTTCTCATGTTGTACCAATTCATAAAAAAAAAGGTTATATGCTAGCAATACAAGAAAATAGTAAAATCACACATGAATATATTAGTTTATATATTATTACTATTTGATATTCATTATTTATTTTCCAACCAATTTATATTTGTGTTAAGTCGGGTTTTTTTTCATTACCTCTTTTAGGACCAACTATGATCTATTCTTATTCGATCAGAAAATCACCATCTTGATAGGAAAAAGAGGAACTTTGAATTTTTAGTTTGTTTGAAAACTTCCTTACAAGAGAACGCGCTCCTATCTAAGTAGTTTCTCCATTCTATTTTAGAGTGACAATTCAATCTAAATCTAGGCCAATTACATTTTTTAATATGAGGAAGATGTACTTATGGATGTATTTATAATTTTATATAATTCAATCTTTAGATAATTAAAATATTATTATTTAATTAGATATTTAATTAAATTCTTAATTTAGTAGAGGGACACAATGGTAATTTAATTTTTAAGATAGGAGCTTTCCACCTTAAAATTTATTCATACAAAAATGTCAACACTAGAAGGAGCTTTTCCATCTTTTCCCTCGTGAAAATATAATCATCAACAACAACAACAAACCTAGTGAAATCCCACTTAGTAGGGTATGAAGAAGGTAAGGAGTATGCAAATCTTACCACTACTTCGTGGAGATAAAGAGGTTGTTATGAAAGACATTCGGCTCAAGGACATCAATCCAACTAAAAAAAGAAGGAAACGCTGAATTAAACATAGCCGAGATGGAAGATGAAAGTGAGAAAAATTTAGATAAATCAGTTATGTGATAACGGAGAAATTTTGGAGACAAAATTGAGTGACACGGTGTCCAAGAAGAACTATACACGAGTGTTAGCCTTTGAAATATGCATAGGTATATTTCAGAGATTGATGATAGATCAAAGCATCATGTTTGGCCAGTTCATTTAACTATAATACACAAAAAGAGCTAGCCTCCAAAAGGCGGGTTGGTTCATTCAATCCCACAAAAAACTCTCAAACTTTTGGGCTGATTTCTATCCATATCACGTTTAGAGGGCCATGGCCGCAACCTTAGTCCAAACATTAATGAAATTATCTCTGCATTTCATGATGTGGAAGTGCGAAAGAGAGGAATCCAAACCTCATAAACAGAGGTTCGATAAATCTATACTTTGTAGAGAAGCACTTAGATAGGGAGCTCAAAGATACTAAGGTAAATAGCAAGATGCACTTGTCAACAATCATCAAAATTTCTAGGAGAATGACCTAAGCTGCTTTATGAATAGACTTAGTACACATTGGAAACATGGATTACTTTATTAATCCAAGATTTAAGCTCACAGAGAACTTAAAAGTCAAAACACACACAAAAAAAAGCTTTCAAATGATTCCCTTTAATGCAGCAGCTATATACGTAAAAGGGGTTGTAGATATACAAAATATAAGCTGAAAAAACACAGTTTTTAATAATCAAGTGACAATCTTGGAAAAGTTCTACTCCTACTATATACACATTAATCCCAAATAGTTTGGATAGACCATAACAACAACAACGATACCCAGTAAAATCTCGCAAGTTGGGTTTAGAGAGGATAGAGTACAAACATATCTTACCTCTAACTTGTTGATAAACAAACTCCGCATAAATAAAGCACGCCAAATAGTTTGAAAAAGGGATACACATATGGGAAAAATAACAATAACGAAATAATGTGAAACAAACAACTAAATAGATGGGGTAGACCATAGAAATACTAAATCCTCTCTGCTATGTTTCATTCCAATACTAAATACAACAAATAACAAAATGAAATCACACATACAACAAATATTTTTCAAGAATTATCATTTGGGGTTTGCGATGCTTACTTGGTGAAGCCATGGAGACTGTCCGTTTCTCCCTCACTCGTCTTTCTCGTCTGTGAACAACGGAAGACTCCTACACAAGTTATGGAGAGATTAGTTATTACCATATAAGCATTATTTCCTTCAAGTGTTGCATTAATTAGAGGACATTTGTCTTGTCTGTCAAATGCCGGCAAGGCCCTGGAATAATCTAACAATTACTGAGGTGGGCTGAAGAGACGTCAACATGGAAATTCAAATTGCATTTAGGTTTAGTATGAAAAAGTGTGGTTTACAAGTTAGGGTTCCTAAATTCATTGTTTGAAATGAAGAGTTGGTGCTTAATAGATTTTTTACTACTTATAACTGTTAAGGTAATACAGTTCCTAATAACTATTTTTTACAATTGCTAATATTACTTATGTAAAACATCAATGGGTACGAGAGGATTTAAATAAGACCTAATACTATTTACAGTAAAAATAACAAGTTCCGTCAAAACATAATGATAAAATTTAGCTAAGCAAGTAACACAAGAGAAACGAACTGACCTTTGACAGGTTGGGATTCTTATCAAGTACATGCTTCAAACCAGTATCAGTGAGCTTTGAGCAGTGAAATAGACTGAGAGAATGAAGATGGGCTTGAGCTCTATTCGTCAAGGATATCATTTGATGTTAGTACAAAATGGATGAACTATGTTAATATTTCTCCATAAAAGTGGATCTCCTACAACAGGGCTTGCATACTCTTTCAACTACAAATAGGTCCCCCAAGCCTAAATAACCAAGGCACAGCAACCAACAATACCTCCATCCAAACCACAATGATCATTCACCATCCGTCAGACCATGACCACCGTTCAACCCTCTCTGAAATTCATCCCCAACGGCTCACAATTTCCATCAATCAACTGGAAACCCGCACCCTGATGAATTCCCATCTTGCGAATCAAGAAAGAATTTAAACCCAAAATCCTCTAACCAACTAGTCATGGCTGAAAAACCCATCCTTAATTTGGTTACTACTGTCCATATCAAACGGATCCCAATGCAACAAATTCATCAAGTTCCTCTTTTTCCCAATTCAAACCCCAAAACTTACCAAATCCACCCCCCTTATCGAACTTGATCCCACATGAGCTTCCCTCTCCTCGATTCCAGGCCATAACGTCCGCTCAAAACAGTCACCACTCACCGCTCACCCACCTACGCCAAATCCACAAAAACAAACCCAACATTAATCTTCAACAAACCCTAAAATCGCAAACGCAAACTAAACAAAAACACCAACTTGTTCCAGAAAAACACGAAATTCAAACACAAAACGAAAAAATAGATAGATAGCTACCTGGATTTGCCCAAAAAGGGAAATGGTGGTAAAAAGAGCAGCTGCACGACCCAAAACCTAGAAGGAATTGAGAAATGAAGGGCTTTTGAACTATTACGGCGGAGTGAGTGATATGTAAAGAGTAGATTATTTGGTATTTATTGTGTTTTGACCATCGATAACTTCTATGGAGGACGGAGTGACCATTGTTTCTTGGTGTGAACGCCTGGCGCGAGATTTGGTGGGCTCATTTTATTGAATTGGGCCTCCTCTAGTATTTGGACTTTACAAGATTGAGGAGTCGTTTTGATACGTGAAATAAAGATAATAATTTCTTTTGATAAAATTGAGATTAATTTTAGAGCAATTTATATAAATGACTATATTTATAGAGTTATTGAAATTCAATAGCTATAAATATGTTATTTTCAAAAAATAACTACATTTTATATCAATATCTCACTGTATTTGTGTAATTTTATGTTTATTGTTTTTTTAATTATACAGTGATAGAATTTTAATTATCCTACATTAAATAAGATAATTTTTGGTACTATAACTGAATCTAGTTAATTATGTCCTAAAATTCTCAATTTCTCATCATTACATTAACAACTAATAATTATATGGTCAGCGCATATACTTTTGAATTCCAATCAGTTTTTAAAAAAAAATTGAAATACATTGTACACCAATCTTCATTGCTGCCATTGTTGTTGTTCAAGCATGAAGGTATTTCACATAAGTTTGTTTTAACTTGATTTATTGTAATTGTGAATGAATCTTATTTGTTTTGATTTCAAATAGGCAAACTCCATGGCAAGAATAATTGTATTCTGATATTGCTTAATACAATTTTGTTAATGTATCAATACAATTGAACAATTCAGGAAAAAATAAATGACAATGAATTATATTACAATACAATTATCCAAATGTATATGTACTTCACTGTACAAAAAATGGATGCACTGTATACGTATACATTCAAATCTACTTAATGTGTTTATGTATCCAAATGCACTTGTATTTTTAATTGGACAGTCCATGAAAAAATGACAAATATCCAAATGTACATATATTCTATTGTATTCAACATTCAAAATAGAGATATGAGCCAAATATCTATTTTTGGAGCACTTGTTCATGATGAGCTTGTGTGAGCCTTAACGAAGTTTTTCTTAAATTCATTTTAAATAGTCAATTAAATTTAACTAGATGCAATCTAATTATAAATTTAAATCATATATTAAAATAGAACCAAACAGAACGATCAACACCAATACGCATATTGTTTCGGTCGAATAAGTTTGAGTCGAATAATAATTCTCAAAATACTTGATCAAGATGAACTTGAGTGAAACTTAATCCTTAGTGCAATTTTATACTTCAAATTTGATGTAAATTTTCTTAATTTAAAGTTATTAACTGTAACCACTATTTATTCAAATTATGTTTAAAATTTACAAATATGTCTATAAAATTGAATTAAATCCAACGATGAACACCTTTAATTAATTACACTAAAATGTATATGTATTGTTTTAATAGAATAGGTTCAAGCTAAATAAAAATTAATCTCAAATAAGAATTTTTGAAGGCAAAAGTAGAAATCTCGAACACATTGCTAAAGAGGTAGCTTATATATGTAGTATGAGGGCTCCTAAGGCCATTAGTTCTAGGTTGCAACAACTTATTTTTCTATGAAGTTGTATCTCCTCTGAGTTTTATTATTTACAAACTGTGATGTAGTTTGTTATGATATGTAAATACCATTTGGTGATTAATGAATATATAGTTAATTACCCAATAAAAAATTAGTCTCAAAGTACGATCAAGATAAAATTTAGGTAATTGTGAAGTTGATTTTTATTTAAATTTGATATAATTATTAGTCAAAGATAATTATATGTTACCTCTAATTTATTTAAATTATATTTAAAATTACAATTAAAACCTTATAAATTATTAATAAAATAGAAAAATGAACACACCTTTAATTATACTAACTTAATAAATATATTGTTCGATAGAAAAAATCTAAGACAGAGCATATAATAGTTAAATAATCTCGTAATTTTATAATAAAGATTGTCTCATTAATTTACTTTTAACATTTATTTGATGAATTTGTCTTCAATTTAATACTATTTTGATGAGTTTTTCATTTATGCTTTCATGTAAAAAAAATAAAATACGCAAGTACTATATCTATAAGTGTAGAAATCTCTCAGATAAAACATATACATACATAACTTTATAAATATTTATCTTACTATACAAATTTGTTACGACTAATTTACTGTGATTATGTTAGTACTATGATGATGATAATTTTAATTGTGTGAAAAAATTATGTAATGTGGCTAAAATACAGCTATTTCTATAACAAATTTTAATTTGTGAAAAAAGAAAATGATTAGCTAAGAATTTTATCTTAATAATAAATCTATGACTATATCTATCATTTTGTCATGAAAAATAAATTATAGTTATTAGGCTAATTATTATCACAATTTCTTATAACGTGGAGCAAAATTATTTATACAGTCATGATATTTTATTTCAAATAATTTATTGTTGTAAAAATGTTGCTATTGCTACACTCAGTGGCGGATACAGGATTTTATGGTTATGGGTGCTCACTATTTTTAATATAAACTTGTATTAATTAAAGAGTGTAATTGCGCGCTAAAATTCCTCAACAAGAGTGCTTTTTAAAAAAAACTCAATAGTCGATCAAAATTCTTTGAATTGGTTCAAGAAAAAAAAAGAGGAGGAACATTATACCTTCACGTACGATTGTAATTGCCAGAGAGACAAAAAAACGAGAAAGAGGATTTTTTTGCTTTTTAGTTGGAGAACTTAAATGAAGGCACTAGAACATAATATTTTTCCCTACCCTTTTCATTTTCCCTAATTAGACTGACGAGAAAGAAAGAGAAAACAAACATGGAAAATCATGATTAAGTAGCATAATAGACATGAGCAGTGACCGCTTCAAGATTCTAAGATCATGATTGCTTCTTTAATTATCAATCACAAAATATAAATGCACAAATTTAACACTGGTCATAAAAATGATATTTAAATACGATAGCGAAAAAAAATTAATAAAAAAACTAGAGTAAAAAAGGGAGAAGGAATTTTGCAATTTTTGTATAAAATTTAATTCAAGAAAAGTCAGGGACAATGTGAAAGGAAAAATAGATCAAGGACAAAAATAAATAAATCAATAAATAAAAGAAAGTGTAATTGGAAATTAAAAGGTTGAAAGAGAAATACAAAATTTAATTTAAGAAAAGTTAGTGGGACAATGTGAAAGGAAAAATAGATCAAGGACAAAAGTAAATAAATAAATAAAAGAAAGTGTAATTGGAGATTAAAAGGTAGAAAGAGAAGAGTTGATTAGGTAGAAATCATGCGTTTAGAGGGATTCGAACCCGGGCTGAGAAGCAAATGTAAACCTTGAGCACCCACTTTTCACCAACACGCCAACTTAATCGTTTGTTGCATGGGTGCTCACCTTTAGTTTTATACGATTTTGTCTTAATTTTTATATAAGTATTTATATTTCGATACTAGGTTAATGGGTGCTCGAGCACCCAAAAACCTCCATGTGAGTCCGCCCATGGCTACACTAAGTTTTAACTCGTGGAAAAAATTAGTAATAAGCTATAACATTTACTATAAAAAATAATAAATAAATAAATAAAAAAAAGAATCTATGACTATATCATTTAATTATTACCACACTTTCTAATAACTTGAAGCAAAAATATTTATCTAGCTATAATAGTTTGTTTCAAATAATTTATAGTGGCTCAAAAGATACTATTATTTTAAATCATGGATTAAATTAATAATTAACTACGAAATTTGTTATAAAAAAAAGTGTGGCTATATCATTTAACTGTTTTCACATTTCATAATTACTTAAAGCTAAAAAATGATATTTAGCTACAAAAATTTGTTTCAAATAAGTCATTGTGGCTAAAAGGTCACTATTGCTACAATAAATTTTGACCCGCAACAAAAATTAATAATTAGCTAAAAAAATTTACTATTGGAAAAATCTATGACTATATTATTTAAGTTTTGCCACAATTCTTTATAAGTTGAAGCAAAATATTTTATATAGCTACAATATTTTGTTTCAAATAATTTATTGTGGCTAAAAGGTTAATATTGCCATAATAATATTTATCGCATAGAAAAAACATAGGATCAACTATAAATTTTTATCATAGCAATAAAGTTGTAACTACTTAGACAATTACTGCCACAATTATTAATAATTATAGCAAAAATAAAGAATTAGCTTCATCAATTTAATTTTTGTGGCTAAGAAATTTTACCTTTAAAATTTTCCATATAAGGAAATGTGACATTTATAGATAATTATAGCAAAAATGAATTAGTTCAAAATTTTTGTGGCTATTATTTATAGATAGTAAGTTAGCTATGATTTTTGAATTCATAGCTTAAATTTCGTAGCTATAGATAATTTTGTTGTAGTGAAATTACATTTTTTTTTATATGAGGAAGATGTATTTATGGATGTATTTATATAATTCAATCTTTAGATAATTAAAAGATTATTATTTAATTAGATACTATTAAATTTTTAATTTAATAGAGGGGAAAAATGGTAATTCAATTTTTTTGATAGGAGCTTTTCACCTTAAATAATATACGATTCAACTTAGTTAAGAGAAACATAATGATGATTTGTACTAATTTAATTATATGTTGAGTGTGTAACACAATATTTCCTCATGTTGTGCTACTACTCAATCATTTTGATCAAGTTCATGGAAAAAAAAAGATTATATAATGAATATCAAATAAAGAACAGTAGCACAAATCATACAGTATATCAAAATTTAATTAAATATCTAATTAAATAATAATATTTTAATTATATAATGGCTGAATTTGAAATTCAATAGCTGCACTTTAATTCTTTATATGACATTATAAACTCCCTTACATTTTAAATGAAGTCCAGAAGTCAATTGATTAACTATTTTTTTCCTTACTTTTTGTCACGCCCCGCTCGAGCCTACACCCCGGACGTGGCTGACACTCAAGAACCATTATTGGCCCCAAGCGAACCCTTGGCCTGGTCTACTTACTCAATGGAAGACTTAACTTATCAAAGATAACTCATATAAAACTTAGAATGTTATAAAGAAAACATTCAACTAGCCAATAAGGCAAACTCAAGTCTCAACATAAGATAATGAAAATGAAAAGACTAAAGAACTAACATCTGACTATTTATGAAACCTCTAAACAATTGAGATGGATGTTGGGACAAGACCCATGTCATCCTAATGAAACCAAAACTACTAAAAGCAATAAAAGGGATCCTCCGGAAGCAAGGAGGCTAACCAACAAGTCTGGAGCTCAACTATAGTCAATGATGCGCTGGATGCTGATCTTGGTTACCTGTGTCTGCATTATAAGAAGATGCAGGCCAAATGACATCAGTACATTGAATATACGAGTATACGAGGGAAATTCTAAAACAAGACATAAGCTTGAAAGGAACTGAAGAACTTACCTGGCTCAACTCAACTGAACTCATTTCAATATAAAGCAATAAAGTAAATGCAGTATAAAGAAAAGCTTTTAAAACATGGATGTACTGTGTATTTAGAAATACAATATTACTCTGTGTGTATGCAAAGATACCATATAAACTCTGAATTATATATAAAAATACAAATAAACTATGTATGTAAGAATACAAATACTTCTGTGGGAGTTTTCCTAACTGACAACCATCACGTAAGAGCTATTGTGATGATACCGCATTCTGCCTCACGGTGCCAGGGCCGTCCTATACCTTGCCGAGGGTATAGAACTTGACTACTAAGTGGATCCACTAGTCTATGCTAAAAAGCACTAAGGAATCATCTAAAAAGTATGATCTTTTTCTACCCAAGATGGCTACATGGTTTATGAGGGCTGGGAGTTGTCTGAACTCTCCCCATATCGGTGCTCAATACTACTCCTAAACATGATACTAGCTCTTATGTTTAAAAACATACTTCTTTCTGTGATTTGAGATAATTGCTCAAAAACTTAGCTCAAGGGCTCTTTGGAAATCAAAGTTTCCTTTTCTTGTTCAAATGTGAAAGCATTTTAAAACTCTTTAGGAATACATAGTCCTCATATATTCTTTGAAGAAATGAACTTCAACTTTTACTCTTTACTTAAGTTGAACTTTAAGTCTTAAAACAAAGTTAAAACATTTGGAAAAAGACTTTTGGAAAACTCTAATAACTTCTCTTGACTTGACTCTTACTTTCCTTGAATTGAATTATGGATTCAAGGTTCATGACCTCATGTTTATGGATGATTTCATGATGTTTAGACGTACCTTAGAGTGTTGGAATAAACTAGAAAACATAGGTACGTTGCTAAGGAACTAGTACTGAAAGAAGGGGGAAGAATGGGAAGAACTGGCGTCCCTGGCGCTCTAAGTGACGTGGGGCGCCAGCCCTTGAACTTTTGGGACTGGGTGTCACACCTCGCTTTAATCTCTGTTTTTTAGAAGATGTGACGGGTTTTAAAAAATAGTAAAACAAAATTGAGTCGCCACTTGGAATTGAGTTTTTTTTTTTTTGGTGTTCCAAGGCACCTTATAAATTCCTAATTAAAAGGAAATGACTCTTATTTTTATTTTTAGTCTACGAAACAAAGGATTGGGTAAGGAATTCTATTGACTGGAGGGAAGGTGTAAGGCACCCTCCGAGTCCCGTAGTTTTAGCACGGTCGCTTTATTGATTTATGTTTGGCTAAATATATATATATATATATATATATATATATATATAGATTTATTTTTTATTTATTTTGGATAAAATAAATTGGTGTTAGTCACTAATTTTTTAAAAAAAAATGATTTGTGGTATCAAGCCTAGGAGCGTAACCGCACACAAGACCCTTTTATTTATCTATTTATTTTAAAAAATATATTTAAAAAAATAACACACACCAAGGATCGTAACCGAACACATGGTGGTGTTTAATGAATTTAATTTATTAAAAATAATAGTTGATGACTCAATTTTAAAGAATAAGTAATGAGAAAAAAAAATCAACAAACTTGCTATAAACATGATCATAAAAAAAATAAAAAATAAAAAAATAAAAAAAAACAAAATAGGCAACTACTTAAACTTAAATTGTTTGCCCTTTTTTATAATAAATAAACCCATTTTTATTTTTTTAAAGCAAACAAGCAAAATGTAGTAAAAGAAACTTATAAATTTTATTATTATTTTTTACAAAAATGGTGGAGTTAAAGGAAATGACCAATTTTACAAAATTTGATTTTTTACAAAAAATACTCACATTGTTCCTCTTGAAAGGAAATTGCAAAGGTAGCCAAATTTAACTAATAGCCAAATTACTAACCAAAACATAACATAATTTGTATTTTTACAAAAATGACCAGATTTACATTTTTACAAAAATGGTCAGATTTATATTTTTTGCAAAAATGACCAGATTTACATTTTTTTTTATTTTTTGCAAAAATCGGCCAGATTTGAATGGTGTCAAAAATATGAATTTAGAAAACTCTTTTTATTATTATTCTTTTACATATTTGTTTAGTGGATATATATCTATGTGAATGAACAAACTTAAACATAAAACATAAAATAAATTTAACAATAGAACATAAACTACTTAACAACAAAATCTAATCATATTCAATATAAAATCATACTTAGCTAGTAAATAAACAACAAAAAAAACAACAACATAAATTTAACATAAATAATTAATCAAACATAAGAGAGCATATTTCATTATTTATAAATTTATAAAATTACATTGCAAATTAACTATTAAATAAACAACAATAACGTTTAATCATATCAATATCAAGTCATACTTAACTAGTAAATAAATAACAACACAACAACAGCATAAACTTAACATAAATAATTAATCAAACATAAGAGAACATATTTCATCATTCATAACTTATAAAATTGCATTGCAATTTGTAAAGAACAATACTTAAGTAGAGATGACAAGCAATAGTGAAAGCCAAAGACAAGCAATGATCAACCTTCTTTTTGTTTGAACTTCTATTTTTTGTGTTTCTCTCTTATCTTTTTCTTTCTTTTTTTTTTCTTTTTTTTTTCTTCCTCCCTCTTTTAAAATGAAATAAGAGGGGGTTTAAATAGTTTTTAGAGCACACTTCATCTTCTTGAAAATCTGACCACCAATGCATGTTGGGAAGACTAGAGTAAAAGACTTTTGGTCTTCCCAACATGCCACCCAAGATGGCCAATGAAAAATTTTCTTTTTCTTTTCTCTTTTTTCATTTTTCAAGAGAAGAAAATATTAAATTACTTCATTACCCTTTAGAGGGCCACATTTCTTTTATTCATTTATTGAATAAAAGATATTTGGGCCATCTGAAAATTCAATAGGCCCACTAAAAAAAATCATTAAATTTGATCAAAGGCCCAAATTAACAAAAACAAATCAGCCCACTAACAAAAAAAATAAAATAAAAAAAAAAAAAAATCATGCAACTAATGTATTTGAAAGATCAAACACAACTAAAAAAATAAAAATAAATACAAATTCGGAATTAAAATAATAAACAAATAAAAATAATAATAAGAACAAAATAAGCAAACTACATCTAAAAAGTAATAAGAACATACATAATCCGGTAAAAAAAATGACTAGTAATTAAAAGAGTAATAACATATTTGGATAGATGGTGGAAAGGTGAGAAAAATTAATATAGGTTGTTGGATGAACGGAGACCGCCGAAAAACTCACCGAAAAATTTTCCGACGGAGTTTTGACGTGAAACCTACATCAAAAGATGACTCTTGAAGAGCTCTACACATTTATACAAGGGATATTAAACAAAGATAACCGGAACTTCATAAATCTAAAGAAAAAAGTAGTGATTAAGGTTCGGTTTTTCTTAGATCTATAAAGATTGGCTAGGAATAAAAGCAAATGATTTGTGAATTTGTGTAGGGGAGGGTGAAAGGAAGAAGTGGTGAAATTTTGAGTAGTTTTTCGACGACCGTGGTGGCGATCGCCGGTGGGGCGGCGGCGGCGGCCGGCCGACGAAGGGGAAGAGGGAAGGGGAGAGAAATAATAATAAAATAATGGGCAAAAATCTGATTTGGGGTCTTTTGTATTTTGGTGGGGTTAAATGAGAGCCATTAGATAAAACATAATGAATGGTTGAGATTGAAATTAAGCCACTAGTTATTGGACTAGGTCAACAATTAATTGGGCTGTCAGATTTTGGTTCCAATCAGCCCAATTCAATCAAAATTGAGTCTTTTGGGCCAATTTGTATTTCTTTCATATAGACCAAAAAAAAAAATGTTTAAATTATGAAAAATAATCTATTTATATATTTTGTAGGAGTAATTAAATATGTCAAAAATTAGGTGTTCACAGCATGCCCCTCTTTGCTTGGGAACATGAAGAGTTTTCAAGCAAAGAAAGTGAACGAGGTGGCTAATTTTTGACTGCTTCAAACTCCTTTGAAAGCAATTTTAAAAATGGTGACCGAACCTTGCTTTCGAGGTTGCCTACATATCCTTGGCTAGAAGGAAATCAGGTCAGTGTAGTTCGAGAAAATTACTGGCCGAAACCATCAAATATTGTGGTCAAAGTTGTTTCTTGTTGCTTGTTGCTTCATGTTGCTTGTCACCATCTACTTTCTATAGTTACATAAAAAAGCTATGAAACTATGCATCTCTGCATTCTAGGAGTTACAAGATTCCTACTTAATGTGTCTTCTTATGCTCTTGTCTTGATCTTGACTTGCTCTGTGCATTGTCTGTAAGATTGATATTGATGCTCTCTTCGAAGACTGCGATGCATGTTGAGGTTGACTCTCAAGACGCGAGGTCACAAAATAAAGATTCCAAATAGGATGAGCTTCTGATAGGAAAAAAAAAAGGATATAAAAATCTTGGACTATGACGTATAGCCCTAGAAGGAAAAAGAGAAATGGGCGTGTTGCTCTGAGAGTTTCAAATTGGGACATGTTGTCCTTATGAGTTTACATAAGATTGGGCGTATTACCCGAAAAATGAATATGGTGCATATTGCACATGAATGAAAGACTGGTGCGTATTGCACTGGGATGAAAGACTGATGTGTATTGCTCAGGATGGAAATATGGTACGTGTTGCCCATAAATGAAAGACTAGCGCGTATTGCACCAGAATAAAAGAGTGGTGCGTATTGCCCAGGATTGGAAATATGGTGCGTGTTGCCCATAAATGAAGGACAGGTGCATATCGCACAAGAATGAAAGGCTGGTGCGTATTGCCCAGGATGGAAATATGGTGCATGTTGCCTATAAATGAAAGACAAGTGCGTATTGCACAGGAATGAAAGGCTTATGCGTATTGCCCATGATGGAAATATGGTGCATGTTGCACATGATCTTTCCAACTAGGAGATGTTTTCCCAATAAGGGAATGAGAGCGGACGTATTGCCCGAATTTTTCACTTTGAGAGGGAAAAATGCGAATAGCATGAGATGAAACGACCAAAAAAGTGAAGACTTTTGAGAGCTTCTTTTGTGATGTTTCATCTTCTTGACTTGTAATCTTGATTGTTTTTTTTTTTCTGTGTTGAGCAAAAGAAAGAAAATTGTTAGTTTAGAAAATGATGATTGGTTTGTGGCCTTGATGTTTTGATGACTTGACCATGCTTCCAACTAATTTCTCAAATCCTGATTCAAATCATTGGCTGAATAACCTTTTTGAATGCTCCTCTTGTTAATTAGAGACCTCAATCTTTCTGGTACTATCAGACATCGTGGTGCGATTGATTTTCCAGAGGAAATTTTGCCTTTTGGTAATTTTTCAATGGCTTGAGATGCTTTATTGTATTTTTTCGGTGAAGGTCCCAGGTGACTTTAGTCCTTGATCAATGAGATGTCAACTCAAGTATTTCGCTTCACTTTTGGGAACCATAGTGAGCTTAGTAACCTTTGGATTTGCTTTGACACAAGATTAGATCGAAAGGGACTCAAAATGTATTAGGATTAAGAGAATGAAAAGATGGAATCAAGATAGACTTATGCCTAGCAATAGATAATCCCTTTGGGTAAGAAGAAAAGGAAAACTTATCTGGAGGTATATGCCGACGTTGAATGAACCATGACATGCACTTTGGATTCAACTCTCGACCCTTTTGAGTTGTTTAGTTCTCAAAGTCTGAATCATTATCAAACTGAAATCGATCTTTATATTCCAACAACGCTCCATGCCGAGGTGTTTGAGAGCCCTTATCTGACAAAGCGATATCTTTTGCGGGTTCCCGGCTATTTAACCATTTTCATTTGATTCTCTCTCATTTTCTTAAGGTGCCCGTGAGGGTTTTCACCAATAAGATCCTCTCTTTTGTCGTCTTGTGGCGCCCGCAAGGGTTTTCACCGGTAAGACTCTCTCCTTTTTTTTCTTTTTCTTTTTTGTTTTATGGTGCCCGCGAGGGTTTTCACCAATAAGACATTTTTTTTTATTATTATTACTATTATTTTATTTTATTTTATTTTTTGTCTTATGGTGCCCGCGAGGGTTTTCACCAATAAGACATTCTTTTATTTTTCTTCACGATGTTGTCCTTGATACTTAATTGTCTATGCAAGACATGTGAAATGTGACACTTTGAAAGAGGTGGTCAGAACATTAATTGTCGAATATAACCATAAACAGAGTCATAGTTTTGAAACTATTCTAACAAAAAAATAAAAGAAAATGCCCCAGTTTCTATGAACATTGGGAATATTAATTTTTAAGGTGGTGTGACCAAACCCCAGAAAGGGCTGCCTACGTATCCTTTCAGAATCAGGTCGAACGTAGTTCAATCATTAAAAGAGAGGATTTTTTTAATTTTTTTTTGTTTTTTTGAACGCATCATATGTAGTATCTTTTGATTGCGTTTGCATTAACAACCATGTCTGTGGATTTTCCCTCCACGTCAGTAAGATGCAATGCTCCTTTGGACAACACCTCCTTAACAAGATATGGACCTTGCCAATTTGGGGCAAACTTTCCTTTGGCTTCTTCCTGGTGTGGAAGAATGCGCTTTAAGACCAGTTGACCTACTTCAAAATGACTTGGGTGCACTTTCCTGTTGTATGCACGAGCCATTCTTTGTTGATAAAGCTGGCCAAAACAAACAGCCGCTAATCGTTTTTCATCTATTAATGTCAGCTGCTCCAATCGGGTTTTGACCCATTCAGTATCCTCAATTTCAGCTTCCACAATAATTCGGAGAGATGGAATTTCAACTTCAGCCGGTATCACAGCCTCGGTTTCGTACACCAGTAAGTAAGGTGTTGTACCAATCGATGTGCGTACTGTTGTGCGATATCCCAATAGTGTGAAAGACAATCTTTCATGCCACTGCCGGGTGCCTTGAACTATCTTCCTAAGGATCTTTTTGATATTCTTGTTGGCAGCTAAAGGGCCAAGGAGCGGCCATATGATGCAACTCTGAAGGAGGTGAATGAATTAAGTCACCATGAATCTGACATTGATGACATTTCCTCACAAAGCGAAAGCAATCCCTTTCCATGGTAAGCCAGTAATACCCTGCTCGAAGTATATTTTTTGCGAGAACATATCCATTCATGTGTGGTCCACACACCCCAACATGTACTTCATTCATGATCTTCTCAGCTTCTTCCGCATCCACACACCTCAGCAAGTTCAAATCTGGGGTTCGTTTATATAAAATTTCCCCACTCAAAAAGAAACCACTAGCCAACCGCCTAATAGTTCTTTTCTGACTTCCATTCGCATGTTTTGGATATTTTCCTGTTTTAAAAAATTCTTTGATGTCTAAGCACCAAGGCTCACCATCCAGCTCTACTTCAATTGTGTTGCAGTAACCATGTTGGTCACGAACTTGAATTTCCAAAGGATTGATGTAAGTGTTGCCAGGATATGGAAGCATTGAGGCCAAAGTAGCCAATGCATCTGCCAATTCATTATGATACCTAGGGATATATCTAAATTAGATTGACTTAAACCTTTTGCTGAGGTCTTCCACACACTGTTTGTATAGAAGGAGCTTAAGGTCTCGAGTTTCCCATTTGCCTTGAGCTTGGCGAATAAGCAAATCAGAATCTCCCATCACAATCAATTCCTGCACATTCAAATTTATCGCCATATTCAGACCCATGATGTAGGCTTCATACTCTGTTGTGTTATTGGTGCTGAAGAAACGCAGTCGTGCTATTGCAGGGTAATGTTGCCTTGTGGGCGATATGAGAACAACCCCAATCCCTATGCCTTTTGTGTTGACTACTCCATCAAAGTATAATTTCCAGACCTGATTTTCATCTGGATCTACTCCCTCAATTGAATTGACCTCTTCGTCTGGAAAATACGTATCCAAGGGTTCGTAGTCTCCATCGACTGGGTTCTCCGCCAAATGATCTGCCAATGCTTGAGCTTTCATTGCAGTGCGGGTGACATAGATAATGTCAAATTCTGTGAGCAAGATTTGCCATTTTGCGAGTCTACCTGTTGGCATTGGCTTTTGAAAGATGTACTTCAAAGGGTCCATCCTAGATATGAGATAAGTTGTGTAGGACAAAAGGTAATGCCTCAACTTCTGAGCAACCCAAGTTAGGGCGCAACATGTCCTTTCCAAGAGTGTGTACTTAACCTCATAGCTAGTGAATTTCTTGCTCAAGTAGTAGATGGCTTGCTCCTTTCTACCTGTGGCATCGTGCTGACCAAGAACACATCCAAAAGAGTTATCTGTTACTGAAAGATACAGAAATAATGGCCTATCAGGTTCATGAGGGATCAAGACGGGAGGGTTGGACAGATACTCTTTGATTTTGTTAAAGGCTTGTTGACAATCATCCGTCCATCTGACAACAACATCCTTCTTTAAAAGTCTAAAAATCGGCTCACAAGTGGTTGTGAGTTGAGCAATAAACCTACTGATGTAGTTTAATCTCCCGAGTAGGCTCATGACCTCAGACTTATTTTTCGGGGGTGACAATTCTAGAATGGCTTTTATTTTTGAAGGATTCAATTCGATTCCCCTTCTGTTGACTATGAAACCCAAAAGCTTTCCAGACGAAACTCCAAATGCACATTTTGCTGGATTAAGCTTGAGATCATATCTTCGCACCCTTTCGAAGAATTTCTTCAACTCCTGCACATGAACCGCTTGTGTTTTTGACTTGATGATTACGTCGTTGACGTATACTTCAATTTCTTTGTGCATCATGTCATGAAACATGGTGGTCATGGCCCTTATGTAAGTTGCCCCATCATTTTTCAGGCCGAATGGCATGACCCTGTAGCAATAGGTCCCCCACGGAGTGGTAAAAGCAGTTTTCTCTGCGTCTTCTTCATCCATCAGAATTTGGTGATACCCAGCATAGCAGTCCACGAAAGATTGAATTTCGTGTTTGGCGCAATTATCAACTAGAATGTGGATATTGGGTAAGGGAAAGTTGTCTTTAGGACTAGCTTTATTCAAATCCCGATAATCAACACAAATTCTAGTCTTTCCATCCTTTTTCGGCACAGGAACAACATTTGCCAGCCAAGTAGTGTAACGAATGGCTTGAATCACATTGGCAATTAATTATTTCATGATTTCCTCCTTGATTTTTTCACTCACGTCTGGTTTGAATTTTCTTTTTTTCTATTGGACGGGTGGAAAATCAGGGTTAGTGGGTAACTTATGAACCACCAAATTGACACTCAAGCCTGACATGTCATCATAGGACGAAGCAAACACATCTTTGTACTCAAACAAAAGTTGGATTATGGCATCCCTAATTTTTTGTTCGGTATGAACGCTTATCTTTGTTTCTTTGACTTCTTCAGTAGTTCCTAAATTAATTATCTCGGTTTCACAAAGATTAGGCTTAGGTTTATTTTCAAACTGCTCCAGTTCTTTATTTATTTCCCTAAAAGCCTCATCTTCATCATATTCGATTGTTTGACTCACAGATTCGAGAATAAACAACTCTTTGAGATCTGGGAGTGAATTCCGCATGCATGTCATGTTATCAAAGTCGGCATTAACAATACTGGATGAGAAAGAAAGAAAAAAAATGAAAAATAAGAATTAGGGGAGGGTAAAAGACAAAATTATGAAATTGGAATTTGATTTCATTGAAATTGAAAAAGATAGAAGGGTTAACACTAGTACAAAACATTTTTCAAGACATTCGGATTACAACCCCTGACAATAATCCCAATACAAAAAGAGTAGCAAAACAAACTACGAAGACCCCTCCCTTATGGGGAGAGGAGTGGCTTTCCAATTGTTCAGCTTAACACCTGGGCCAACGAGCTGCACATCAGCATGACTGGGGCCTTCACCAACTTGGACCATGTTCGCTTCACAAAACAATTGACTGAGATCTTGACGAACTTCTTCAATGTCCCCCTGAGTATAAGAAGCTTGAGTCTCTTGTCCCTGAGGTCTGATGAAGGAATGAGAAATATGGGGAATCGATTGCGGCAGCGCCCAATCACTCTTTTTGTGGTTTTTAGCCTTATCTCCATCTCTCGTGGTTGACTTGTATCCGAGGCCAGAAGTGCCTTGATTCCCCAAAAGAGCAACGGGGTCCACAATTTCTTGCGAATATGCTCCCAAACCTTTACCAGGTTGATAACCATGTTTGAGCATTGACGCTGCTACCATCGCAGAGACAGGAGAGAGATATGATTGCATGATAGGATCCTCTTCTTTAAATCGATCGACAGAGACCACTTCAAAGGACTGGAAAACAACAGACTCACATCCTTCTTTGGCTTCAATGCATGGGATAAATGGATCTCTGTAAATAGATAAATCATCTTCGCCATGAACGATGATTTCTTGGTGATCGTGTTCAAACTTGACGACCTGATGCAGAGTTGATGGGACTGCCCGAGCCATGTGGATCCACGGTCTTCCCAAAAGAAAATTATAAGAGGTGTCCATGTCCATCACTTGGAACATAATCACAAAGTCCACGGGTCCAATTGTCATGGTTAACTCAACTTCTCTAATAGTATCCCGCTTTGAGCCATCATAAGCTCGCACACACACATTGCTGGGGCGAATTCTATTGGTGTTAATTTTCAAGCTTTGCAGTGTAGAGAGAGGGCATATGTCTACCCCTGATCCTCCATCTATCATGACCCTCTTAATATAGTGCCCTTCACATTTCACCGTAAGATGCAAGGCCCTGTTGTGTCCAGCTCCTTCCACGGGCAACTCGTCATCAGTGAAGGTGATTATATTTGCCTCAAAGATGCGGTTGGCTAATTTCTCTAACTGATTTGTTGTGGTCTCCTTTGACACATGTGCCTCATTTAGAATCTTAGTCAACACACGACGATGTTCCTCTGAGTGTAAGAGAAGAGACAACAGGGAACGTGCTGTGCCGGAGTTTTCTTCAGTTGTTCCACAACAGAGTAATCTGGAACTTTTATCTTTTTTAGGAAATCTTCTGCTTCTTCCTCAGTGACTGCTTTTTTCACCGGTACTTGATTGTTTTGGGCCATCTTCCCTTTCCAAAGCTCTTCTGGAGAGTAGCATCTTCCAGAGCGTGTCAGCCCTCCTGCTTCATCAGCTTCTTCAACAATTTCTTTCCCTTGATAGAGCACGACAACCTTATCATAGTTCCATGGAACAACTTTTGGATCAGTTAGAGGGAGCTGCTGGATGGGCTTAATCATGATGGGTTCTGTCAACTTTGTCAAGCAACTTTGGCCCTGTTGTATTGATGATAAGCCTTTTGAAAAATATAACTTTGGCATACCTGATCGGACTTCAAGCCTCTTTGGAACTCTAGGGACAGACAAAACTTTGGTACCAAGCTTGACAGATTCTTCACTCAATGATGCGACTGGTTCTAGACTCTTTATAGACTTATCTCCCTCTCCGATCTTTCTAAACAACTTTCCAGCTTTTCCAAGGAGTTTGTACTCTTGATCATCACAAACCATACCCACTAAATGAACATTGTTTTGAGCTGGAAGTGGGTTATTGGTTACATTAGGAGTGTTCTGATCATCTGTCACCACGATTACTCCGAGATCAATTAGCTTCTTTATCGCCCTTTCGTGGTCCAACAATTATCGGTGCTGTGTTCTGGCCCCCCTGAATGATATTCATATCTTTTATTAGCTTGAAAACCTGGAGCATTTGGATTCACACGATGTGATGGGATAGGCTCAATCACCCCTATCTTCCTTAGCTTTTGAAATAGACTGGAGTACGACTTTCCTAATGGAGTGAATTTTCTTTTTTGCCCTTGTTCTTGAGCATAATTTTGCACAGGAGGAGAGTTGTAAGGAACTTGATAGGGTGGCCGTTGTGGGCGAAGGTTTCCCTGAGTTGGAGCCCGAAAATGTAGGCGATTAGAAGGATGCACATACAGCTGAGCATTAAAGACTAGATATGGAGATGGAGGTGCTGAGTACTGAGGAACATAAGGGTAATAATGCTGAGGGTAGCTAGACTGTCCTTGAAATGGGGCGTAAGGACGATCTGACTTCCTTTGTGCCCCTCTCGACCCTAATGCTACCAAAGAGACTTCTTCTTGCTTTTTACGATTTCCAAAACTGCCTGAACCACTTTGAATGGCCTGCGTGGTAGCTTTGATTGCTGTTTGACTCACAATTCTTCCCGACTTGAGGCCACTCTCGACCATCTCTCCGATTTTAATTGCTGTGGGGAATGGTCTTCCCATTGAGGCTATTAGGTGATGAAAATAGTCGGGATCTTGAGCTTCTATAAAGATGTCGACTAACTCTTGTTCATCCAATGGCGGTTTGACCCTGGCCGCTTGCTCTCTCCACTTGATAGCGTATTCTCTGAAACTTTCATTTGGCTTCTTTCTCATATTGGACAGTGTATTGCGGTCTGGCATAATGTCAACATTGTATTGGAATTGCCTAACAAAGTCTTGTGCCATATCATCCCAGATGTGCCAGCGGGAGATATCCTGATCTATGAACCATTCTGAGGCGACGCCTGTCTAACTTTCACCAAAGTAAGCCATGAGTAGTTCTTCTTTACCCTCTGCGCCCCTAAGTTGATTGCAGTATCGCTTGAGGTGAGCTATGGGATCACCATGACCATCATATTTGTCAAATTTAGGGGTTTTGAAACGAGGTGGTAGGTGGACATTTGGGAACATACACAAGTCCTTGAATGCGACACTCTTGTGCCCTCCTATCCCTTGCATGCTTTTCATGTGTTGCTCGATACTTTTTATTTTTTTGAGCATTTCCTCTTGTTCTGAGCTTTGAGTGGGTCTTTCAACATCGATAGGGGAACCAAAGTGGACAGAGTTAGGGCCCCCGAATGCCATCCCAGGAGTGTAATACTGCTCTGGTTGGGCAGTGAACTGTCCCTCTTGAGTTGTTCTTTGAGTCACAGTGGGCGGTGGGAAAGTACAAATCGGTGCACCTGTAGTGAGAACAGGATTACTTCTGGATGGCATGGTTTGAGGGCGTGTCGCTGATGGTCCGACCCCATAATTATCGAAGGGACCATATCCCGGAGAGAAGAAATGATCAGATATCGGAACCTAAGAGGATGAGGATCGAATACTTGTGATCTCAGGAAAACCGGAAATGGACGTTGGTGGTTCTTGGCCATTGGCCCAGGCTTGCCACAACTGTGCCATGACAAGTCTCAATGTCCGATTTTCCTCAACAGTGGTTGACTCTCTTGTTGTTAATTCTGGTGGAGTTTCTACCTGACTCACTGGAGTCTCAGTATTGATTGTCATTGATGCTCTTACCTTAGACTTTGTAACGTACGAGTGTTCTGCCAGTTTACCACAAACCAACCACCTAAAGCTTACTAAATGACAGAAACGACAAACTTGTTAGGAGTTAGGCATTTCACATATATTAATCACATATTTTATGTCAAACACCTAACATCATGAGTTCCAAAGGCCATTTGTCTCATCCCAGCCACGCTTTGCTCATTGTCCTCTTTTTTTTTCTTTTTTAAATTATTATTATTATATTTATTTATTTATTTTACAAAAGTGTTTTGATCGAACCCGTTGGGGGTTGCCTACGTATCATGTCACCGCATGAATCAGATCAGTACGTAGTTTCGGAGATTCAAAAAAAATAAAAATAATAAATAAATAAAAATAAAAATAAAACTAAATAATAATAATGATAAAAAAGTTGCATCAATTTAGAGAACCAAAACAAACCCTTTCATTCAATTCAATGCTTCAGAACAGACTCCAAATAAGTCAAAATAAAAAAATAAAAAAAATTTGGAAAGGGCTACGATCAACATGATCTAAACAAAAAAAAAGATAGAACTTAACAATACTGACTTCGAAATAAAATAGAAATAACAACACTGCCACACTTCATCCTTCTGTATCTTCTTGGGGCTTTCTCTTTCCTCCCAAGAGCTCATACAAGTTTACCAATACTTTTGGCAATTGAGGGACTATGGTACGAGCTTGCTCCGCAACTTTCGCATCATTCAAACGACGATGATCTCTAATGACATAGGACACTTGCTCAGCCAATTGATGCACACGACGTCTGGCCTGTCCCATGCTTTCATGACAATCCTTTAACCAGACCTGATTATTACCAAGATTGTTTCTCAAGACGGCTTCACGCTCTTCTATCATCTCAAGGCGATTGCGAAGGGTAGCTCTTTCGATGATCATTTGCCTTCTCTCCATTTCCATACCGGTATACTGATGGATTTTCAACCTCTGTTCTTCCAGCTGTGCTTGTAATTGACCATTTGATTGCACCCAATCGGACCTCTGTTCCTCAAACTGCTCCTTTTGCCTCTTAAGCTCGCCCCTTGGTGGTGCACAAATTTTTTCAGATGCAGCCAAACTCTTCCTCAATCGAGAAATCTCAACATCTTGTTCCCTTCTTACCTGTCGAGCTAAATTTATTCTTCCATCTAGCTCATCCTCTAACCGAACTAATTTCACTTCGGCTTGCTGCAATTCTTCCTCAACCTCTCGCAACTTTAAATGGTGAGTCCTTCCTTCTTGAACCCGAACTTATTGTTGGGCTATGGTGGCTTTAGCTTGTTCCAACTCCGTTTTCAACTGCCTTATAGTATGTTGATCCTTTCTTTTTCTGCTAGATCCTTCAAAAGTGTCATTGAACATAACCGAATTATGAAACCATTCTAGGTACGCTGGGTCCACTTTTCCTTTATCCTGCTCTACTACCATATTTCTTTGTTCAGAAATTATACTCCCAAACCAAATCTCCAGAATATCACTACTGTTAAAGGAAAAACCTGGGGGAGTGTCAAACACAAATCTGCTCATATCTTCAACTATTGGGACTTCTTGAATTCTAGCCAGCTGACACATAACCCGAAGCGAGACATATGGTTGGACGCCTTTAAGCCCAATCAACACAAGAAATGAAATGTCAGAGGACATGCAGATGACATCCTTTGCTGGAAACCAGTAGTAGTTCCACACAATTTTATCAGAAGTTAACCCCAAGAGTTTTTCTTCACATGCTAAAATTCCTTCTGGAAAATTGGCTTTCGCTGTCCTATCTTTGTGAGAGGATACATAGTTGGACCAGTCAGCAGTGAATCTCGGAGCATGATTATGACGATAGAGATGTTCCAAAAACCATATCTGTAGCAAGATGTTGCACCCTTCAAAGTAGGTGGCCCCTTCTTTACATTTGGTCAATGCACGGAATATATCCGCAAGAATCATGGGAATAATGGTTGGGTTTTGCATCGTAGTCAGTGCCTTTACCACCCCATCCAAACGAATGTCGATATGTTTGTCCCGCTCTGGAAAAACAATGATCCCCAAAAATGCAACCATGAAAGCAAAACGTCCATTCACTTTCCAAGCTTCCCTGCCCCTTTGATTGCTGAGTTGCCTTTGGTATTTCTCAAACCCATCCTTTTTACCGTACCCCTCATATAGAAAATCAAAGAGATCCACCCATTTTTCAAGCTCTCTTTTTCTATCTAGTTGATCTTAAGCAGGTCCAGAAATTTATTGTCGTCGACGTTCTTAGGGATTATGGGTCTTTTGTTGCGGAGATCAACACCCCGATTACTAGACCTTTTACCCATGAAGCTAGCAATCTCTTCTAGAGTTGGAGTCATTTCAAAATTAAAAAATCGGAATACATTATTTTTGGAATCAATGCCTCAATCACATCTCTCCTGGGGTTAATTTCCAACAAATGCACCAGATGTTCCAAATGTTTCTTAACTTTTCTCTGCTCAAAACTTTTCATATTTGTCCACTATTGCCAAAGATTCGGAGGTATCGTATCCACAATCATGCACTCTGAAATTCCTTCAATCCTAGGTTTCGTCGAGCCATGTCCTCTAGTTAGAGGTGTCATTCGTACCTTTGAATGAAAGATAATCAAAATAAGGATTTTGTCTTGATTGACACAACTTATTCAAGGGAGGACAATTAAGAAAAAGGGAAAGTAAAGAATCTTTTTTTTTTTTTTAGAAAGAAAGAAAAACTCAAAACACTCTTTTTGGAAACACCAAACCCGAGAAGGGATGCCTACGTATCTCATTTTAGTGAGAATCAGGTGTGCGTAGTTCATAGTATTAAAAAAAAAGAAAAAGAATTGTCTTTTGAAAGACTCATTTTGGACATTATATAAGCTAACAACGTTTAGTTTTGAAAGGAGACTTTTTTTTTTTTTTGAAATCGAAAGACAAGTCATCCAAAGCTGGTCAACAATGTAAAGCCTTTTGAACAAATTATTTCAGATAACACATATGATGAACATGTTGGTCCATAGTGGTAACATGTCTTAGACGGATCCGGCCCTTATGCCGAGTTTCGCTAGGTTATACGCTCATAATGCAGACAAACGAAGCCTATTAAGGATGTTATATCTGGATTGATTTACTAGGTTTATCATCCTATAGGAAAGGTGTCTAGACTGCCTTACTCGAGCGAACAACTCGAGCCGGGGAGGGTCAGTTTCCCAGTAGCAAAGCTATTCCGGCTTAACTGGTGATCCAACCCCGCCTAACATGTGCGATTAAAATCCTGAATCGGGAGCGTAACCGCACACTGGCTCGTCTCAACAGAAGTCCTGTGGAGCGTACCCGCACACACAGTGTATAATTTGTGTTCTAGAGACTCAGAGAGGTGTGCGAGAGAAGACAATCAATATATATAGTCACACAATATCAAAACGGCAAGTAACAAAAGCATTTTAGCAAACAACACAATATTTATTCAATTTATAAATAAAGCCAAACAAACTAAATATATAAAGCTCGAATTCTAACAAGTTCCCCAGCGGAGTCGCCAGAACTGTCACACCACGCTTTAATCTCTGTTTTTTAGAAGATGTGATGGATTTTAAAAAATAGTAAAACAAAATTGAGTCACCACTTGAAATTAAGTTTTTTTTTTGTGTTCCAAGGTACCTTATAAATTCCTAATTAAAAAAAATAACTCTTATTTTTATTTTTAGTCTACGAAATAAAGGATTGGATAAGGAATTTTATTGACTGGTGGAAAGGTGTAAGGCACCCTCCGTGTCCCGTGATTTAAGCACGGTCACTTTATTGATTTATGTTTGGCTAAGTTTTTTTTTTTTTTTGGATAAAATAAATTGGTGTTAGTCACTAATTTAAAAAAAAAATCGATTTGTGGTATCAAGCCAAGTAGCGTAACCACACACAAGACCCTTTTATTTATCTATTTATTTAAAAAAATATATTAAAAAAATAACACACACCAAGAATCGTAACCGAACACATAGTAGTGTTTAATGAATTTAATTTATTAAAAATAATAGTTGATTACTTAATTTTAAAGAATAAGTAATGAGAAAAAAAAATCAACAAACTTGCAATAAACATGATTATAAAAAAAATAAAAACCAAAATAGGCAACTACTTAAACCTAAATTGTTTGCTCTTTTTTATAATAAATAAACTCATTTTTTTTTTTTAAAAGCAAACAAGCAAAATGTAATAAAATAAACTTATAAATTTTTTTATTTTTTTTTTTACAAAAATGGTGGAGTTAAAGGAAATGGCCAAATTTACTAAATTTAATTTTTTACAAAAAATACTCACATTGTTCCTCTTGAAAGGAAATTGCAAAGGTAGCTAAATTTAACTAATAGCCAAATTACTAACCAAAACATAACATAATTTGTATTTTTACCAAAATGACCAGATTTACATTTTTACAAAAATGGTCAGATTTATATTTTTTGCAAAAATGACCAGATTTACATTTTTTTTTAAATGATCAGATTTTGTATCTTTTTTATTTTATTTTTTATTTTTTGCAAAAATCGGCCAGATTTGAGTGGTGTCAAAAATATGAATTTAGAAAACTCTTTTTATTATTATTCTTTTACATATTTATTTAGTGGATATATATCTATGTGAATGAACAAACTTAAATATAAAACATAAAATAAATTTAACAATAGAACATAAACTACTTAACAACAAAATCTAATCATATTCAATATAAAATCATACTTAGCTAGTAAATAAACAACAAAAAAAAACAACAACATAAATTTAACATAAATAATTAATCAAACATAAGAGAGCATATTTTATTATTTATAAATTTATAAAATTACATTGCAAATTAACTATTAAATAAACAACAACAACGTTTAATCATATCAATATCAAGTCATACTTAACTAGTAAATAAATAACAACACAACAACAGCATAAACTTAACATAAATAATTAATCAAACATAAGAGAACATATTTCATCATTCATAACTTATAAAATTGCATTGCAATTTGTAAAGAACAATACTTAAGTAGAGATGATAAGCAATAGTGAAAGCCAAAGACAAGCAATGATCAACCTTCTTTTTGTTTGAACTTCTATTTTTTGTGTTTCTCTCTTATCTTTTTTTTTTTTCCTTCCTCCTTCTTTTAAAATGAAATAAGAGGGGGTCTAAATAGTTTTTAGAGCACACTTCATCTTCTTGAAAATCTGACCACCAATGCATGTTGGGAAGACTAGAGTAAAAGACTTTTGATCTTCCCAACATGCCACCCAAGATGGCCAATGAAATTTTTTTTTTTTCTTTTCTCTTTTTTCATTTTTCAAGAGAAGAAAATATTAAATTACTTCATTACCCTTTAGAGGGCCCCATTTCTTTTATTCATTTATTGAATAAAAGATATTTGGGTCATCTGAAAATTCAATAGGCCCACTAAAAAAAATCATTAAATTTGATCAAAGGCCCAAATTAACAAAAACAAATCAGCCCACTAACAAAAAAAATAAAATAAAAAAAAATCATGCAACTAATGTATTTGAAAGATCAAACACAACTAAAAAAATAAAAATAAATACAAATTCGGAATTAAAATAATAAACAAATAAAAATAATAATAAGAACAAAATAAGCAAACTACATCTAAAAAGTAATAAGAACATACATAATCCGGTAAAAAAAATGACTAGTAATTAAAAGAGTAATAACATATTTGGATAGATGGTGGAAAGGTGAGAAAAATTAATATAGGTTGTTGGATGAACGGAAACAGCCGGAAAACTCACCGAAAAATTTTCCGACGGAGTTTTGACGTGAAACCTACATCAAAAGATGACTCTTGAAGAGCTCTACACATTTATACAAGGGATATTAAACAAAGATAACCGGAACTTCATAAATCTAAAGAAAAAGTAGTGATTAAGGTTCGGTTTTTCTTAGATCTATAAAGATTGGCTAGGAATAAAAGCAAATGATTTGTGGATTTGTGTAGGGGAGGGTGAAAGGAAGAAGTGGTGAAATTTTGAGTAGTTTTTCGACGACCGTGGTGGTGATCGCCGGTGGGGCGGCGGCGGCGGCCGGCCGACGAAGGGGAAGAGGGAAGGGGAGAGAAATAATAATAAAATAATGAGCAAAAATCTGATTTGGGGTCTTTTGTATTTTGGTGGGGTTAAATGAGAGTCATTAGATCAAAAATAATGAATGGTTGAGATTGAAATTAAACCACTAGTTATTGGACTGGGTCAACAATTAATTGGGCTGTCAAATTTGGGTTCCAATCAGCCCAATTCAATCAAAATTGAGTCCTTTGGGCCAATTTGTATTTCTTTCATATAGACAAAAAAAAAAAAGTTTAAAATATGAAAAATAATCTATTTATATATTTTGTAGGAGTAATTAAATATGTCAAAAATTAGGTGTTCACACTGGGTTGGGGTGCGCTGGCTAGCACGGCGCCCCAGGCCCCTGCCCAGGTGACCTTCGACTTTTCTTGCTCGTGTTTCAACTTTAAACCCTCTAGTTCAACTTGGTTCTTTCCCCAAACACTTAGATTCGACTACATGACCAAGATATGTAAGAATCTACTCCGAACAACACCTAATTTACATGAATCAAACTCAAGAACTTCTCAACTACTCATCAATCAAGATTTAAACGAAACTTTCAACAATATTCATCAAGAACTCAATTTCTCTAATCTCAAGAACGACAATACGCTGAAATAAATCATGATTGGCGCGTGGGTCCCAACTCTATGTGATCTTACATACCTCGTAGGGATCACCCCTTGATGAAATCCACACGCAATTCTCCAAGAAATCGACGAATCTTGAACTTTCTTCTCCTTTTACCTCTTTTCTCTTTTCTCTTTTCTCCAAGCGCCAGCGTGAATTTCCAATTGACTAAACTGATCTAATTCTGATTAGACCTCAAATAAACCCCTAAAAATGAATTAAAATAATAGGGTAAGGAAAAGACTAAAATACCCTTCCAAAATCCGAATTAGACTCTCCTTAATTGAACAACCCAACTTCAAATGGGAATATCTCACTCATACGAACTCGGAATCGCGCAAACTCGGAGGCGTTGGAAAGATAATTCCAAGATATTTCCTACGGTATCTGGAATCACACCTAACTCATCTTGAACCAGGAGTAAGGGTCGTTTGAAGTTGACCAAAAACTCAAACTTAGCATAACTTAACCAAATTTCCAGATTTTCCTAAAATGACTATTTCCAGTTCTAACTCTTCCTAGTTCTTCTCCTTTCATTCACTATATTTAAAGCCCACAACTCTCTCACATTAAACAAAAATGAAACTTTTTGGTAGTTTCTCCTTTCATTCACTATATTTATATTATTTTTTCCTTTTGTGTTATATAACCATTAGAGTTGCAATAGTGATAGTGGTGTTGCAAACTAGCATTGAGATGTTTTTATTTTATATGTCGGATTTCATGTTGACTTTTTTTCGGTTCAACTCTCCAGTTACTAATCAAAGTACCATATTCATGAAATTTTTACTTTTCTTATATAGTGTAGTATTTATAACATGTTTCAAAAAATTTATGTGATTATGCAAAGTCTTATACTAAATCACTTGAAATATACATGCGTTGCACGTGTTCAAAAAGTAGTTTTATATAAAAGGACACTTAATGATAATTGTTTACTAGAACCATGTCGGAGGTGTTTATATAAAAGGGCACTTAATGATATGAATTGTCTCCCTTAAAGAGAATGGAGAAACATTCACGTCGAAAGTGTTTTTCGTTGTAAGGATGTTTTCAAGTAAACTAATAATAAAAATAATGTTTTCCTTGCATAAGAAATATGATTCGCTGATATAATCAAAATGAATCACTTTCTTAAAAGAGAATGTAGAAACACTCTTGTTAGGATCACTTCCCTTGTAAGGAAGTTTTCACATAAACTAATAAATCAAAGTTCATCTTCATCATATAATTAGAAAAAGCTGATTTTCCTCGATTTAGAATGAATTTCCACCCAAAAATAGAATGACTGATCAAACAAGAATGAATCATAGTCGGTCCTAAAAGAGATAATAAAAATATCCAATTAACACAAATATAAATTGGTCAACAAATAAATAATGAATATCAAATTATTATATCAAATAATAATAATAATGATATGTAAAACTAATATATTCGTGTATGATTTTATCATTTCATTGTATTTCTAGCATATAATATCTTCTTACATGAACTTGATCAAAATGATAGAGTAGTGATAAAGTATGAGAAAATATTTTTCCACAAACTCGACATGCAATTAAATTAGTATAAGTCGCAATTATGTTGCTCTTAACCAAACCGAATCATATATTAATTAAAGTGGGAAGCTCCTATCTTCAAAGTTGGATTACCATTTTGCCCTTCCAAAAAATCAAACTTTAATTAAATATCAAATTAAGTTTTGATTTAGTGGAGGGAGAATATGGTAATCCAACTTTGAAGATAGTAGTTTCCCACTTTAAATATTATATGACTCATCTTAGTTAAGAGAAACATAATTGTGACTTATACTAATTTGCATGTCGAGTGTGTGGCAAAATATATCATCATGTTGTGCCGCTACTTTATCATTTTGATCAACTTCATGGAAGAAAAGGTTATATGCTAGCAATACAAGGAAATGGTAAAATCACACATGAACATATTAGTTTATATATTATTTTTATTTGATATAATAATTTGATATTCATTATTTATTTGCCAACCAATTTATATTTGTTTTAAGTCGTTTTTTGTGTTAACTCTTTTAAAACCGAGTATGATTCATTCTTGTTCGATCAGAAAATCACCATCTTGATAGGAGGAAGAGGAACTTTGAATTTTTAGTTTTTTTTGAAAACTTCCTTACAAGAGAAAACGCTCCTATCTAGGGTGTTTTTCGCTTCTATTTTTGAGTGACAATTCATTCTAAATTGAGGTATATTACATTTTTTATACGAGGAAGATGTATTTATAAGCTTTTGAAAAGTACACCTTCCTCGTCTAAGAAAAGGTAATTTGCCTCGATTTAGAATGAATTGCCACAAAAAATTAGAAGCAAGAAACACCCTAGATAAGAGTGTTTTCTCTTGTAAGGAAGTTTTCAAACAAAAAAAAAAAATCAAAGTTCCTCTCCCTCCAATCAAGATGTAATTTTCTGATCGAACAAGAATGAATCATAGTCACTCCTAAAAGAGGTATAATAAAATCAACTTGGAATAATATAAATTGGCCAACAAATAAATAATGAATATCAAACTATTATATCAAATAATAATAATAATAATATATAAACGAATATATTCATGTATGATTTTACCATTTCGTTGTATTGCTAGCATATAACGTTTTCTTCCATTAACTTGATCAAAATGATAGAGTAGTGGCACAACATGAGAAAAAATTTCGCCACACAGTCGACATGCAATTAAATTAGTATAAGTCACCGTTATATTCTCTTAATTAAGCTGAATCATATATTATAAGTGGGGAACTCCTATCTTTAAAATTGGATTACCATTTTGTCACTTCACTAAATCAAAATTTGATTAAATATCAAACTAAATAATGATATTTTAAGTTTTTGATTGAGTGAAGGGAAATGACAATCCAACTTTGAAGATAGGAGCTTCCACTTTAAAGATTATATGATTCAGCTTAGTTAAGAGAAATATAACGGTGAGTTATACTAATTAATTTGCATGTAGAGTGTGTAGAAAAATATTTCCTCATGTTGTGCCACTACTCTATCATTTTAATCCAATTCATGGAATAAAAGGTTATACACTAGCAATACAACGAAATGGTAGAATCACACATGAACATATTAGTTTATATATTATTACTATTTGATATTCATTATTTATTTGTCAACCAAATTATATCTGTGTTAAGTCTATTTTTTTGTTACCTCTTTTAGGACTGACTATGAGTCATTCTTGGTCGATAGAAAATCACCATCTTGATAGGAGGAAGAGGAACTTTGAAATTTTAGTTTGTTTGAAAATTTCCTTACAAGAGAAAATGCTCCTATCTAGGGTGTTTCTCGCTTCTATTTTTGGGTGACAATTCATTCTAAATCAAGGCAAATTACCTTTTTTTATATGAGGAAGATGTATTTATAAGCTTTTGGAAACTACACCTTCCTCGTATAAAAAAAAAAGGTAATTTGCCTCGATTTAGAATGAATTGCCACAAAAAATTAGAAGCAAGAAACACCCTAGATAAGAGTGTTTTCTCTTGTAAGGAAGTTTTCAAACAAATAAAAAATTCAAAGTTCCTCTCCCTCCTATCAAAATGTAATTTTCTGATCGAACAAGCATGAATCATAGTCGATCCTAAAAGAGGTATAAAATAATCGACTTGGAATAATATAAATTGGCCAACAAATAAATAATGAATATCAAACTATTATATCAAATAATAATAATATATAAAATAATATATTCATGTATGATTTTACCATTTCGTTATATTGCTAGCATATAAAGTTTTCTTTCATTAACTTGATCAAAATGATAGAGTAGTGGCACAACATGAGAAAAATTTTCGCCACACAGTCGACATTCAATTAAATTTGTATAAGCCACCGTTATGTTCTTTTAATTAAGCTGAATCATATATTTTTTAAAGTGGGAAACTCCTATCTTTAAAATTGGATTACCATTTTGTCACTTCACTAAATCAAAATTTGATTAAATATCAAACTAAATAATAATATTTTAAGTTTTTGATTGAGTGGAGGGAAAATGACGATCCAACTTTGAAGATAGGAGCTTCCTACTTAAAGAATATATGATTTAGCTTAGTTAAGAGAAATATAACAGTGGCTTATACTAATTTAATTGCATGTCAAGTGTGTAGAAAAATATTTCCTTATGTTGTGCCACTACTCTATCATTTTGATCCAGTTCTTGGAAGAAAAGATTATATACTAGCAATACAACGAAATGGTAAAATCACATATGAACATATTAGTTTATATATTATTACTATTTGATATAATAATTTGATATTCATTATTTATTTGTCAACCAAATTATATTTGTGTTAAGTCTATTTTTTGGTTACCTCTTTTAGGACTTACATGAGTCATACTTGGTCGATAAGAAAATCACTATCTTGTTAAGAGGAAGAGGAACTTTGAATTTTTAGTTTGTTTGAAATCTTCCTTACAAGAGAAAACTGTCACGATCCAGACCATCGTGATTGGCACCCACACTGACCCTCCGGTAGGAGAACCGCTACTACAATCCAAACCAAGCAACTAAACCAAAAACTAAGGCATTTTAAACTAGGAAGCAGGTTAAACAACTAAAATAATGAAGTTCCCATAAGCTTCAACAAGAATCTAACAACGAAACTAAAACAATGCGGAAGAATATAACCTAGAACTTGAAAGTCAATGTACCAAAACTACTAATAATGAACCAAGTCTAAATGAAGAAATGAGTACAACCTAACGAACATAAGAAACATCTAAAGACTAGTCTGAATCCGAATTATGGACATAGATTTAAGAGAATCCAAGGAAGTCCGAAAGAACTAGCTCACCCTTGAATTCGAATGATCACAGATCTTTTAAGCGAGGTCTGTCAATAGCAACCAAAAGATGCCCTGTACTCAACAAAAATAAGAGCAAGTACAATATCAGTACACAACTACAATGTACTGGTAGGATCACATGGCTATCCCACTAAGTGTAACATACATAAATCAATGCAACAATGTAATCATATGCATATATCCAACATATACAATATTATCACGTGCTCAACAGCGTACAGTTACAACAAGTCATTGGTCCTCTCATGAAACCCAAACCCAAGCAATTACCATACCGGAATATGGTACCCGATCCAATAGCTATGCCGGAACGTAGCAACCTATCCCATATTTATGTCGGAACGTGGCAACTGATCCCAATTAGTTATGCCGAAACGTGGAAATCGATTCATTCAACACACCACAATCACAAACATAAGTACATTCTCATAATCATACAATCGAATCATCATTCAATGGTATTCGACAATCATATATCCTCATTTACAACAAGTGTGATCAATAATGCAACATTCACATACATACATGCATCATAATGAAGCAAGAACAAACATACATCACACAAACATAGAATCACAACCATCACTTACCTCGAAACAAGCTTGGACCCTAAGAAACTTGATCCTTCCCTTTCCAGATTCGTTTCGCTTGTTCTTGGTTTACAAACAATAAATATAATACGGGAATCAATAACAATCACTAATTACCTAGATTACTAATAATTCTAACAAACCCTAGATCAAACCTTGATCCCAATTATCCAAATTAGGTTTGTTTTCACCATAAATTCTAGATCAAAACCCTCCCCCATCGATATTTACCCATTAGATTACGTTCTATGGATCGAAAAACAGATTCGGGGAGTTAAAATATTACCTTTAGCCTCAAGAATGATGAAAAATAGTCAAGAAGTTGAATGGGGTCGTCTCCTAGCTCTCAAAGTCAAAAAGTTCAGAATAAAGTCTTCTTGGGGTTTATTTAAGACTTTAAGTCACGTTTGGCCCGCCACAGTGGCACCTCGCCCGCTACAGCTACCTCGCCAAAGAGACCAAAATCCCCGCCAAAGAGGGTTGCACGAGACAGTGCGCTATTTTAATAATTCCAAAATCCCCATTTCACAACACACCCTTAACCAATGACACTCAGAAAATACCGTTCACAGAAAAGTTAGTTTCAGGAGTTCTACTCACCCGAATTCAATTCCGTAAAATCGTATGAATTTCTTAACACGTTAGCTATCTACTCATGTAATCAAAATCACATTTAAATCACCCGATTGTAACCAGATTTCCCTAGACCTCACTGACTCTAATTTCATCCAAATTTGGACTAGGTTGGGAAATCCAAAGTTACTACGAAAAAGTTTTTCGACCCAAAATTTTTCCCCGATGTCTTTTCTATAACAAAGGAACCCGGTTGTTACAATATATACCAATTTACCCATCACTCGTCCCCGAGTGGGCAAACTTAGGAAAAATAGGCTAAGGAAAGAACGAAGTAGTATATGAATCAACGAACAATTGGGGATACTTGTCTCGCATGTCTCTCTCAGTTTCCCAAGTAGCTTCCTCAACTGAACGATGCTTCCACTGGACTTTCACGGACATAATCTCCTTGATCCTCAACTTACGCACATCACGATTAAGAATTGCAACCGGTTCCTCCTCATATTAGAGGTTTTCGTCTAACACAATTGAGTCTCATGTAATGATGTATTCCTCATCACATTAATATCTCTTCAACATGGAAACATGAAATACCGGATGAACACCAGATAGATTAGGGGGTAGAGCCAATCTATACGCCACCGACCCTACACATTCAAGAACCTCAAAGGGATCAATGTATCGAAGACTTAGCTTTCCCTTCTTGCCAAATCTCATCACCCCTTTCATGGGTGATACCTTAAGAAGAACATTCTCACCGGTTTGAAATTCCATATCTCTTACCTTATGGTTTGCATACTTCTTCTATCTACTTTGAGCTGCTAGAAGCTTAGCTTGAATGCTCATCACCTTATCTTGAGCATCCTTCACCAAATCAACCCCCAAAGGTTTCACATCTCCAGTCTCGAACCATCATATGGGTGATCTACATCCCCTCCCATAGAGTACCTCAAATGGTGTCATATCTATGCTGGAGTGATAACTATTACTATAGGAAAACTCGCACAAAGATAGGAACTTATCCCAATGCCCTCCAAAATCAATCACATATGCCCTCAACATGTCTTCTAACACTTGAATAGTCCTCTCTGATTGTTCATTCGTCTGCGGATGGAAGGTTGTACTAAAAGTGAGTTGTGTGCCCAATTCATCATGTAATTTCCTCCAAAACTAGGATGTGAATTGGGTACCATGGTCTGAGATGATAGAAAGGGGTACCCCATGCAACCTCACTATCTTTTTCACATAAACTTTAGCCAATTGTTCAGCATTATAATCTATTCTTACCAGAATAAAATGGACTGACTTGGTCAATCTATCAACCACTACCCAAATAGAATCAAACTTCCCCAAACTCTTGGGAAGACCAACCACGAAATCCATGGCTATACTTTCTCACTTTCATTCCGGAATTGACATTCTTTGAAGCAAACCCGCCGGCCTTTGATGTTCATACTTTTCTTGTTGGCAATATTGGCACTTAGCCACAAACTCTGCTATGTCTTTCTTCATGCCCATCCACCAATAAATTCGCTTCAAATCTCGATACATCTTGGTCACACCCGAATGAATAGAATATCGCGAACCATAGGATTCTGCCAGCAATGTTTTAGTCAAGTCATCTACTCTAGGTACACAGATTCTCCCTTTAAAATTGAGCACACCTTTCGCATCAAAAGTGTTCTCTTGTGCCTTACCAATCATAATCTTCTTCTTAAGCTCACTCAAATTTTCATCCTTAAACTGTTTGGCCTTGACTTCTTCAATAAATGTGGCCCTCCCTTCAATGCTACCTAACATCCCACCTCTTTCTAAGATGCCTAACTGCATGAACTTAGACTCTAAGGTCTAAATTTCCTTAGCCAAAGGTTACTTGGTTGCACTCAAGCAAGCTAAATTACCCATACTCACCATTTTTCGACTCAAGGCGTCTGCCACAACATTAGTCTTACCCGGATGGTATTGAATGGTGACATCATAATCCTTGAGTAACTACATCCACCTTCGCCGTCTCAAATTCAGATCTTTTAGAGTGAACACACGATGCAAACTATGATGATCAGTAGACACCTCACACTTAACACCATAGAGGTAATGCCGCCAAATCTTAAGAGCATATACTACTGCTGCCAACTCTAAATCATGTTTTGGATAATTCCTTTCATGCACCTTTAATTGACGCGATGCATAGGCTATAACATTTTTATCCTACATTAACACAACGCCCAACCCAGAATGATAAGCATCACAATAAACTATAAAATCCTTACCTTCCACCGATAATGCTAGGATAAGTGCAGTAGCTAAGAGAGTCTTGAACTTTTGGAAGCTATCCTCACATTTTTCCTTCCATTCAAATGGTATCTCCTTTTTTATCAAGTTTGTCAAGTGAGTGGCAATAGAAGCAAAGTTCTTTACAAATCGACGGTAGTAGCTAGCGAGCCCCACAAAACTCCTAACTTCCATCACAAAGCTAGGTCGAACCCAATTTTTAACCTCCTCAATCTTTTGAGGATCTACCATTACCTCTTCTTTCGAAACTACATGCCCTAAAAGTGCAATAGAACTCAACCAAAATTCACACTTCAAAAATTTAGCATACAATATTTGTTTCCAAGAACACCTAAAACAGTACGAAAATAGTTGACATGCTCTTCCTCACTTTTTGAATAGACCATAATATCATCAATAAAGACTATAACAAATGAATCAAGAAATGGTATGAACACCCCATTCATCAAACTCATGAAAGCTACAGGTGCATTAGTCAACCCAAAAGTCATAACTAGAAACTCATAGTTCCCATAGCGGGTTTTAAACGTCGTCTCAGGCACATCCTCAGGCCTAATTTTTAATTGATGGTAACCAGACCTTAGATCAATTTTAGAGAAGACTGAGTCACTTTGTAATTGGTTGAAAAGATCATTTATTCGTGGTAAAGGATACTTGTTTCGAATAGTGACCCTATTCAATTGCCGGTAATCTATACACATTCTCATACTACCATCATTTTTCTTAACAAACAAAACTGAGACACCCCATAAAGAAGCACTAGGTCAAATAAATCCCTTATCAAGAAGCTCTTGGATTTGAGCCTTAAGCTCTCTTAATTCTGTCAAAGTCATACGATATGGAGGAATAGAAATGGGGCGGGTTCCAAATCAATGCAGAAATATATATCTATATCCGGAAGTCTACCAAGCAAATCCGTAGGAAACACTGCTCTAAATTCTGACACCACAGGAATAGACTCAATAGATGGAGACTCAACCTCAAATCCCAAATATGAGCCAAATAAGCTAAACAACCCTGCTCTACCAGTTTCCTAGCCCGAATGGAGGATATGATCTTACCTTGCTTAGGCTTGTACATCCCTTCCCACTCTAATTTTTTCCTTCGCAAAATTTCTAAAGTTACAAACTTAGTATTACAATTTAACACAGCATAATAGGGGGACAACTAAGTCATGCCTAAGATAATATCAAAGTCAATCATATCCAAAATTACCAAATCAGCCCAAGTCTGAAAATCCATAAACAAAATAGGACAAGCATGATAGACATGGGTGACTATGACTGACTCTCCAACTGTGGTAGAAACATGGATGTTGACATCAAGTACATCACAAATCATATCAAACTCTGAGGCAAATCACTTAGATACATAAGAATAAGTAGAACCCGAATCAAATAACACATTAGTCATTCGTTCACAGACAAAGAATAGTACTTGTGATCACTGCGTCAGACGCCTATGCCTCATTCTTGCCCGAAAAGGCATACCATTGAGCCCTATCATCTTGATGAACTACTTCCCCGCATGGTTGCATGTTACCTCTACCTCCATTACTATTTCCTCTACCTTCACGACCTCGTTGATTACCTCATCGCCCACCTTGTGGACGCCCTCGACCATTATTACTATTTTCCACGGGTACCACCACTTTAGTCTACTGCTGCGTGGACTCAAACACACGTGGGTGGGGACAATCTCTCCTCATGTGCCAAGGTTCACCACAATTGTAACAAGTACGATCAAAAGATGGTTTGTTGCCCGCTGAAAGTGCGACTCCCTAGCTATTTTGAATCAAATTATGAGGTAGAGTTCCCGAGTAATTACCTGTAGAGGCGGGCACATCGGACTGAATTGGCTTGGCTGCAAACGTTGGCCTTCCGGACCCCTGGAGTAAGAACCTTGAAAGTTACCCGAGTTCTTCACCCCTTTTTGCCAACGCCTTGGCTTGACTGTCTCGCCTTACCCCTTCCACTTTCTTAACATAGTGTGTTACCTCATTAAAGCTCCTCCCTGTAGATGTCATATGAACAGCTAATACTTGCAACTCAGAGTTTAGTTCCCTAATAAATAAACGGATCCTCTCCTCCTCAGTAGTCACCAATTGAGTAGCATATCTTAACAAAGCATGAAACTTGGCCTTATAAGCAGCCACAGACATACCACATTGCTCAAAAGCCATGAACTCATCCTTCTTGTGATCCCTCAAGGTCCTAGGCATATATTTCTCCAAAAACAAAGCATGAAATTGGGTCCAAGTAAGTGGAGGTAAAGTTGAAGATCTACATTCCATATGAGCTCTCCACTACTACTTAGCCTCACCTTGAAGCTGAAAAGTCATGAACTCAACCCCATGCTGATGGACAATTCCTAGCTTATGAAGCCTCTCATAGTAGTGTAAGATAAACTCATAAGCATCCTTATTCTCAGAACCAAGAAACACATGAGGCTTTAGCTTAAAAAACTTAGTGAACATCTCATGCTCATTACCAGTAATAACAGAACCCAACAAAGAACAGAAGAAAGCATCATTACTTCCAGTTCCACACATCTTGGGGGCAGTGTTAGCAACCGAGGGATTAGCGGGTGCCTGAGTGGCTTGAACTGAAGGAAATGCTCCCGGACCAGCCAATCCCTTCAAGAACGACATGATATGTTGAGCTAACAGTAGGTTTAAAGGAGGAATACATGTAGTCCACGCCTGAACCTCTTCCTCTTGTCCAACCTCCTTAACATCCTCGACATCAACATTCTTTTCTATATCTTCATGATGCGCAGAAGGGTTCTCATTCATAGGAGCATTCTCAACAAGAGCTCCATCCCCAACAGGTGCTACTCTTCCACAGCCTCTACCCCTAGCTCTTCCTCTACCCTAGCCTCGACCACGACCTCTCGCTGCAGATTCCTCAGCTGGAGCATTGACGGGAGCTACGGGTCTAATGTCGTTGAATCTAGTATTAACTATTTGCAGACAGAAGAGTGAATGAGGTTAGATACCAATTTGAATCGACAGATACCAATTGGAATCAAGTTATAGCACGAAAAGAGACAAGAGAAACAGAGAGATTTCCTAAAGTCCTATCGCCTTTTGAAGAAAAGTGAAGGCGTCCCCGTACCGTTCCGCAAGACTCTACTAGACTCGTTTTGGTACATCGATATCAACAAACCTAGGCTCTCATACTAACTTTGTCATGACCCAGACCGTCATGATTGACACCCACACTAACCCTCCGGTGGGAGAACAACTACTACAATCCAAATCAAGCAGCTATACCAAAAACTAAGGCATTTTAAACTACAGAAGCAGGTTAACCAACTAAATAATGAAGTTCCCATAAACTTCAATAAGAATCTAACAACGAAACTAAAATAATGCGGAAGAAAATAACCTAGAACCTGAAAGCCAACGTACAAAAACTACTAACAATGAACCAAGTCTAAACGAGGAAATGGGTGCAACCCAACTAACATAAGAAGCATCTAAAGACTAGTCTGAATCCAAATTGTGGACATAGACTTAAGAGAATCCAATGCAGCCTAGAAGAACTAGCTCACATTTGAATTCGAACGATCATAGATCTTCTAAGCGAGGTCTATCAATTACCGCCGGAAGATGCCATATACTCAACAAAAATAAGAGCAAGTACAGTATCAGTACACAACCATAGTGTACTAGTAGGATCACACGGTTATCCCACTAAGTGTAACATACATAAATCAATGCAACAATGTAATCACATGCATATATCCAACATATACAATCTTATCACGTGCTCAACAACATACAGTTACAACAAGTCATTGGTCCTCTCGTGGAACCCAAACTCAAACAGTTAGCATATCGGAACGTGGTACCCAATCCAATAGTTATGTCGAAACGTGGCAACCGATCCCATATTTATGCCGGAACGTGGCAATCGATCCCAATTAGTTATGCCGGAACGTAGCAACCGATCCATTCAACACACCACAATCACAAACACAAGTACATTCTCATAATCATACAATCGAGTCATGATTCAATGTCATTCGACAATCATATATCCTCATTTACAACAAGTGTGATCAATAATGCAACATTCACATACATGCATCATAATGTTGCAAGAACAAACATACATCACACAAACATAGAATCACAACCATCACCTACCTCGAAACAAGCTTGAACCCTAAGAAACTTGATCTTTCTCTTTTCGAATTCGTTCCGTTTGTTCTTGGTCTAAAAACAATCAATATAATACGGGAATTAATAAACAATCACTAATTACCCAGATTACTAATAATTCTAACAAACCCTAGATCAAACCTTGATCCCAATTATCCAAATTAGGGTTGTTTCCACCATAGATTTTAGATTAAAACCTTCTCCCATCGATATTTACCCATTAGATTACGTTCTACGGATCGAAAAACAAATTCGGGGAGTTAAAATCTTACCATTAGCCTCAAGAATGGTGAAAATGGTCAAGAAGTCGTATGGGGTCGTCTCCTAGCTCTAAAAGTCAAAAAGTACAGAATAAAGACGTTTTGGGGTTTATTTACGACTTTAAGTCGCGTCTGCCCGCCACAGCGGTCCCGCCAGAGCGACCAAAATCTCCACCAAAGCGGGTTGCATGAGACAGTGAGCTATTTTAATAATTCCAAAATCCCCATTTCACAACACACCCTTAACCAACGACACTCAGAAAATACCATTCATGCCAAAGTTAGTTTCGGGAGTTCTACTCACCCCAAATTCAATTCCGTAAAGTTGTACGGATTCCTTAATGCGTTAGCTATCTACTCATGTAATCAAAATCACATTTAAATCACCCGATTGTTACCAGATTTCCCTAGACCTCATTGACTCCGATTTCGTCCACATCTGGACTAGGTTAGGAGATCCAAAGTTACTATGAAAAAGTTTTTCGACCCAAAAAAAATTCCTGATGACTTTTTGATAATGACGGAACCTGGTCGTTACAAAAACCCTCCTATCTAGGGTGTTTCTCTCTTCTATTTTTGGGTGAAAATTCATTCTAAATCGAGGTAAATTACCTTTTTTATATTAGGAAGATGTATTTATAAGCTAACTGGAAACTACACCTTTCTTGTATAAAAAAAGGTAATTTGCCTCGATTTAGAATGAATTGCCACAAAAAACTAGAGGCAAGAAACACTGTAGATAAGAGTGTTTTCTCTTGTAAGGAAGTTTTCAAACAAATAAAAAATTCAAAGTTCCTCTCCCTCCTATCAAGATGTAATTTTCTGATCGAACAAGAATGAATCATAGTCGATCCTAAAAGATGTATTAAAAAATCGACTTGGAATAATATAAATTGGCCAACAAATAAATAATGAATATCAAACTATTATATCAAATAATAATAATAATATATAAACTAATATAATCATGTATGATTTTACCATTTCGTTGTATTGCTAGCATATAACGTTTTCTTCCATTAACTTGATCAAAATGATAGAGTAGTGGCACAACATGAGAAGATTTTTCGCCACACACTCAACATGCAATTAAATTAGTATAAGCCACCGTTATATTCTCTTAATTAAGCCGAATCATATAGTATAAGTGGGGAACTCCTATCTTTAAAATTGGATTACCATTTTGTCACTTCACTAAATCAAAAATTGATTAAATATCAAATTAAATAATAATATTTTAATTTTTTGATTAAGTGGAGGGAAAATGACAATCCAACTTTGAAGATAGGAGCTTCTCACTTTAAAGAATATGTTATTCAGCTTAGTTAAGAGAAATATAACGGTGGCTTATACTAATTTAATTGCATGTCGAGTGTGTAGAAAAACATTTCCTTATGTTGTGCCACTACTCTATCATTTTGATCCAGTTCTTGGAAGAAAAGATTATATACTAGCAATACAACGAAATGGTAAAATAACATATGAACATATTAGTTTATATATTATTACTATTTGATATTCATTATTTATTTGCCAACCAAATTATATTTGTGTTAAGTCTATTTTTTGGTTACCTCTTTTAGGACTTACTATGAGTCATTCTTGGTCGATCAGAAAATCACCATCTTGATAGGAGGAAGAGGAACTTTGAAATTTTAGTTTGTTTGAAAACTTCCTTACAATAGAAAATGCTCCTATCTAGGGTGTTTCTCGCTTCTATTTTTGGGTGACAATTCATTCTAAATCGAGGTAAATTATCTCTTTTATATGAGGAAGATGTATTTATAAGCTTTTGGAAACTACACCTTCCTCGTATAAAAAAAAAGGTAATTTGCCTCGATTTAGAATGAATTGCCACAAAAAACTAGAGGCAAGAAACACTGTAGATAAGAGTGTTTTCTCTTGTAAGGAAGTTTTCAAACAAATAAAAAATTCAAAGTTCCTCTCCCTCCTATCAAGATGTAATTTTCTGATCGAACAAGAATGAATCATAGTCGATCCTAAAAGATGTATTAAAAAATCGACTTGGAATAATATAAATTGGCCAACAAATAAATAATGAATATCAAACTATTATATCAAATAATAATAATATATAAACTAATATATTCATGTATGATTTTACCATTTCATTGTATTGCTAGCATATAACGTTTTCTTCCATTAACTTGATCAAAATGATAGAGTAGTGGCACAACATGAGAAAAAATTTCGCCACACACTCGACATGCATTTAAATTAGTATAAGTCACCGTTATGTTCTCTTAATTAAACTGAATCATATATTATTTAAACAGGGGAACTCCTATCTTTAAAATTGGATTACCATTTTGTTACTTCACTAAATCAAAATTTGATTAAATACCAAACTAACTAATAATATTTTAAGTTTTTGATTGAGTGGAGGGAAAATGACAATCCAACTTTGAAGATAGGAGCTTCCCCCTTTAAAGAATATATGATTCAGCTTAGTTAAGAGAAATATAACGGTGACTTATACTAATTTAATTGCATGTCGAGTGTGTGAAAAAAATGTATCCTCATGTTGTGTCACTACTCTATCATTTTGATCAAGTTCATGGAAGAAAAAGTTATATACTAGCAATACAACGAAATGGTAAAATCACACATGAACATATTAGTTTATATATTATTACTATTTGATATAATAATTTGATATTCATTATTTATTTGTCAACCAAATTATATTTGCATTAAGTCTATTTTTTTTGTTACCTCTTTTAGGACTGACTATGTGTCATTCTTGATCAATCAAAAAATCTCCTCTTGATAGGAGGGAGAGGAGCTTTTTTAGCCTGTTTGAAAACCTCCTTACAAGAAAAAACGCTCCTATCTAGGATGTTTCTCGCTTCTATTTTTAGATGGAAATTCATTCTAAATCGAGGTAAATTACCTTTTTTATATGAGGAATATGTATAAACCCATTGTTGGTACATCAAAAATATGCTAATTAAAATCCTTTTTTCTGGTTCACCCATGCAGTATTAGATGCTTGGAAAGTAATTTTAATTACAACTCCATTACTTAGTAATACAAAAAGAAATAGTTATCAAGATTACTATTCGACCATTTAGTTTACCCAAATTGTTAATACTTATCTTTCATTTATACCTAAGTTGCGCGGACTCTTCACTTTTTATGTCGCATCCATGTCGAATTCTCTAAAAATACACTATTTTTGGACATTCGGGCATGCACACATTGACATTTTTGATGTCTCAATGGGTTATATGTCGAATTTATACTACTGTTCATTTTCTGATGTCTCAATGGATTCTATGTCTATTTAACTGCTAAATATTACTACCAGATACAAAGACGATAAGCAGAGGAGACTAGCCTCTGCCTCTCCCACATAAATGCATGACAATACTAAGCTACCTACTACTCCACTACCCTAATCTTCGACCTTCAAACCTTCTCATCTAGGGTCGTGTCATTATTAAGCCAAATTGAGTTAAAGAACAAGATCCCAAATTATGCACTACTATAAACATCTACCCTAGTAATTGTCTACCGAAAGAATACTTACCCCAATCTCCTTAGCCGCCGGCTCAGTTACATAACTTCCATCTTTTCTCCAATGAGTCTCAGTCCACATTCTGCCTCGATCAACAGCTTTTCCCTTTGCCATCTGAAAAATTTTAATTGTAAAACATTAGCAATTAATTGAGAATATACCTATCAAAGCACATCATTTTTATACTGGTTTTGCTTCTGCATCTATGCATACATAATAAATAAGTTGTAAATTTGCACATATATAGCCAATTATTTTATTAGTTAAACATACTATCAAGGCAAGAACAAGAAAATGTTTCCCCCAATTAGCAGTGAGAAACTAAAACATAAAGGAACCAAGAAACACTGATATAATAAATGCATTAAATCACTACCAAAAAAGTTCCATTGTTGGCGCTGAACCATATTTTCTATGTCTGCAAATCAGTTCCCAAAAGTGTAGAATTCTATGAGCAAGTTTATAACAACTTAAAAACTACAATGAGTCCAAACTAAAAACAATGTAAGATCAAATAGAATAATGGAAACTGATTTACCTTAAAGACTCAGTCAATTAATGGCATGACTTGCGGACAATTGAGTACCACATATCGATGTGCTTGATGTTTCACCATAGGTGACAACTCAAATGTTTCAGCTCCTACTCCTTTACCAACTGGTGGGAAAATAAAAGATGAATTTGTCGAGCCTCTGTCCTCAGGATAATCATTAACGCGGCGTGGTCTATTAATTCTTGTCTCAATCCCTTTAAGAAATTTGGGTAAGAGACTCTTGTGCAATCTTCTGGTTGTGACATATTTCGCACAAATGACTTCAAGTGTCTTAAATACCTAATCAAAAGATGAATAATCAGTGAATAGATACAATTTTATATACTCCCTCCGTCCCATTTTATGTGGCAACATTTCCTTTTTGGTCAGTCCCAAAAAGAATGTCACATTTCCTTATATGGAAAGTATTTAAAGGTACAATTCCAATTTTAAATTGGTCCCACTTAATTTTAAAATAATCAGTGAGTCTACTTTTTAAAGGGTAATTTGGTAAACATTTCAAAGTCTTCATTTATTTCTTAAACTCCGTGTCCGGTCAAATGTTGCCACATAAAATGGGACGGAGGTAGTATTTGATTTAAAGAATAAATTTCAGTAAAAATAATAAGAAATTTTAGTTACCTTTCCACAAAATACATCCACCGATTCTGCACTGGACCCAAGTTTTGCTTCAACGACTAGATGACAAGTCAAATGAACCAAGATTGTAAAGAATGTGGGACCAAATAATATTTGTAAGTATCGAGACTGTAGTTTGTCAAGATCTGAGAAACATAAATTTTTGGCATATAGTTGTCAAAAGAATGAACTCAAACTCCATTAGCACGGCAGTCACCTTATCAGGCAAAATTTTACGTATTGCACTGGTAACAAGTGTTGCATGAGAATGTGAAAATCACGACTCTTCATTCCAAAGAGTTTTCGTTGTTTTAAGTCAATACGTCTCCAAATGTTGCTTGCATATCTATCAGGCATTTTGACATTCTTTAATGTCCGCAGAAATACATCTTTTTTAAAACCATATCTCTTTGAATTTAGAATAGTAAACAAAGATGTACGACAATTTCAGAATCATTAAGTAAAGTGTACACGTTTTTCTCAATGTGCATAACATCTAGATTATGACGCAACAAATTTTAGATTTCCAGTAAGGAAGGTCAAAAAATATGCTTATCTTTCTCCATTGTCTCGATTCATCTTCAATAACAGTTTTCCCCTAGCTCTTTTGCGCTTATTATTCAACTCGGATGCTTTTCCAAAATTGATAGGAATGCCCTCCATTTGTTTCAAGATGTCAGATCCTGATAATGTAATTGGTGGCTCCAGTTGCTCAATTTTTCCATTAAAATGAAGATGTTGTAATCTGAATCGATGGCCGCTTTCAAGAAAGAAAATTGAGTGTATGTGTTCCATCCAGATAAGTTACCAAGCCCGGGAAAGTCATTAATTGTCCACATTAAAGCTACTTGCATTTTAAATGTTTCATTTTTTGAAGAATCTAATGTATCCACTCTATCATACCACAATTCCCTCAACTCTTGGATAAGAGGATGTAAATATACGTCTATGTCATTTCCTGACATTTTTTCCCTAGAATGATCATTGAGAGAATAAACGAAGATTGTTTCATGCATTCTCAAGGAGGAAAGTTGCATGGAATAATTAGAATCACTGGCCAAATACTATAGGTTGTTGACATTGCTCCAAAAGGATTAAATCATCACAGGCTAGACCTAATCGTACATTCCGAGGATCTGTAGCAAATTCAGGATGAAACAAGTTAAACTTTTTCCAAGCCTCAAAATCCCTAGGATGCCTCGTCAATCCATCTTGGTTACCCCTGAATAATGCCATCTCATAGACTCTGCAGTTTTAGCGCATATAAACAGCCTTTGCAACCTCGGCTTTAGTGGAAAGTACCGCAAGATCTTTGCATGTTCCTTTTTTTTTATTATTATCTTTCCACCTAGATGTCTTACATTTTTTGCATTCTTGCAAGCCTTCGTCTTTCCCACAATCTAACATACAGTCATTTAGGCAAGCATGTATCTTGGTATAATTAAGACCAAGTTTATTGATGGTTTTCTTGGCCTCATAGAATGAAACTGGAATCTTAGCATCTTCAAAGGCATCTTTTAACAATTCTAATAGCATACCCATTGCTTTGTCAGTCATCTGACACAAACATTTTACGTTATACAATTTGATTAGGAAAGGACAATTTATAATACTTCGTACGCCCTTCATATAATGGTTGCTTGCCATCTTTGATCAATTCATAGAACTTTGCATATTCTTCATTATGCCTACCATTATGATCTTCATTAACGGTGTCTTCTCCATTTATAGGCTCACAAGACACATTAGGTTCATTGTTACTCCTCCCAGTAAATCTAAAATCATTATTAATCATGGATTCAATTGGATTATGGGGCTGCAAAGTATCTTCTACGACACATGTTCTCTGAAATGTTTATGTTATAGTTGCATTTGATTCTTCACCATGTAAATACCAAAAAAATTAATTATCTAGAAAAGGCTTTAAAATTAGGTGCTCTTGAACTACACTTCTTTTTTACCACTTATTGAAACCACATCTCGAACATGGACATTTAATTACATGTCCATCCATCAATAGATCCATGCTCAATAGCAAAATCCAGAAACTTTCTTACCCCATCTACATATTCAAGAGTGTTTTGTGGTTTGCCAATCCAAAATATATCAATTGACATAGCTAGAAAGAACAACATAACAATTCAACTTGAAGTTAAATGATATCAAAATATTAAATAACAATAAAAACAACAAGTATTTGTATGATAGTAACTATTTACATGAATTGTGAAATGTTGGTTTAGCATTTTAATATTACTATTTTAATATATTAATTTGCTTTACTTTGAGTTAAAAGAGTGTTAGTGGGCATTCTTACATTGCATCCGTTGGTGAGGCATATATGACATTACTCACCTATCAATGCTCATAGGCATTATTGCCCATTATATTTTGGTTACAAAAATGTTCCACTGAACGTTGGGTCAACACCTTGGGCAGTTTTGCATTTGCACGTTGGTGCATTTGTTGCCCACACAATTACTTCTCCAAATTATTCCTCCATTACACCTTTTAACTTATGTAACTCCTAAAACCAATATCTTCACTATTTACTATACCATTATCTTCATTTTCATTGCTAGAAAGACTTCTTCTAGTATAAATAGTGGTGGTCTTCATTTGGTTTGGGAGACACAACACATAAGAAAAATATAGAGTGAAAGAGTTAGTCAAAAAGAGAGTTCTTATTAGTTGAAGGGAGGTGTTCTTTTTTGTGGAGCTTTGGACTCAACTCTTGTCCAGAGTTGTTGAGTTATACTTTGTGAAGGTTGTTGTATCCTGGAGGGGACAAGTCAAGAAGGACTACTGTTGGACCGGTGAAAACATTTGTTGCAATGGGCTTGAATCTCCTTAAAGAGAGCGAGATATCCGCCCCTCAGCCTGAAGAGATTTATTTTCTTCATAACTATTTTCAATTGTAATCTTGCATTTTTGTTATCTTTTAAGTTTTCACTAACAATTTTAAGGAGAGTCACCATGGCTACAATTGAAAAAATCGCGGATGTCAAGATGGGAGACATTAACAAGCCATTTCGGTTCAATGGTAACCATTTTAAGAGATGGAAGGGTAAAGTACTTTTCTACTTGAGTCTTCTCAATGTTTCTTATGTTTTTTTTATGTACCAAATTTTCTTTGCACTAGAGTAAGTTCTTCATAATAATCATAAAAATTATCAGATAGACAATTCAGAATATAATACCGACACTTATAGGAATCACCATCGTACTTTTCCACTTTCTCTAGATGAGAAATAGTTTCATCATTATTCATAGAGGTGATGCAATTTTTCATGAAAATAAGTTTCCTTTTGATTCTAAAAATAGTGGAGGTCAAAGGATTGAACAAAATATTTTGTCACTACCTAGTTCTTCTACTTCTACTTTGAAAAATAAAGAAGTCAATGATTTTGAGTTAAGAACAAGTAAAAGAGCTAGAGTAGAAAAAGATTTTGGTCCTGATTTTTATGTGTTTAATGTTGGAGATGACCCTCTCACTTTGAAGGAAGCATTATCATCACATGATTCTATATTTTGGAAAGAGGCTGTAAATGATGAAATAGAATCTCTAATTTCTAATAAAACATGGAAGTTAGTTGATTTACCACCGGGTTGTAAAACTATTGGTTGCAAATGGGTCTTAAGAAAAAAGTTGAAACCGGATGGATCTATTGATAAATACAAGGCTAGACTAGTTACAAAAGGTTTTAAACAACTAGAAGGCCTAGAATTTTTTGATACTTTTTCACCGGTAACAAGAATTACATCCATAAGACTTTTAATTGCTATGGCTGCAATTTTTGATTTGCAAATTCATCAAATGGATGTAAAAACTGTTTTTTTTAAATGGAGATCTAAATGAGGAAATTTATATGGATCAACCCGAGTCTTTTGTTGAAGCAGCCCAAGAAAGCAAAGTATGTAAACTTACTAAATCCCTATATGGCTTGAAACAGGTACCTAAGCAATGGAATGAAAAGTTTGATTCTTGCATGATTGAAAATGATTTTAAAACAAATGAGTGTGATAAGTGTATATATCATAAGGCTTGGAATAATTCACATGTGATTATTTGCCTATATGTTGATGATTTATTGATCTTTGGCTCTAACATGAATGTTATTGATGAAGCAAAAAATATTCTTAGAAGCCATTTTGATATGAAAGATCTTGGTGAGGCAAAAATTTTTTTTGGAATAAAAATAACAAGAACATGTGATGGAATTTTCCTTGACCAGTCACATTATGTTGAGAAAATTTTGAAAAAATATAACTTTCTTGATTGCAAGCATGTTGCTACTCCTTTTGATTCAAGTGTTCACTTATTTCCCATTGAAAGTGAAAATGATGTAATAAATCAAAAGGAATATGCTAGCATAATCGGAAGTTTGAGATATGTGACTGATTATACTAGGCCTGATATTGCATATGCAGTAGGAATACTTGGCAGGTTTACAAACAAGTCAGGTAATGAACATTGGCATGTTGTAACAAGAGTTATGAGATATTTAATTGGAACGAAAAATTGTGGTTTGTTCTATAAAAAATATCCTGTTGTACTTGAAGGCTTTTGTGATGCAGATTGGAACACTTTATCAGGTGATTCATGTTCTACCATTGGTTATGTCTTTACTTTAGGTGGTGGTGCTATTTGTTGGAGATCAAAAAAGCAAACTATAATTGCTAACTCTACCATGGAGGCTAAACTAATTGCTTTAGCTTCAGCTAGTGAGGAAGCGAATTGGTTAAGAGATTTATTATTTCAAATACCTTATTTTGAAAAATCAATTCCTCCTATTTTAATTCATTGTGATAGCACCGCTGCGATTGGTAGAGTTCAAAACCATTATTACAACGGTAAATCCATACCTATAAGGAGGAAACACAGTAATGTAAGATCAAGATCATATTTGACAAATGGTACCATTAATGTTGATTATGTCAAATCTTGTGATAATCTTGCAGATCCTCTTACTAAGGCCTTAACAAGAGAAAAGGTCTGGAGCACATCGAAGGGGATGGGATTGAAGCTTACAAATCCTTGAGTCATATATGAGGAAATCCAACCTGGGGACGAGAGATCCTATAACCAAGTTCAAAGGGAAAAACTAATCATATGATGACTTGTTATGAAAAATGCACTATCTTTTTATTTCCCTTCATATGATATGAGTGCATTGTTTCCTGTAGTTTGTGAAGGTTGAGTTGATAAAACTCTTAATGCATAGTTGTAGCCCGTATGGGTGGAGTGTTAAGCTTACAGGAGCACTCTTGACAGATTTCACCTATGTGATGTGTGGAAGTAGGTCGCTTCCTATGAGAATTGGGCTTATTCTCAAAAACACTCATGAAACCGGGATAGCACATGGCCATAACATGTTGGATTTAAAGCTCATGTCAACACCTTGAATATTATGTGTGAGCAGTGATATTTTATTTCCCTTAAGCAGTCATAGTTCAAGTCTGAGACCACTACGACTCTGGAGTAAAAGTTACTGTTTCATTAAGTGGAGGTTCAATGCAGAGCACACTTTCATTATACATAATAGTCTTCCTTCAGCTGATAGACTCTCTTGATTAATATTAAAATGAGTGGGGCATTGTTGATTTAGCATTTTAATATTACTATTTTAATATATTAATTTGCTTTACTTTGAGTTAAAAGAGTATTAGTGGGCATTCTTACATTGCATCCGTTGGTGAGGCATATATGACATTACTCACCTATCAATGCTCATAGGCATATTGCCCATTATATTTTAGTTACAAAAGCGTTCCACTGAACGTTGGGTCAACACCTTGGGCAGTTTTGCGTTTGCACGTTGGTGCATTTGTTGCCCACACAATTACTTCTCCAAATTATTCCTCCATTACACCTTGTAACATATGTAACTCCTAAGACCATTATCTTCACTATTTACTATACTACTATCTTCCTTTTCATTGCTAGGAAGACTTCTTCTAGTATAAATAGTGGTGGTCTTCATTTGGTTTGGGAGACACAACACATAAGAAAAATATAGAGTGAAAGAGTTAGTCAAAAAGAGAGTTCTTATTAGTTGAAGGGAGGTGTTCTTTTTTGTGGAGCTTTGGACTCAACTCTTGTCCATAGTTGTTGAGTTATACTTTGTGAAGGCTGTTGTATCCTGGAGGGGACAAGTCAAGAAGGACTACAGTTGGACCGGTGAAAACATTTGCTGCAGTAGGCTTGAATCTCCTTAAAAAGAGCAAGATATCGACGCCTCAGCCTGAAGAGATTTATTTTCTTCATAATTATTTTCAATTGCAATCTTGTATTTTTGTTATCTTGAGTTTTCACTAACATGAAATAATAATATAAAGTAATTCTATGCAAGTAAAAAGTAAATTGTGTTGTCAATTACTGAACATCTTATTACAACCAAGTATCTTAACCAACTTATGACATATGAAAAACTAAAAACACTAGCATACATAACTATACAGTGAACTAATAATCATAACAGCAAGTTATGTCTACATATTACTTAAGTTATTTGCAAATCTGAAAATTAAAGTAAATAACATATAGAGATAAGTACACTTGATGTGAAATTAGTTGAAACCTTGTATATGTGAATCAACAACAATCCAAGAGTATCATATATCTTATTTCTACCTTCTCAATTATGAGTGTCCAAAGAACAGAAGATGGTAGACAAGTTTAAACAATAACACTGCTTCATCATGAGATCATCATCACATTAATCACAAAAAATAAAAAATTATAGTATCGATGTTGATCCCAATAATAAAATATACCTGTCAAAAGATTCCTATCAATGTTGATTTCAGTCCTCACCAATATTTTTTTATGCATCAACAATCTATCAAGCCCATATATGAAAATTAGGTTAATAGCATTAGTAACTCAATATAGAGCATTATAACAAATTTTAACTAATTCACCCACAAAAGAGAAATGAAATTTCCAGATTCTCTTGCGAAAGTCAAATTCTTTTGCGAAATTCCAAGGTGAGATATCTTCTTTGTTCTTATCCACAAAATAAAAATCTCTAAGAACCAGATCTACTAAGGAAAATAAAAACTAATAAAAATTTTATTCTATAACAAGCAAAAATCTGAAAAATCACGATACTATTTCTATTTAAGGCAAAACCAAAGCTAAACTATATCAAGCAAAATCACTTTAGCGGATGCAAAATCACAAACCCTACATGCAAGATAACAACAAATCTCTACAAACTAACAACAAATACATTTAAGTTAAGAACATGCATGAACAAATAGATAATACATAGATTCAGAAAAATTCAGAAAATTGAGAGCTTAACCATTAAAAACACTTATTGAGAGCTTAAATAGAAAGATTACACTGAATTAGAACTATTTAAAGTGAAAAGTTCACAAATAAACTTACGGATTGAGAGCTTACCGTAAATTGAGAAGCTTGATTTGTCATAATCTTACTGATTGAGAGCTTACCGTAAATGGAGAAGCTTGATTTGTGAGGATCTTACTAATTGAGAGCTTACATGAATCGATGAATCTCTCAATTCAGAGAAAATTGAGAGATTTGGGCGATTTAGGGTTATGGGTTTCTTGAGAAGATTTGGTACTGTACCCACCTTTATAACTTATTTTTGCTTTATTTTTTAGGGTTGGGCTTTTTAAAAAGGAAAATGTGTGGGGTCATGAGTCTCTTTGGCCTTCTTAAACTTGGAGTATATTTGTGAATATGGGATCATGGGCTTATTTATTATTTTTAAAACTTGGGAAAAGATATAAGTTTACAAAATATATTATAATTCCAACACATTTTAAATATATTATTATTTGATGAAAATTGAGGCACATTTTCTAAATCTCTATTCTGACGTTTCTTCTTCTCCAAGTGCAAGGGCTTTTCATCTTCCAAGAACATCCTCTATTCTTGAAAGATGAAACCATTGTAATCATATGCTACTCTTCCCCATACACTTCTCTTCCATTAACTTATTCAACCTTTTCATCCTATACCCCTCTCAAATCTTCATATGTTTTTATCAATCTTCTTCCTCAAATTCAAAGCTCTAATCTTTGGTAAGTTGAACCTTCTGTCATGGTGTTTTTCAGTAATTTTTAGCCATATTTGGTTGTTTATTTTGTTCTGGTAGTATAATGATTTAATGACCCATTTTTCTAGATTGTTTTTCTACATGTTCTTGTTTGGGATGAAGTGTTTTCGCCGTATTCTGTGAATATTTGTTGTCCCTAATGACGTTTTTATTTGGAAAGAAGTATTTAGCTCTATTTGATTGCTTATATTTGTTTTTTTAAAATATGTTTATCTCTCCTATTTATTTTGAAATTTTTACTGAACATTGATCGACTTTAATGTTGTTTCTGTTTATTGCATTGTTGATTTCTGTTGGAGCTGCTATTTATTTTGCATGTTTTATTTGAGTATTACTCCGTTTATGTTAATAAATTAGTGATCGATAAATATGTTTTTGCATGTAGATTATAAAGTATGGCTAAAACTAGAGGTGGAAGCACTAAACCATCTGCTCCTATTGCTCTTAGAACTAAAAACGAAAGGCTGAAGAGTTTTGAAAACTTGTAAAAATAAAAAAATTGCAGTCGGAGAACCCAAGTCTGATTCAGAAACGAAACAATGGCGGATATTGACAACTACCAAAATAGTAGTGTTGATTCTAGTGATAATGTTGAGAGTAGTGAAGGGGAAAGTGATAGCGAGGAGAGTAGTAGAGACACTAGTCGAGATGAGGAAGATCCTCTATCCTTGCCAGTTTGTGCAAGAGATATCTTCGGTGAGTTATATGACCTAGCGATGTGGTTAGATGAGGTAGGATCGTTTCCAGTAAAGATCTTTATAAGATCAAGGATGACATTTTATCGTGACTTTAGAAAAAAAATTATGGTTGAACAAAAACATTATACTGAATTTAAGGGTACTTTCTTTGGACATTTGAGGCATATTCTGAATTATTTTAAGTTCAATGGACAAATTGTCCAATATATATTGTTGCGACGTGTGAGAAATGACAAAAAATTGCATGAAAATTAGTTTTTTTGTGAATGATAAGCCTGCATGTTTTGGCTTAAAAGAATTTGCATTGATTACGGGGCTGAATTGTTCAGCATACCCTCCTGAATCAAAATTGAACAAAGTCCTTAGGAAATGTGAGAATTTCCATTTTAAGATGACAAGGAACAAGAACATCACTAGTGCAAAGTTAATGAGATTAATCAAGGGTAACAAATTAAATAAGGAACAAAAATTGAAGTGCTCTTTAGTTTGGTTCGTCCATTCAATGCTGCTTGCTCATAATAGGTCTAATATTGTGGATTCAAACCACATCAAGATGGCAGATGATTTGAATTTCTTTAAAAGTTATCCATGGGGAAAAGAGTCTTTCGATTTAACATTGACCTATTTAAAGAATCGAATTAATTTAAAGAAGCAGGGAAAAATGTATAATGAAAAGAAGAATGCATCTTATGCTCTGTACGATTTTCCCTGGGCATTTTTAGTACTTATTATCAACCATTTAGTCGATTTATGATAGACTCTTATTTATTTGTGTAGTACTTCATAGATTCTATTTATTTTTTTGTTGTTCTATGAATTCCAGGTTTGGATATATGAGGCTTTTTCATATCTTGAAAAGTATGCCGGAAAGTCCTTGGATACTCCACTGACCATTTCCCGTTTACTTAGATGGTACACATCAAAGAGCGATAATATAGTTGAAGGTGATCCATTTAGGTACAAAGAAAAAAGTACGCAGGTATACATTTATTTGTTATTATCTAAAAATATTTTTAAATTAGTGAATATTGTGTAATATTTATATTCTTTTTTTAGATTGTGCACACATACCTTACCCTTACTGTCGGTGAGATGGAACAAAATTACATGGCAACATTTAAGTCATATATAAGTGTGGCAACGGAACCGGGAGGTACCGGTACCGGTTCCGGTCCTCCATCTCGGTTTTGGATAGTACCGGTTAGATCCGGTATTGTACCGGTTCGGGAGGGGTAAAGGGACGGAAACCGGGATTTATCAATCCGTCCCGGTCCGGTTAGTCCCGGTCCGGTCCGGTTCGTTCAGTTTTTTTTTTTAATCTGAAAATTCAAATTATAGCCGTTGGGCAACAGGTTTTGGGCCTCACCAACGACTCTTTCACCCCCATAACCCCCCTTTACACCTCCCTACCCCCCAAACTTTTTTTAATACCCCAAACTTCTTAAAACTACATTTTTATTCTTTTTTTTAACTATAAATATCCCTAATCTTTCATTCTTTTACTCACAAAAATATTTTCTAATCTCTCTACTCTCTAAATTCTCTTATTCTTGTTAAAATTACGAATTTGGTCTTGGGAAATTGGAGATTCAAAATTCAACTTTCAATTTTCGGCTTCCGGTCATACACGTCTACTTTTTTAAGTAAACATTTGGTACATTCGTTCCAACTCCCAACTCACTTTTCATTTAGTTATTTATTTGTTTGCATTTAATTATTTATTTTGTGAGTAATTAATCTCTAGTCTCTATTTATTTAGTTATTTATTTGTTTAAAACTTTGCTAATCATTTTCGTATTATATATAATTTACTCACTTTTTATATTTGAATATGGATTTCGGAAAAAACATTATTGAAAAGGGTAAAACAACCATAGTTAATCCGTTCACCAATTTATCTAGCTCAAATTCCAAGAAAAATAAAAAAAAACGGTAGTACTTCTCAATCTAAAACTAAAAAAACTTCTCAATTAAGAATAAATACGGATGATTATACGCATGTTGATGAAACTATTTTTAATATTGATAGTAATAGTGGATTAGATCCTTATCATGAACATTTACAAAGGAGATTTGGTAATTTTGAAGAGGAATTACCTGAAGATGATGAACATGATGATGTTAATGCTTATGTTGATAGTTTTGATAATAATGTTGATGAATATGATGATGATGAAACTGAGCCACCGTCGGCTACTAGTCCCACTCCCAATCCTTCTTCCCCGGCTCCCAATCCCTTTCGTTGTCCTGCTCCCGTTCCCCCCATGCATCCTAGAACTATGGTAGAACGCGCTAAAAAATCAGTTGTGTGGCAATTTATGACTCAAAATGAAGATAAAACACAAGCTATTTGTAATAAATGTAAACATAAAATGAATCATAAAACTGTAGGAAAACAAGGTGGGACCGGACATTTGAGTAATCATTTAATGACATGTTGTAAAAATGAATTTTTGCATGCTAAAGCTGTAGCCGAAGCTAAAAAGAATGGTACCACCCTTCCTGAAAATGTAGGAGTAGAGGGCTCTAATATGGTCCAAACACAATTAAATCCTTCTAATGTTTCTGGCTCTAGTATACAACGGTCATATAGTAGAAAAAAAGATCTCGAAGAATTAGCTAAAATGATTGTTGTTATGGGTTTGTCATTTGGTTTTGCTGAAAATCCCGGTTTTATTCATTATATTCAAATTGTGTATAATCCACATTTTAAAGGTTTTACTAGAAATACAATTAAAAAGACAATATTTGATTATCAAGCTCAACATTTTCAATATCTTCGTTGTTTATTTTATTATAATAATTGTAAAATAGCTATTACTTCTGATATGGGCCGTAGTGTAAATGGTAATGATTATTTCACTATTACTGCACATTGGATTGATGAAAATTGGACTTTGCAAAAAAGAATTTTAGGTTATAAATGTTGTGAAATGCATAAAACCGATAGTTATATAGCTCAAACAATTATAGATGTTTTACAAAACTATGAAATTTGTGATAAAATAAGTAGTGTCACCTTAGATAATGCTTCTAATAATAGAACTGTTGTTGAACTACTAAAACCGTCTCTTTTCCCTATTTATGTTGATGGCTTTCATATTAGGTGTGTTGCACACATATATAATTTAATTGTTAGAGATGGTATAACAATGTATAATGATGGTTGCATAAAAGTTGAAACTGTAGGTCATTTTATTTTTAATTGTCAAGTTAAGTCTAGACACAGAGATTTTGAAAATCGTTGTCGCGGATTTAATCTTCCACCTAGAAAAATTCCAAAATCAGTGTGTACTAGATGGAATTCTTTATATGAAATGCTTGTAGTAGCTTATGGATATAGGAAACCTTTACAAATGGTTTGGAATGCTCATAATTCAAATATGACATATAGACTTGATAATAATGATTGGAATGACATAAAAGAACTTATAGAATTCTTAAAAGTTTTTTATTTAACTACAAAAAAAAATATCTGCACTTTATTATCCAACTATTTACTCTGTTTTACCTAATATTTGTGTTATTTCTAGTAAATTTTATAAATTCAAAAATAAACCAAGATTTGAAGAATCTGTTAAGAAAATGGTTGAAAATTTTTAAAAATATTTTATTCCTATTCCTCAAATTTATTTAACCGCTTGTTTGGTAAACCCACATTACAAAGATGAAGGTGCATCATGAATGGTTGATAAAATATATTTCAATTTGGGTATTGATAGTGAAGATGATGAAACACCTAGTTGTCAAGATATTAAAGATAGTATAAAAATTGAAGCTAGAAAATTGTATGACTTGTATAATTCTAATATAATGAATGTAGTACGTAATGAAGAGCCTCAAAGTTCTAGGAGTAGATATAATAATGAAGATGATATTGATGATATGATAGATTCTTATATTGAACTTTCTCATAATGATAGAAATGATTTTGATGCATATATTAATCAAAATACAGAACCTACTACTATTGATCTTCTAGAATAGTGGAGCAATCGCGGCCAGGGATTTTCAAAACTTCAACCGGTTGCTCGAGATGTGTTAGTTAGTCAAGCATCTTCAGTAGCTTCGGAAGGCGCTTTTAGTGCAGCAAGATTTCAAATTGGAGAGCATAGATATTCATTAGCAGCAGAGAGCTTGGAGATATCGGTACTATTAGAGATTGGATTAATGGCGAGAGAAGGAGTTATGGTCGTTCACCTTTACCGACCAAATTTGAAAATGACGTTGATGAAATAATGCAAGATTTTAGTGACGACGGCATTGAAGCATTGGAGGAACTAGCTAATCAACCAATTCCAGAGCATGTTACTAGAGAAATGTTAAATGATTTAAACAAAGATTTCCTTGGTAGCATGAACTATTAAATTTAAATGCCTATTAGTATGAGTATAATAATTCGAGTTCTAATTCAAACAGAACCCTTTCTAGAAGGTGGCTGTGTAGATTAGATTTTTTAATATTGTACTAATATTTTGTAATTCAACTTGTACTATTTAATTAATATTAATAAAAGTATAGGCTATTCGCCTTAATTTTTTTTTTATAGTCTTGACTCTTGAATTTAAATTTTCAAACTTTTAAAGTGTGAAATTTAAACTTTTATAGTTTTAAAGTTTAAATTTAAATTTTCAAACTTTTAAAGGGTGAAATTTAAACTTTTATAGTTTAAAATTTGAAATTTGAATTTAAATTTTCAAACTTTTCAAAGGTGAAATTTATAGTTTTATAGTTTTAAAGTTTGAATTTAAATTTTCAAACTTTTAAAGGATGAAATTTAAACTTTTATAGTTTTAAAGTTTGAAATTTGAATTTAAATTTTCAAACTTTTTAAGTGTGAAATTTAAACTTTTATAGTTTTAAAGTTTGAATTTAAATTTTCAAACTTTTAAAGGGTGAAATTTAAACTTTTATAGTTTTAAAGTTTGAATTTATATTTCAAACTTTTTAAGTGTGAAATTTAAACTTTTATAGTTTTAAAGTTTGAGTTTTATTATTTAAATTTTCAAACTTTTAAAGTGTGAATTTAAATTTCTATACTTTTAAATTTTGAAAGTTTGTATTTAAAACTTTAAAAGTATGAATTTTTAACTTTAAAATTATAAAAGTTTTAATTTATTTGATTAATGTCCCTAATTTTTTAATTTTAATAAAAAAAAATTAAATTATATCCGTTGGGACCCGGTTTCCGGTCCGGTCCGTTACCGGTCCGGGACGGGTATGCAATATTTTTTTCGGAATTACCGGTTCCGGTACGGTTCCGGCCCGTGGTGACCGGTTCTGTTCCGGTTCCGGTCCATCCCGGACCGGTCGTCCCAATTCCGGTTCCGTTGTCAACCATAGTCATATACAAATAAAGTGAAGGACGTTGTCATCGATGTCTTGAAGGCCCAATTGAAAGGTGTGATTGTCCTCACTGCAGGAGTAGAGAGTGAGGATGATGAATATTTGAGTGATCACAATATTATCTAACCTTCTGTGAATTCTGTTTCTAGTAGACAAAAAAATGTACCGAATACTTATAATGATGGAAATTTAGAAAATCTGACTGAACGTGTTGTATCCCTTGAGCAATCAATAGCGAAAGTTGTTGTTTATGTACGGGATGAAATATTGAGGAAAATTGAAAAGAATAAAAAAACAAGAGAAAGGTAAATTAGTGTGTGTGTGTATATATATATATATATTGTTAGTGTCAAGTAATTTATTTCTATAATTTTTTTTAAGTAATATAATACATGTGAACATTACAACAATTGATGAAGACTTTGTTGTAATTGAAGAATACCCTACCGATGGAGTTGATGAAGTGGCAGTCGATGTTGTTGATAAAGTGACAGGTGATGATGTTTATGAGGTTGCAGTTGATGTAGTTGATGAAGTGGCAGGTGATGCAGTGGCAGTTGATGATGTGGCAATTGATGCGGTAGCAGTTGATTTAGTTGATGAAGTGGGAGTTATTGTGGTTGATGAAGTGGCAGGTGATATTGTTGATGAAATAGCAGTTGATGAAGTGGCATATGCAGTTGATCTAGTGGCAGTTGATGTTGTTGATGAAGTGGCATATGTTGCAGATCCAGTGGCAGTTGATGTTATTGATGAAGTAATTGATGTTGTTGATGAAGTGACAGGTATAGTTGATCCAGTGGCAGTTTATGTTGTCGATGAAGTGACAGTGATACAATTGATGAAGTGGCAGAAGAGAAAAATGAAGAAAAAGGAAAGGAGAAATCAGTAGATGATGAAGAAGATGACAGTGTTGAAAATTCAGTGGATGTGATGAGTATCGTTATTGAACTCAATGGTGATATTAATGGTGACGAGAAAAACAATTGAAGTGGTTTTTGAAGTATTGGCATCTTAAGACAGTGATTTTTAAAGTATTGACATTTTGAGACAATGTTTTTTGAAGTATCGACATTTTAAGAAAATGGTTGAATTGATTTGTTGTTTTACTGTTTTGAGGAGAAAAATGTACATCTGAAAGATTATAGATGTTTTTTGGTATATGGTTAATGGTAGTTTTGAGAAACAATTTAACATGTTTTATTATGAAGGGTTTTTAGATTTCTTATGAATCTATGTTTTCATAGTATGGGATTTTTGCTTAACTTTAGTTTCTTAACATTATGGAGTAAAATTATTTAGCAGTCAATTGTCGACAATAAAGTTGTATGTTTAATTCTATAGATTGTTATCACTGTTGATTTATAACATTATCGATAAAAAATAAAATATATAAGAGTGCAATAAATAGAGAGAAATACTTTTATTTATTTAGACTACATTCTTGTTACACATTTCCAAAAAGCAAACACCAAAAATAAAGCACACAATACAATTTTAGGCGTTTTTCTTTTTCTTCTGCCAAAATCAACGCTTCTTTAGTTGATCTTTGTCCATCTCAACATCTTTTAGCAAAACTTTCAAGTGATTCCTCTACTCTTCGGCTTCTTTTAAGAAAGTCATTAGCATATTCCTATTTTCTTCGGATTTTCGTAGCTTCTTTAATATTTCAAATTTGGTAACGCCTTGAAAATTCGATGGGCTACTCGTTGATGATTCATTTTCAAGTTATCTAAAAAAAGAGCATATGTCAACTGCACAATAAAAAAATTATCGACCTAAATTTGCATTGGTATGTGACATCCTCAACGTAGCTGGATCACCACATTAACAATTGTAAAACTTTTTTGCATTGGATGTTTGAGATGCTTGAGACATTGTAAAAATGGACGTGTTTGAGTTGTTTATGAGGGATTGTCTTCCTTTTATAAAAAAAAAAAAAACCAGATGTCACCGTTGAAAGAGTGGAATTTGAACTTTTTTTACCGTTGTAAAAATTTGTATATCTAAATATTTACCGGTTATCAAAATATATAGACACTTTATACAATCGATACATCACTATGTGCGTGGTGTGTGTATGACAATGAGATTTTCGCTCTGGCATTAGTAAGGTATATTTGAGTTTATATCTATGTTAAAGAATTATTGATACTGCACCTACTAGAATATGACACTTATATAGACCATAACTAGTAGAATTTTAAAAAGACAACAATTAATTAATAATAAATTATATTTTTTAAAATCTATTCAATTAAATAAGTTTAAACAAGTCATATGATCATGTAAAGGTCCACATAAATTGGGGGTGGTGATTAGTGATGTACGAGGACTAGTTGTGGTTATACAATCAACATCCTTAGAACAATGTTGGAGAAAGCATAAGTATATTGTGAGGATGTCACTTATTCAACAAATAAAAATCTTTAAGAATCAGAGCTACTAAGGCAAATAAAAACTAATTAAGGTTTTACTCTATAACAAGCAAAAATCTGAAGACCACAATACGATTTCTATTTAAGGCAAAACCAAAGCAAAACTATAAAATGCAAAATCACTTTAGCAGATGCAAAATAACTAACCCTACATCCATGATAACAACAAATCTCTACAAACTAACAACGGATACATTTAAGTTAAGAACATACATGAACAAATAGATAATACATAGATTCAGAAAAAAAAAATAAGAAAACTGAGAGCTTAACCTTTAAAAACTTATTGAGTTGTTACATAGAAAAGATTAGAGTGAATTAGAACTATTTAAAGTGAAAAGTTTACAAATAAACTTACGGATTAAGAGCTTACCATAAATGGAGAAGCTTGATTTGTGAGAATCTTACTGATTGAGAGCTTACCGTAAATGGAGAAGCTTGATTTGTGAGAATCTTACTTGTCATGAATGGATGAATCTCTCAATTAAGAGGAAATTGAGAGATTTGAGCGATTTTGGGTTAGGGTTTCTTTGTATTTTAGGGGATTTTCAATTTCTTTGTATTTGTGAACAACTTTAATTTCCTAAATGACAACAATTTTCTTTTTATGTGAACTGTGCTACAACTAATTTAGGGGACTAATTAAATTGTCTTATTTTCAATTAAGGAAAAAGATTATTTTTATGTAAACAGTCAACTAAAATAAATTAATTTTTTTCTTTTAGTTAAGAAAAGGAGAATATATAATAGATATTTAATATACTAATACGTTTTAAACCATTAGTGGCGGTTCAAACCGTGAATATCTATCTTTCCTTCATACCAAACATACCCTAAAAGGATAAAGTGAAAATATGTTGAAAAAATGGTTTCTTTTACCCAATAAGAAGTAATATATAATATGAATATCTATCTATTAGTTGGTTTATTCTTTTTTTTCTTATTAAATATGGATGGATCAAATATTTCATCCGTCTTACCCTGATTTGTTTTTTACTCGCACATATTCGACTTGATAGCCCGTTTGCCACTTCTATTTGAACTCATTAACTTCAAATTCTGGCTCAGTTTCAATAAGTAATGTTGACAACTAAACGGAACTGTAGTGAAATAAGCTTAATTTTCTGGATTTAATTCTTGAGTCATTCCTCATTAATTATCCTTTTGCAAAAGTTAGATTGAAATCCTCCCATACCTAGGCCTCCATTGGTCTAATTACACCAGACCCCTCAAATATGTGGACTGATGTTAACATCTTGACATTCTTCATGTTCTAAATATAATATAAAGAAAATATGGAGTGAATAAAGGTGCATTAAGAAGTAATAGAGGGTTAAGTAATGTAGGATCTCAACCCACAAAAACTAAGATTTTTTGTTGAAACACAAAATATAACTTTGTTTTTGTTTAGACGTATATATTTTTAAAAAGTTTACCTTTTGAGAAAATGGCAAAATGTCCCCTTAATATATATTTGAATTCTTAACCATTCATTTTGATTTTATCGGGTTTTATCATCTTTTGTACTGTTTTAAACTGAAATTATTACCTCCCTAAATGCTTAGCTGGCATAGTGAGTGTATTTCACTTTTGGGAGAGTGGACTCATTAAGAATGATCATTATAATTAGGATTGAGAATATTTATATCAGTGGTGATTTTACTTTTAGCTAACATGATTTTGACTATTAATGTATCTTAATTGATATGGACTCATTAAGAATCGTTTCATTATAATTAAAATAATTTCAGTGTAATTAATATTTTAAGTTATTAGATCTCCTATTTGTAGTAGAATTTATTAGGCGAGAGAAATTCATATTAAGAAACAATGGATATTTCTTTTATATATATATATATATATATATATCTCGGAAAAAAATAAATTTTGTTTAAAATTCTATTTTTGATGGCGATGTCTTTATTTATTAAAACGGACAACAGAGATTTGGTATAATTAGATTTGAAGAAATAATTTATGATTCCAAGAAGATTTTTCTTATTATTCTTATTATTCTTATTTTCTTATTCTTATTCTTATTATTATTATTATTATTATTATTATTATTATTATTATTATTATTATTATTATTATTATTATTTTATTTTATATTTTTTTTTTTTTTTTTTTTTTTTTTTTTTTTTTTTTTTTTTTTTTTTTTTTTTTTTTTTTTTTATTTTTTTTTTTTTTTTTTTTTTTTTTTTTTTTTTTTTTATTTTTTTTTTTTTTTTTTTTATTATTATTATTACTATTATTATTATTATTTTATTATTATTATTATTATTTTTAGCCATCCAGCTCCCTTTAAATTGAAGTGAGTGATGCTTATCATCCGAGCAACTTCCTCTCGTCACGATTTCAAGAAGTAATATTTTTTTAAAACTTTATTTTTAACTATGATATTTTTTTTATATTTATTAAAATAACCAATCAAAATACAGTAGAATTAGACTAAAGGGTATGCAAGTCTATCAATATTTTTATCGCTCAATATTTATATTCATGTTTTTATAATAATATATAAATACATAGATAAATAGATATAGATTAAAGAAGAGTGATTATTGAGTTTTAAGAGGTATTTTTATAATTTAACTTTAACGTTAAGAATTTCATATTTTAAAAATAATATAAATATAGATATGAGTTTTTAGTTGGGATATTATAATATTGTAACATTCAAGTTAAAGGGTGTTTTAAGTTGTTTGTATTATAGTAATTAACATCCAAGTTAGGAAATTCATACTTTTAAGGTAATATAAATATAGATATAGATAAAACTAAGAATTAATTATGGTTAATGAAATGTTAGTCACGTGTATGAAATACATTGCCTAGGATATTATTGTGAAAAAGTTACTATTAATATAAAGATTTGAGTTATTTAATTCAAACTTCCGGAGTATTCTTTGACCAAAGGTAGATAGTTTTTCTTTCTTTCCTTCCTTTTTTATATTGTTTTTTAAGTGGAAATAAGATCATACAATTAAGCAATTGTTCACTAGCTCGGCCCTCGAGCCACCCTAGTATTGTCTTATCCTTTGTTTGGTAACCAATCTTGAATAAGTTATATTAAGATTAATAATTAGTACCATGGTAAGTTATTTCTCCCAAAGGGTAGAATAATAACAACAAGATTACTTATTCCAAAATAAAACAATGAAACCACTATTGGGCTAACAGAAAATCAAAGTTTATCGAAAATTTGGTCTAAAATTTATCTAAGACACTAGTTTTTTATGATTACATCGGCAATAATCCACCAAAAGAATGTTTGAAATACCCATCAAATCGCTCAAATTCTTTTTCTACTAAATAATGTGGGAGGAATTTTCGTAAATAAATAATTTCTTAGAATCATTTGAGTTTCCTTCTCTCTTCTTCTGTAAAAGCTATGGCAGACTAGTAAACTTCCCAACGATGTTATTGCTCACATTGCAAATCGTATTAAAGTGATTGAAGATTTTATTGCTTTTGGTGCAGTTTGTACCTCTTGGCGAATTGCCGCTACAAAGGACAATTTTGATGTGCTTTCATCCCAAGTTCCTTTGATGTGCTGCAGGGTGTCAATCACAAGGAATATTATCAAAATATTTATTCTCTTTCCAAGAAGAAAGTTTCGCCCATATTTCTCCCGCAAGTTAGAGGGTCAGAATGTGTACCAATTACAGAGGGATGGCTCTGCACCATGGAACGGGATACGGGGGAGATAAATTTGTTGCACCTTTCTTCTCACAAAAAAATACACCTTCCCTCCCAAAAAGCCTTGCTAACTTTCCATGATCGTGCTGATTTCGAAAGTAATCATTGGGGTTGCATAGACATAGTTGTCGTGTTTGCCAATGCTAATCCTTTTCTTACGTCAGATTATGTATTCATGGTGCATCATAATGGAGCTGACTCTTTTTTGGCATTTTGGCGACCTGGAGACCTCGATTGGACTCATATTGATGTTGTTAATCACGCTGATGTGATTACCTCTCTAGTTTATCACAAGGGCGAATTTTATTCCATGAGTTACAGTGGCAAAAGTACGGGCTTATGAAGTTGCAGGGCCTAATGTAAAGACACGCTTGGTTGGTGAGATAGACGAAAATACATTTAATTCGCGTGTAATTGAGTATTACCTAGCTGAGTTATCTGGTGCACTATTACTTTGATTCTAGTTTATTCTAGTCCTCACAAATAATTTTTGATGCCTCAACAACCTAACAAGCCCATATATGAAAATTAGGTTAACAGCAGTAGTAACTCAATATAGAGCATTATAACAAATTTTAACTAATTCAGCCACAAAAGAGAAGTGAAATTTCCAGATTCTCTTGCGAGATTCAAAAGTGAGATATCTCCTTTATTTGTTCTTATCCACAAAATAAAAATCTCTAAGAACCAGAGATACTAAGGCAAATAAAAACTAATTAAAGTTTTACTCTATAACAAGCAAAAATCTGAAGACCACAATACTATTTCTATTTAAGGCAAAACCAAAGCAAAATTATAAAATGCAAAATCACAAACCCTACATCCATGATAACAACAAATCTCTACAAACTAACAACGGATACATTTAAGTTAAGAACATACATGAACAAATAGATAATACATAGATTCAGAAGAAAAAAAAAATTAGAAAACTGAGAGCTTAACCTTTAAAAAAAAAACTTATTGAGAGCTTACATAGAAAAGATTAGAGTGAATTAGAACTATTTCAAGTGAAATGTTTACAAATAAACTTACGGATTAAGAGCTTACCATAAATGGAAAAGCTTGATTTATGTGAATCTTATTAATTGAGAGCTTACCGTAAATGGAGAAGCTTGATTTGTGAGAATTTTACTGATTGAGAGCTTATCATGAATGGATGAATCTCTCAATTCAGAGGAAATTGAGAGATTTGAGTGATTTTGGGTTAGGGTTTCTTTGTATTTTAGGGGATTTTCAATTTCTTTGCATTTGTGATCAGCGTTAATTTTCTATATGACAACAATTTTCTTTTTATGTGAACTGTGCAACAACTAATTTAGGGGACTAATTAAATTGTCAATTTTCAATTAAGGGAAAAGATTATTTTTATGTAAACAATCAATTAAACTTAATTTTAAAAAATCTTTTAGTTAAGAAAAAGAGAATATATTATAGATATTTAATATATTAATGCGTTTTAAACCATTAGTGGTGGTTCAAACCATGAATATCTATCTTTCCTTCATACCAAACATACCCTTAAAGGATAAAGTGAAAATATGTTGAAAAAATGATTTCTTTTACCGATAAGAAGCAGTATATAATATGAATATCTATCTATTAGTTGGTTTATTCTTTTTTTCCTATTAAATATGGGTGGATCAAATATTTCATCCGTCTTATCCCGACTCATTTTTTACTCGCACATATCCGACTTGACAGTTCGTTTGCCATTTCTATTAGAACTCATTGACTTCAAATTCTGGCTCAGTCTAAGTTAGTAACGTTAATTGACAACTAAACGAAACAGTACTGAAATAAGCTTATTTTTCTGGATTTAATTCTTGAGTTATTCTTCATTAATTATCCTTTTGCAAAAGTTAGATTGAAATCCTCCCATACTTGGGCCTCCATTTCTCTAATTACACCAGACCCCTCAAATATGTGGACTGATGTTAACAGCTTGACATTGTTAATGTTCTAAATATAATATAAAGAAAATATGGAGTGAATAAAGGTGCATTAAGAAGTAATAGAGGGTTAAGTAATGTAGGATCTCAACCCCCAAAAACTAAGAATTTTTGTTGAAACACAAAATATAACTTTGTTTTTGTTTGGAAAAATTGCTTGGATTGGTACATTTTAATAAATAATTACTGATTTAGCGATACTTTTTATTTATTATCATTTATAACAATACTATGTTAAATCTGCAAAATGTATCAAAAGTGAATTATGTATGCAATATATATGTATTATAACTGTTTTTTTTAAATATATTATGCTTATTTGATAAGAAATTGACACATTGAATTATAAGTGTATTAAAATGTGTGATAAATGTATTTTCCATCATTAAAACTTGTATTATATGTGAATAATAAATTGTTCTTTGTAATATGTATTAAAAAAATATTATAAATGTATTAAAAGTGATCAAGTGAAAAGAAATGTTATTGCTATAAATGATAAATATTTTCTTAATATAGTATATTTATGTAAGTTTCCCTTTTTGTTTAGACGTATATATTTTTAAAAAGTTTACCTTTTGAGAAAATGGCAAAATGCCCCCTCAATGTATATTTAAAGTCTTAACTATCCATTTTAACTTTACCGGGTTTTATCATCTCTTGTACTGTTTAAAACTGAAATTGTTACCTCCCTAAATGCTTAGCTGGCCTAGTGAGTGTATTTCACTTTGGGAGAGTGGACTCATTAAGAATGATCAGTATAACTAGGATTGAGAATATTTATATCGGTGGTGAATTTACTTTTAGTTAACATGATTTTGACTATTAAATGTATCTTAATTGATATGGATTCATTAAGAACCGTTTCATTATAATTAAAATAATTTCAGTGTAATTTAATATTTTAAGTTATTAGATCTCCTATTTTAATAGAATTTAGTTCATATTGGAAAACAATGGATATTTCTTTTTTGTATATATCTCGGAAAAGAGTAAATTTACACAAGGTAACCAATCTTGAATAAGTTATATTAATATTAGTAATTAGTACCATGGTAAGTTATTTCTCCTACAGGGTAGAATAATAACAAGAAGATTAATTATTCCAAAATAAAACAATGAAATCACTATTGGGCTAACATAAAATCAAAGTTTATCGAAAATTTGGTCTAAAATTTCTCTAAGACACTAGCTTTTTATGATTACATCGATAATAATCCAACAAAAGAATGTCTGAAATACCCATCAAATCGCTCAAATCCTTTTTCTACTAAATAAGGTGGGAGGAATTTTCGTAAATCAACAACTTCTTAGAATCATTTGAGTTTCCTTCTCTCTTCTTCTATAAAAGCTATGGCAGATTGGTCAAAACTTCCCAACGATGTTATTGCTCACATTGCAAATCATATTAAAGTGATTGAAGATTTTAATGCTTTTGGTGTAGTGTGTACCTCTTGGCGAATTGCCACTACAAAGGACAATTTTGATGTGCTTTCATCCCAAGTTCCTTTGCTTATGCTACAGGGTGTCAATCACGAGGAATATTATCAAAATATTTATTCTCTTTCCAAGAAGAAAGTTTCGCCCATATTTCTCCCGCAAGTTAGAGGGTCAGAATGTGTACCAATTACAGAGAGATGGCTCTGCACCATGGAACGGGATACGGGGGGAGATAAATTTGTTGCACCCTTTCTCTCACAAAAAAATACACCTTCCCTCCCAAAAAGCCTTACTGACTTTCCATGACCGTGCTGATTTCGAAAGTAATCATTGGGGTTGCATAGACATAGTTGTCGTGTTTGCCAATGCTAATCCTTTTCTTACGTCAGATTATGTACTCATGGTGCATCATAATGGAGTTGGACTCTTTTTTGACATTTTGCCAATGCCGTTGTTTTTAATATACAACAAATCAAACAATCAATGAAAAATAATCCCAACATACCTTATCTTCAAACCATACGACCACTAATGTTAGATAATCCTCAAGTGCAAACTATTAAAACTCTATTGACTCGGATAGAATATTTATGTTATGAGGATTCATACGGCTGATGCCAAGTAACTTGTCAATCAACCGAGACACCACGTTTTGAGAATAGGATGGGATTCCTAGATCTAGTGGCCAGTGAATCACCGATTAAAGAGCGAGCAACCGCTAGGTTTAAGCATTATTGTTGTTCAGCAATATTACTATTCATAAACTCTAGTTTTCCAGCCTAAAGTATTGGAGAGTCTTGAAAGTTGGAAACTTATGTAGACTAATCAAAAAGGAACATAAAGTGAGCAAACAGATCAAATCCCACTGGGAGGAAAATAAGGAAAAAATAACAGACCAACTTTATTATAAAAGGTCAATGTACAAACTCTTCAATAGCATAAACTTATCCAAGATCATGCATTGACCAAAAATTGTAATTGATCCTTTGTAACTCATGTACAACTTGTGTTCTACACAAGATGAAAAAAATCATGGTTAGAAAAAAAAGATGTACAAAAGAATTTTCTTTAAGGTATACCTATGTCTATGCAGGAGAAACCTTTCACTAGAACTATAATCCTCCAGCAATCTCTTCTAAACAAGTAATCATGTGTTCCCTACCTCTGGAGCTGCAAACTGCATATCAAAGAATTGAAAAAATGGGGAGAAATATATGAACCTAGTATAACCGGGAATCCCAGTTATACGATCAAATATACAGAATCACTCAGTAGATTTTACACTTTGCGTGTTCTCTCCAGACAAATCATTCTGTGACTTGTTGGGAGTAATAGTAAGAGGTGACCAGTGATCCGGAACCATCAGGAAATAGGTGGTCATTGCCTTCCGGAACCTCTTTTTGTATTGCTTAGGTGAAATTACAGTCGGAGGTGTGTTCTTAGGTCCACCAAGGATGCCAGAGGCCTTAACCCATGTCTCCAGGTGCTTGTCCCATGTATACTGCCTCATGAAGTCAATAATCCCAATAACGAGTTCATGATTTTCTTCGTCAACACCAACCAATAGTGAGTAATCCATCACATCAACCGACTGCAAGAAGAACTACTAAATTAGTCCAAACCATAAAAAAAAAAACTCATCTAAAAATATACTCAGACAAGCTATTGGGATTAGGCAACAAATATAATCCTTTGCACAGAGGTTGGGTATTGTTAAAGGCGAATAATAAGAGGTGGATCAAGGAGCTAAATTTGATGGGTTCAACCTTTAGGTAATTACTATTGATACCATTACACTTTGGAAATTATGGGTTCAAAATTTTAAAAATATTTTTAGAAATTTTAATGATTTTTCACATATTGAACACATTGATGATATGCTACATCCGCCTCCTTGAATGGTACGAATTGATCACACTAAACAACCCCCAGGTTCATTTCTGAACCACCAACCAGCTATGTTGCTCGGACTCTCCAAAAATATACGCACTCTTGTCGGATCCTCAAAAAATGCACTACTTTTAGAGTATTCGACATGCACCCGTCGATATTTTTGAAGAGTCCAAGCAACATAGCCAACCAGCTCCTCATGGTTAGAGAGGTGCTTCCCTCTTCATTCCTCGCCCCATGTGTCAAACGGACTCTTTCCAATTGGAAGTGATACAACAATCACATCAGTTAGAAGTGATTCAATCAACTGGAATACATAGTTTTAATGGCCAATAAAAGACATGAAAATTTTCCATGATCAGACCTCAATAGTCCACTAGGAATTTTAAAATAAGTTCATTATGAACAGAGCGTCGTAAACTTACTGCAAGAAAAGCAGTGTCATTCCAGACTGCTCGTTCCAAAAGTCTCTTGGCTTTGTTTCCAACAAAAATAGGTGAAGTTGGCATAGACTCGATCAAGTTCTGATCCAGTAAGACCTTATTACTTCCACTAGAGTCGGGATTGTAACGAGACCTGGCAGATCCTTTAAGGTCATAAAGCCGCGTTAGGTTCCTCCCAAATAGAAGGTTCTCCATAACTAGCACATCCATTTTAGATTCCTTCCCTCCTTTAAGATGCTTAGATGTCACCTTCACATAAACAACAGACACAATTATGCAAAACGACTAGATACTAATAAATCATAATCATAGTTCATGATATAATGACTTGTGAAAATGCCCAAGCATATGAACTGTGAGGGAGTCGGGGAATAATCAAGAAACTTATTAATTTATACACTAATTGCACATCAAAGTTTGTCTTCATAGTATAGAAGAGAAATATGCAGCCACTGTTTTGTGCTCAGTTCACTCTCAAGGCCATGGAACCATCATTCGAAAGACTCGAAAGACTTTACAGACCATAAAGATGATCGTATGCATACAGACCATCATGTTCCTTCTAAAGGCAAAGAGCCAAAAAAGAGGTACCTCAATTACCCGAAGACACCAGTGAAAATGGATTGTGCCTTACCAGACCAATCCTAGTGAAAACTTCAGGTGAAAGTAAAAAGTGAATAACAAACCTAAGTGGTAGCTCAAATGTGTCAAGTTAAACCATTAACTATTTATAAATTATGTTAAGCGCACCTTCCAAATGTGATACACTCGCCTTTGCTGCTCCATCTTTTTAAAAAACCAACAGAAATACTAGATTCACAACAAATGCAGCATTGTGCTGTTGCAGGTATTTTCCCCTAAAACTATATCGATCACTTGGTAACACGAATGACCTTATAAATCATAATCACAAAATTCGAGAAGCTGGAGTGATCAAGAGTGGTTAAAAATACCTGATAGATCCCCAGAATTTTTGCCAGGCAAGTAGGACTCCTTGAGTTTATGGATTCTGAAAGATACTTAAAATATGCTGGAGCAAACTTTATAAAAGATTCCAGCTCTGTCTTAGTCACTTGTTTGATAATGAATCGATCATCCAAGGTTTTAGCAAAGAAAACATTGCTCTTGCCTCCTTGGGCTCCCCACTTCTTACAGCGGCTAAGAGATCTTATGTAATCCATCTCAGATGGGCAACATTTCCTCCTCAAAGCTTCAAAGCGCTTCGCATAATAACAAGTCACAGTATACTTCACTTTCCCAAGTGGTCCATCATCCGAAAAGGAGACTCTGGCATGCATTGTCTTTGTGCATGAGAGTGGATCCAAAACCGAAGAGCTATGACTACTGGACGAAGACAAGAAACTGTCATCTATAGATCCAAGACTTCTGAGGGATTCTGATACTATTTCATCCATAGATTGAAGGGACTGCAGACTTCCAGATTCTTGGGACTGCAGTGGCAGGTTAGAGTCCAAACTAGTATCCTTTGATTTCTCTGGTTCATCGGATATTTGTGCAAGATAATCTGGTGAAACTAGTGCATAAGATATAATACTTGTGGGCTCTTCATCATACACTGGTATAATGGTATCATTAACCCCAACAGGTAGGAGCAATCTGGCTCCACCTTGTGCCTCTGACTCTCTAAATGATGAAATGTAGACAGGGCTGTACTCGCCAAGCGTATCCAATTTCTGAGCACTTGGTAAAAAGTTTTTGTTCAGTGACCAGTAGAAGCTAATAAAAGACATACCTAACCATCCCCCGGCATCTTCCACACTTTCAGAGCTCTTAGAGGATAATGAAGGAGGAAATCCAGACGCCTTAGTTCCGTTATGTTCCTCCACAGGGTCTTCAACATCTACTTTTTCTGCTAATCTAGTTGTTGAAGAATCTGCTATAGGTGGTTCAGAAGATCTGCAAGTACCATCCTTCAGCACTCCAGGACCGGAAGTAGTTTCACCAGTCCAAGCTGCCTCAAGAGTATCAGACAAACTATCCATGATCGCAGACTGCCCATCAGAAAGGGCTCTAGACCCCTCTGTATTGGATTCTGCAGAGTTCGACCCGCAGAAGCTTTCTGTTCCAACGGGAAGACATGCTACTTTCTCAACTGCACAACTAGAATCAAAGAGAACCTCAGATCCTTGATGAACTGTGTCCACATGATTCATTTGGTTACCACTTACTCCATCATTAGATTTTTCACCAAGTGTTGGAGTTACAGAAACAGAATCAGGGACATTCAAACAGTCACTAGACCTGGAGGGATTATCTGGACCAGTGAACTTATCATTACCAACAAGGGCTTTCTCTTCAGTAACGCAATGATCCTCACATTCTAAGCTGGCCGCATATACGAGACGGTGATCCCACATATAAGATTGGAAAATAAATTGCCTTCGCAACCGATTAATCTCAAAAATATCAATGACAGGCTGCACCTTTTTCGCCTCCTTGGTCAGAATTTTCTGGAGAGATTCCTGCTATTACACAACACCCAGGAAACCCCATAAAAAGAAAATTAGCAATTCTTATACAAAATCATTCGCTTTAAATCCCTAACATAAAGTGAGACAATCAAAAATTCCACGTAATTAGTTTAAATGATGTTAGAATCATGATACACATGAAAGTTAAGTATTAATGCAAGAGGTTAATAATGATAGCAAGCAAGTGAAGTTTTGATGCATCAAAGAAGATGTCAATATAATCTGCAACATGGGCAGCAAAAGAAAATTCCACCATTTTTCTGACTCCCAAGCACAAGGTGATAAAAGAAGAAATACTGAATCATAACCAGACCCGTTTGCACATCGCTTACGGGGTAACTGGAGGAAAAAAGAACAACCAGAGACTCATGCTTCATAATAACTGCTACAAACACCCAACAGCACATACAAACATAGACGTGGAGAGAAGGAGAGGAAGTGCTTAGTAATATATGCAGAACCATGATATGCTAAACAGAATATTGAATTCGGGTAAGGTTTTCAACTTCTACTTAATCAACCACTTTCTCAGTATCCTTTTGATTTTGTAATTAGGACACATATCTCTCAGACTATGCATAATCTAGAGACAATTTAATATTTAGAAGTGAAGACTTTACTTCAAATTCTTCCTTCTCCTTCCGCAGCATTCCTTCCAAAACAGCAATTTGACCTCTTGCTTCAGGTGCTTCAGATGCTTCAGCTCTGCTGTTAACTTGACCACCAGATTTTTTCTCCACTAGAAGACGAATTGCATTCAGAACCTCAGAAAACAAACGTTCAGCTCGGACAATGACCTGCTCAAATTATGCCATGAAAAAAAACGTACACAGAGTGAGATCAAATACCACTTTATACCACTCAAAAATCTGTCTTCGCACCTCATTCACTTCTTGTTGTATCCAGTCCTGATTTTTCTCATAGTTGAAATCCAGCTTTGCAGGAGGAAGGCACACTGAGTGAACATCAATTGACGCATAGCGGAAGCATGCAACCATTTTTCCGAAACTGCACAAGTCACAAATTTATTAACATTGCAAAAGACACTGAAAGTACCAGGGGAATCATAGTTTTAAACTCAGACCCATAGAACTTTATGCAGATTATTTTCATACTTTGGCAAAATAAATTACAAGTTAGCACTACGCAACCAACATGCAAAGAAGGAAGCAATATAATCAATCAAAAAATCCAAGGGAGAGAAGTACTGTTAATTGAGGAGAACATTAAACCAGCTAATCATGCCAACAGATTTGAAAATTAAGCATGACAAGCAAAAAGAACAAACATTTGAAATGCTCTTAAATTTATGACATTGCAGGCAACAAACCAAATAAGAGCATACCCATAAAACCGAAGACAATCTCTGTGTAACGAATGCCCACAACTAGCCACTCTGCTTGCAGCTGCATGGTTTGAGAAACTAAGTTCTAGGAACTTCCCAAAGGATAAACCCCAAGCAGCATCAGACATCACTACTCTTTGAGTAGCTAGAGGAAATCCCTTAACCCGTGGACATCTCAGGCATCTATGCCACATCCATATTTTTCCTTCCCTTTCACCGGGCAAAAGAAACTCTGGCAGCTTCTTAACAGAAATAGTTAAAGTGCCTTGACGATGAGTATAACACTGAACATGTGCTTCTGAAGGCATGTCACATAAACTACATCTATAACTCTGCAGGAGAAAAGGAAAAACAAAGATAAAAGATCTTTTCGGTCTCTTAATTATATTCTTAATGTTTCTGGAAAACATGGAAAGGAAAGGGGAGAGCTTTACTTGATCAAGCAAATTGTCTCGTAGAAATCGACCCAATGGCTTATCACAGTTCCCATAATATTTTATCCGAAAGAGATGAGACCTTTCACAGACAGTACCCTTCCAAACACATCGGGATGATAAGGAAACTAAAATGCTTTGATAGTCAGATGGGGACGGAGGGAACTCTTCCTTTGAAGAGTCTGGTTCATCATAAACATTTTGTCCGTCTAGTTGCAAAACCATTGGATTTGAGCCACTTTGGTTCACATCAACCCTGCAATATTGGACATTCTTTGACAAACAACCTTGTTCAACTTTATCTGAAGGCGCAAAACTGGTAGACAAGAAATGGTATCCTTGAGCATCTTGGATATTGTTGGCTACTGAAGGCTTTGAGAAGGAAGACTCTATCATATGCATAATCCCTCTGTCCACAGATGTACCAGTTAGCAAGGGCCCAAGGAAGGAAGTCTCAGTGTTTGCAGCAGTAGGGAACTCTGTCATACCCATTTTCTGAGCACAAAGGTTTGCAGTCTTGACCAGGTCTGTTGTGGGAATGCTATTTGATCTCTGTGGTGCACCACCACATAGTGCTGATTGAGTTTTCTCAGTGTAAGGAATGGTAAAACCAGGTACTATTGAGATTGACCTGCCAATAGTTGATGATTTATCCGGAAGTGCTACAGTTATTGGAGAATTCAGAGGAAGTTCAGGTAGAGATGCTCCCTCATCAGCAAGAAAAGATGTTTCCAGAGCCAAATGATAAGCTGCAAAAATTGAATATTGAAAGACATGCTTTACTTTCTTCAACTCATCCCCGTTTGCACCACGGAGTAATACCTGAGACAACAAATATCACGAGAGCCCAAAAAATATTTAGAAGTCTATATGACTAATTTGCAATATGTACACATATGATGTCGTAAGAGTAACTTGCCCATGAAAAAAGGCGGAAACCACCAATTTGCAGGTTGTCAAGTGTCTATTTAGAAGCAAGACAATAATTATCTTACTGTAGTTGTAGTAATTGATGATAGACTTACAGTGCATCCCAGTGGCTTTGGACAGCCTTCAAAGTGCATTAGAGTCTTCGCCAGCTTCTTTCCACTCTGTCCAGCTGTACCATGCTCTTCAAAAAACTTCTCAACATGGAACACATCACAGTATCCCAATTTTTTAGATGAGAAATGATCTATTGAAGGTACTATCTGACTACCCGTGCAACGGGCTATACGCTCCAAAAGTGCCCTCTTGATATTTAAGACAAGTGATATGTCCTTTGCCAGGAGGTACTCTTGTGCATAGCGAGATACAGATTTTTCCACCAGAAGAACATCTGGTTGGTGTACATCAATTTTGGCAACAGCCATCTTGAGATGATCCATTTCCTGAATAGCAATACACATCTATAAACACAAGATTCATACACTATTGGTTTCAAATATAGGAAGGCAAGGTTATTCATCAAAACCTGCTGCAACAAAGTATCAAAACTTGATAAGTGGTTAGAGACACGCTGGTATTCAAGAGCCCCTCCAAGGATTAATATGCGAGGCTTCTCTATTTTGGATGTCATTCGTCGATGAGCTACATTTTTCTTGCAGACAACTCCTTTCACCACCACACTATTTAAGGAGAAAAAGTTTCATATGAGAGGATACTATATTGAATGTGCGCAAGAACACAACAAATATGCTATAACATATAGAGGTATAAAAGGTAGTGGATACAGAAGAAGAAGAAGAAGAATATGATTTCTATTCTTGACCAAGAACACAATCACGAGCAAAAGAAAGCTGCCATATGTATGTCATAAGTTGTTACCTTGCACAACTATATTTAGTTTACAGATCATTGGGGGGAAAGCACTCTGTCAATAATATTGTCATTGCTTCGTACTTAGCAAAAAAGCACTTTGACCAAAATACTTCATAAGGCAAGAAATACAGGTTCTAGAGAAGAAGCCAAGTATTGAATAGAATTATATAAGTGAGAGATTCAAGTATTTCAAAGTTCTTCAGAAATCACAGAAAACAAAAGTATTATGTGTGTATCGAATAGAATTGTATTAAAAAGAGACTCCAGTATTTCTAGTTTCCTTCAGAAATCAACACAAACTAAAGTACTGTGTGTGTGTTTGAGAGAGAGAGAGAGAGAGAGAGAGAACATGAAACCTCAACAAAGCCCCTGTTTTCCTATTTCAAAATTTTATGTAGCTGCTTATCCCAACTAGTAACATATGCGGCAAGGATCCAACACACAAGCTGAACAGGATTGTGGACAAAAATTGGGGGAAAATTGCTTACCTGTCACCACGACGTCCAGATGCTATACATTTCACCTTTACGTATCCCCCAGGGTCCATCCCTCCGCTCTTGCTAGTGTCTGGTTTCAAAAGTGTAGCAGCTTCCCATGATAGGGATGTAATAATCTCCAGCCAACTCTCTTTTTCATCTTCCTCATCGACAAGGCCTTGAGCCTGCATAATCTGGGATACTAAAGCCCTGAAGTGGCCATCAACCACATTTTTCACAACCTTTTTCTGCTCCTCATTTGACCTATCCCTACTTCTATATTCACCACTTCCATAACTGCTTGATGACCGTAAACCTCCCCACTCTCCTGTAGCATCCCCATCGTCATCATCATCATTCATAAGTGATTCCTTTTCATCTTCTTCATCTTCTGGCTCAGGTGGAAGCCACAGAAGTCCATTGTTCTCAAAATCCACAGGTTCCACATTTATCTCTTCTGGAACATTTAGGGATGGAGGAACTTCACATTCATCAGAAATGTCCTGTTTTACAATCTGTTGGACTTCTTCAGAAGCCTGGGAATCAAAGCTATTGTGTAAGGAAGAGCTGCTCACACTTTTTTCATCAATAGCTTCTCCATCAGGGTGCTCTTTATGTGATTCATAGTCCTTTTTTATCTCACCATACTGAATGTGACTGTAGCAGTCATTAACCTGGGGAAAATGGCCCTGGGAATCTAACTGGTAAACACCATATTCATCTTCTTCATCATCACTCCTGCTTCCACAATGTAGCAACAAACAATTAACTGATACTGAAACATGTTCTTGGACACAAGTAGTAGGAACAGCATGTAACTACAAATGTAACGCAACTCACAAAGTAATTGGTTCGCTCAGGATAATTTTTCATACACAATCAAAGTGCTTTAAATAAATCTTACAGCAGCTGATACATATTCCTCCCAGACGTAATACTGTTCAAGATGTATGAAGACTTCCCTTTTTTGGTGTAAAGAGGAGGGTATAGAGGATGCTGGACAGATTTTTAGATTTTATAGGCTCTTTATAACTTAGCAGTAGTAAGCCTTGGTTGTTTATTTTGGTTTCTTCAATGTAAATCTTTTGGGGGTTGCCAGCATGCCCTTAAAGCTGAGGACTACAATTTTACCTTTGTCAAAAATATATGTATATATATATATTATATATATATATATATATATTATATATATATATATGCTCACCACATTATTATCAAGCTCCTAGTTATACAAACATATGTCAAGCAGCATGAATCTATCTATGTACGTAATAGAAGACCCAGTCCAACAAGGAAAAGGTGCCATAAATACTGCATGTTGTTCAAAAATGGGTAAACTAGTATAAGAGGAGAAATCATGTGATCTGCAATCAAAGATGTTCTTTCTGACTTGGTTCAGCATCACAAATCATGTCAACTCACTCATAACACCACCACCACCCACAATCTTGCAACCCCGTTTATTTGGGGAAAGGTGGAATTAGCTAGTACTGAGTTGTGTGCCCATTTCATCTAAAAGCTTAAGATGTTGACATAGCATAATTTTATTTACTAAAATTATGTCTTCAACACACCCCCTCACATGCGGGCCAATTCCTTTTCATGAGCTAAGCACATGGAAATTCTTTTTAATATTGGGTGGCAATGAGACTCGAACCTATGATTTTTTTTCCCTGAAAACATGATAAAAATTTTAAAAATGGACCTAGTCCCTCATTGGTTGTGTGAGGGTCCTTGGCCGCTCCACCCATTGCCTTAAAGGTTTTGGTTAGATGCTCAGATTCACATAGTATCAGAGCCAAACTTTGGTGAGCCTGTTTGCACTATCACTTTCTCTCGTCCTGTTTTATCGCTTGGAGCAATCCAGGACAAAGCCTTCTCTATGAGGTCTAAGGAAACACTGATAATGTAGCATACACAGACGCAGATTTAACCAGATCACCCTCTAACAGATGGTCCACATCGGTATATCATGGAGAGAAAGATAAGAATGATTGACTGAAGAAGAGGAGCAGAGAAAGAAGTTAAATTCCAAAGAAGAGAAAGAAATTAAATTTTAGAGAAGAGAAAAGGTTAAAGTCAATCAAATCCCAAACAATTTACCTTCACTCGGAAGGCTAAGCCATGTAAAAGGGTGTGTCTCCAACGTCGGTTTGTGGATCACAACTCACACACTAATTCTGTCAGGTGCTATTTTGTTCGTGAAAACTTGATGTCGTGAAAAAAATTAAGAATGATGTGGTTGTAACATCTGGTGCAGACCCTGAGTACCGAGCTACATCCTTAGAGACACATGAATTTATTTGGTTGATTTCACACAAGTCCCTAAGAGGATTCAAACATGCAATCAAGCATACTATTTAAGATACTATTGAAACTAGAGTCACAAGTTCTTCTTCACTCCTTAGTAAGAGATGTCCATAGTGTTTAAGGCAATCTAGCCATTCACATTTGAAAACAAAGAAACTCATATATATATATATATGCTACTTTACAAGCAAAAATCAATGACAAAATAATATCATGTTTGATTTCTTTTTCATTAACTGGTTGAAATTGAACTGATAAAATAGAAGATGTCGGATGAACCTTGTTGCGCAAAATGCATATTGGTTTAGAGAAGGGTCCAAAACTCCTGCATGAGCAAATTCAAAGCTCCCTCTAACTGATGCAAAATTCTGCCTGTCTAGAGAAGATTCCGTTACAGATGATTTGCACGGACTAAGTACACAAGAAGGTGGCACCGAAACAAAGGTAATATTACTGCTGTCCGCGGTTCCACTAGACTTGAAGCTGGTAAAACTAGTCGTTGCAGAAGGCGAAGAACTGATATGCAAGTTAGCAACCCGTGTTCCATTACTAACACTACAAACTAAACCTTGATCCCATTGCTTGTAACAGTAATTACATACCCTGATCTTTTCCCACTCCTCTCGTAGTGGCCTTGGATCACTATATATTGCAGGAATCCAATTAGACGTACACTTTGCACAAAAAACTCTTCCACAAAGACGACAATGATGCCTACGGTTAAACAATGTAAATTGTGAATCACACTCATAACATACCCTACATACATGATCGGGCATCCAAAAATCCCTCGATACATTTTCAGGTTCAGACCTCCAAGGGATCCATGATTTCAGTAACTTCAACAGATCAGAGAATGTCCTATTAGTAGCATCCATCAAATAAAATAGAGGCTTTTGCCTCTCATTGCTCTAAAAACCTCATTCACTAAACAAAACTCATAATCCAATCAACAAACTAAAGCCCCAAATCAACAAACTCTTTCACTAATACACTAAAATTGATGCTTTCACCAAATCCATACATTCCAACCAACTGGGCATAAAAATAGAATTCCTTTAAACTGTCCTCTGAATTAAAAAAAAACCCAATTTTTTATATCAAAACAGAAAAATAGAAACACCCAACAGCAAAAGATTGAAACTTTAACCTTTAATAATAAAGGGAACAATTTTCTTGCTTCTCCACAATCGAAATACATAAATATAACCCTGAAAAATGAAAAAATCAAGAAATCAAACAACATATCTGATTAAGATGAATTGAATTCGATATATCATAACCCTTATATAAAGATCAATCATTTTCGACAAAAATATACAAAGTGAATCGAAACATCAAACTTTTTTTTTTTTGAATATATAGATATGAATGTAACCTTTTTTGCAGAATCAAATTTTATGGGGTCAAATTATAGAACCAATTATAAATTGACACGAAGATAAATAGACCTCCTTCTGCGGAAGAGGGGGCTCACTATGTTAATTCAAAGTTGAAACATGCAACTTCGCTGCTGTTTTTCAGATTTTGTCACTCAAAATTGTTATTTTTATTTTGAGTTGCTTTGTACAAATGTATTTAAAATATTATATTTTGTGAGTTTTTATACATTATATTATTTAACCAACTCAACACCTTTTACACCTTTTTTGGATGGTTGTTACCTATTTTGATGTATCGTATTATTATATCATTAATTATTAATTCAAAAGATTATTTTTAATTTGATTGTTATATAAATTTTGTTGTATCATATCTATATATTGTTATGACAGCTATACACGCGGTTACACTTTTTTTGGATAGTTGTTACCTATTTTAGTGTATTATTTTATATTGTTAGTTTAAAAAATCATGTTTAATTGGGTTGTTACATAAATTTTAGTGTATTGTACCATTTAAATCTATCATTAGAATGATGAAAAGTCTTAGTTTGCATAACGATTGATTTGGTGTGATCGTATTGTTACCTTGATTTTTGCTTCTTGCTTTATCTTTATCTATTGTTTAATAATTCTATTTTATTCTCTATTATAAATTTTTGTAGTAGTTGTATCTTGTATCCTACTTTTCTTGTATGTATATCCTTTGAAGTTGTTGATATGTGACATTATGTAACGATAGAGAACAATATTATTTATCTAAATATTGTATTTATTAAAATAATACGGGATTTTCTTCGATGGCAAGTTTTCTCTCGGTGAGGTTAACTAACATGCATCGTCCATGGGGAAGAGAACTTGAATTCTATCCCTGAAAGCTCAATGACACTAGAAACAGTGATGCATAGAGGCGGATCCACCCCTCTAGGTGGGGTGCACGTGCATTTGGTAATTTTGAAAAAAATCATTTATATATATATATATATATATATATTGAAAAACTAACAGAAATTAGAATATAATTAATAATGCATCCAGTAAAAGCATAAAAGTGTCATTATACTGTTGGTACAAACTAAAAGATCCACCCGCAAGATATAGTACAATAAATTTATATATCCATAAAAAAATAAAAAATAAAAACAAGATTGTGCAGACTATGAAGATTAATATTATTGCTTCTTGGCTAATAAAAAAATCCTCAAAACAAATGAGACTAAGAAAAATGCAGGATATATGTGCAAACACAATGAGTATACAATTATATATTAATTAATTTTTCTCCTAATTAGGTAATAAATGATGTATAGAATGAGGAAGGTTGGGACTTTGAAGATCTTCAAGAGAATGTACAAGAATAGGTGGTGGAGCATATCAGGCTTATTATGATGCATGCTCGATTAGTTAATCAAGGAGACAAACTTTGGTGGACCAAAACTAATATAAGTTTTTTCACTGTGAAGAGTGCATAGGACCTTTTAATAGGGGTGGGCGTTCGATTCTTCGGTTCAATTTAATCAAATTTCAGCTCGATACTTCGATATTCGGTTTTAGAAAAGTATGCACCATAGTTCATATCAAACTAGATCGGTTCGGTTTAGTTCGGTGTTTTTAAATCGGTTTTTCGGTGTGAATAAAAATAAAGAGGGAATATAATAAAGTATTAAGAGTTTTTCAATATAATAAATTGTTTCTAGCATAGATGCCATGTTGTTGCTCCAGCGGCCAGCCAACAATATGCGACAGAATCAGCCATCAGGCAATCAACAAACATTCAAAACATGAAGTTGTCTAGGTCTACAAAGACTTGTCCAGTGTCCACACATTTTTTTTTAAAAAAACACAACACCATCAAACGACACTATCTCTTTTGATACACAATTCAAATTTCAACACATTCAAAACATGAGGCTTAGCACATCCAGCTAACATCCAACAAAATAACATCAATGCAACAAAATAAATTTGTGTAGCGGTTCCAGTGGCCAGCCAACAAAATAACATCAATGCAACAAAATAAATCTGTGTAGCTGCTCCAGCGGCCAGCCAACAAAATAACATCAATGCAAACTTTGTGTAGTTCCTGCCTGCTAACATCAAGGCTCCAGCCAAAGCCCAAAAGGCAACAACAATTTTTTTACAAGCAATAGCAAACTAGCAATAGCAGACAACACTACCAGACTTACCAAATGTTTCTAAAACATAAGTCATAAAACAGTAAACACAGTCACAAGTCACAGCGCCCTTCTTTGTTGTCTTGAACCATCACACAATGTTTTCAAAATCAAAACAAATGAGCAAGCTTTAGGAGATATGGTTGAACTTGAACCTAATAAAAAAATTAAATCAAAAGGCAGAAACTTAGTTAGAAGTCGGAATATTTCAAGATACAAAAATATATCTTATATCAAACAAATAAAGTATTGAAACTCACCATTAATAGCAAAAGAGCAAATTGTTATCATACGCCAACAATGCAAGAATCCCTTCCACTGTTTGCCATTTCTAAAGATAATTTAAACAAATGTCAAGCAACATAAATAAGTAGATTAGTTTTACAACACACAAACAATATGAAAACTCACCAAGTTCAAGTTTCTCAAGATACTCCAAACTTTCTTCCACACAAATAGAATTAGGCTCTTTTCTACGCCAATCCTGAGCACAAACAAGAGATTGCACACATTTAGGAGTCAAAGAACTTCTGAATCGATCAAGAATACATCCACCGGTACTAAATGCACATTCCGATGCGACACTTGAAATTGGAATAGCCAATACATCACGAGCTAACTATGAAAGAATAGGAAATCTTGGAGTATTAACTTTCCACTAACTTAAGACATCAAAATCATCATGTTCAGGCTCTTGATCTTCTTTAAGGTATCTCTCCAACTCCGACTTAGTAGCCCCACTTCCACTATTTTCCTTTTGTTTCTTCATGTGAAGCTTAGTTCTCAAAGCTTTTGTTCTCGAATTTTGAGAACAAGAGCTAGATGAATTAGATAAATCTGATAAAGTAGATCTAGATGGAGATGATTGATATTGAGATTCTTTTGAATATTTTCTTAAATAATCTTCAAACAAAGTTTTCATATAAGCCTTCACTTGTTTATCTACTTTCTTTCTGTTTTCCTCCCCAAATAGTTCTTCAAGTCCAAAGCTAACATACACAAATTTATTGTGAGGATCTAATACAGAAGCAATATAAATTATTGAGTTCATCTTATCAGGAGTGCCCCAATATTTCTTGAACTTCTTTATCATCCCATCAGCCATATTTTTCAAATTAAGATCTTCACTTGTAAGACACAGTTTCAAGTATACATCAAGCTCACATGTATCCTCAAAATGAACACTAGATGTAACATAATGTGAACCTGAAACCTTTATTGTAAGCTCATCAAATTTTTCAAGAAATTTTACTACACTTCTCACATTTGCCCAATCGTCACATGCAAGTGTACCAGCAATACTTCCATCTTCACAAATATGAGTAGATAGATACGTTTTAAAATGTTCATCAAAAAAATCAAATTTATCAAAGGCCTTTTCAAAGTTTTGTGCCGCTTCAACATCAAGTAGGTAAATTCCACCTAGTAGGCATATCTAGCGACAATATCTTTTGGACTTCACAACATTTCACAAAGTTTCTTGTTCTTGCCGGAGATGATCTAACATACCTCACCATTTTCCTAACCCGTTTGACAGAAATATCAATTTCCTTCAAACCTTCATGCACAATTAGGTTAAGTATGTGTGCCATACATCTCACATGAAGATGCTTGCCCTCCATTATGTTTGTTCCCCACATATCTAACTGCTTAGATAATTTTGTAATCATAACACTATTTGAAGAAGCATTACCAACAGTAACAGAAAACACATTATCCAAGTTCCAATCAAGCAAGCAATTACCAATAGCCTCTGCCATTTGTTCACCCTTATGACTAGAGATGGGGTAAAAATTTAGTATTCTCTATGCAACACCTAATTTCTGTCAATGAAATGAGCAGTCAAACACATGTAATTTATTCTTTGCATCGAGGTCCATGTGTCAGTGGTGAGGCAAATCTTTGGTTGTATTTCTCTAAAAGACTTCTTCAGATTGTATCGTAGTTCATCATAAAGTGCATAGCAATCCCTTGTTATTGTTCTACGAGAAAGAATTCTAAATAGAGGTTGGGCTTGACTCATAAACTTTTAAAACTTTCATTTTCTACAAAACCAAAAGATAGTTCATCCATAATTATCATTTCAACTAAAACCTTCCTAACTACTTCTTGTTCAAATTTCCAAAGTGGTGCAAGTGCATCAGTAGACGAGAAATTTATCTTGGATTAAGAAGTAGTTTCAATAGTAGACTTATAAATAGAGCACCTTGCTAAGTGTTGGTTTAATGCAGTTATACCATTAATGGAAGTATAGGTATGAAATTAGTGACAATACATGCACTTCGCTCCACTCATACCATTCTCAACAACCTTATCAAAATGATTCCAAGCTTTGGATTTTGGTGCTATTTCTTTTCTTTTATTTTCTTTTTAGGTTGGGTGCCAACACTATCACTGCCAAGTGAGTCATTGTCATTGCTATCATTTTTATTATTAGGTAAGTCATCACTTGAACCACCAACTCTATGGCATTCTCCATCTGCAAAAAAAAAAAAAAAAAAAAAAAAAAACTAAAGTAGTGAGCAAAAGAAAGATTCAATTGTCGCTGCCAGCTTCACTTTCTCCAAAACCCAATTCCCCTTTCATCCAAGATTCAGTTTTTCACAACACAGAAGAAGTTTTAGTATAGAAAATAGCTCCAATTTTGCAATCTTGCACAAATTCTACAGAAAATCTTGGTTATGTTCTTCGTAAAGGGCAGCAGGTTCATGCCCAAGTAACTCTAAATGAAATCGACAACAATGATCCGAAAAATACATACCATTTTTCACGTCCGCCGCAGCTATGGTCTGAGGCGAGAAGAGTGAAGATTGAAGACCGATCACTGAAGTCACGGGACACGGCGATCGGCACTTCTCAGTTGAATTAAACTTTTGTTTAGTTTAGACTTTAGACTTTGTTAGGGTTCACTTTATTGTGTTTTGTGACTTTGTCATTTAAAATTTGAAATGGGCCGTATTATTAACTAATTAAGTAATATAATTTAAATATTTTTAAATTTATTTAATAAAACTTCGGTTCTTCGATGCATTGTAGTTTTAGGACCCTTGCATCGAACTCCGAACCGAAGAATCGAAATTTCAAAAATAAAGAACCGACACCGAATCAAAGGATCGAAGAATCGACATCGAAGAACCGAAATAATTTGGTTAGGCTCGGTTTTTCAGTTTTTTGATATTTATGCCCACCCCTACCTTTTAAGATAAAAAGAAAGTACTAATAATGATTTGAAGATGTTATGGGTGAAAGGTTTACCTTTCAAGTTCTCTTTCTTAGTTTGGAGAATCTGGAAAGGTAAAGTCCCTGTAGCTAACTTAATGCATTCTTGGAATTCTCATATTTCTCAATTTTGCAGATGTTGTTCTATTCCCGAGGTTGAGACAACAGAACATCTATTCTTAAAGGGTGAAGTAGTTGAGGAAATTTGGAATCATTATGCCAGAGCCGCAGGTATATTAGGTACAATGCTAAATTTGAAGCAGACTATAAGAAGATGGTGGGAGATAGATGGCAATTCTAGAATTAAGGTGGCATTTCAGGTTTTGCCTTTGATTATTATGTGGTTCATATGGAAAATAAAAAATACCATCTTACATGGTAGATCTTACTCAGTGGAGAAGACTATTTGGAAAATTAATACCACTATTGATAAAGTTTAGATTTCATATGGTGGCTAAGAGCAATAAATGAGATCACATAATTGAATCTCTAGAAAGATATAGAGTTAATTTTAGTTTCAAAATCGTAAGACAGTTTCCTCCACCTATTAACTGGGTGAAATGTAATACTGATGAAGTATCTATGGGTAATCCTGGACTCAGCTCAACAACTTTCTGCATAAGGGATCATCTAGGTAATCTGATGGTTGCAAAAGGGTTCAAACTACAAGATTCTACAAATCTGGTGGCTGAAGCTAGGGCTATTAGATAAGGCTTAATGTTTTGTATGGAAAATGTGATTGAGCAGGTCATTATAGAGTTTGATATTCTAAGGCTATGGTTCAAATTTTGGAAGGAATGTGGGATACTCTGTGGAGTGTGGCTTTGGAGGTGAATAAGATTAATGCGTTGAGGAGACGTTTATCAATAAGAGTACAACATTTAGCTTGTTAGTATGACGGGAGATGAGATCGATTTGTATCCTCTCTAACAACTTTTCGTATAGCTGATGAAGATGGAGCTTCAATGAAGTCAACTTGGTAAACGGTGAAGACAACTGCAGCTCCGACGTGCGGAATCTCCGATGGGTCCGTTCCACTGCCAAGTTTCTGGCAGATGACTCTTCTTTTCTCAATAGGTTCTTCTATCCTTTTTGTTGTTTTTAATTTTTGTCTTTGTTTGTTTTTGTCTTGGGCCAACTTTTGGACCAGGATAGTTGTGCAACTTTTTTAAAAAAATAATATAAAGGGGCATCTTGCCCCTACCCTTTAAATTAACAAAATAAAATTAATCAAACACAATTAGAGCTGTCAAAATGGGTTTCGCCCACTAGGTCGCCCCAATCCAACCCTTGAATTAAATGGGGTTGAGCTTAATTTTTCAGCCCATTAACGAGACATTTTAGCCTAGCCTCATTTGACCCGCTTGCCTCGTAGGCCCAACCCACAAGCCTCAGAGGTCAGCCTGTGGGCTATGAATTTTAAAAATATTTATTATATATATGTTATGTAGTATTTTATTTGTTAAGATTTTGTCAATAAATATTTTTGAAATATCAATATAAAATCAAGTCTAACTTCTTTACATATCTTTTACATATTAAGGCCATTATCCCACTAAATTTTCTTATTAGCCCAAGTCCATTACTCCATTATAACTATGAATCATTGACCTCTTCTACTGTTGTTTTTATGCCTAATTTTCCACTTCTCCTTTATTGTAAAATAGTGATCATGTAATGTTTTTTGCTCGGATGAATCTTATGAATGTTGTATCTTAGCTATTATGTTTTTGTTTTGTAAATATTCACTGAAGTATGTGTAATTCATGAATAAATTTTTGCATGTATTGATGTCGTATTCATCAGATATCAACGTTTGTACTCTTTCTAAGAGAGCAATGTTGTCCATTTTTTGGTTGAAGGGCCAACCCGTCCCAACCCGTGGCCCGCTTAGGGCTGGGTTGGGCTGCTATTTTATAGGCCCTTTAATTAAAAGAGTTAACTTGTCCCAACCCATTTAATTCTGTAGCCCGTTAGAATTGAGTTGGGCCAACCTATTTTGACAACTCTAAACACAATTTACTTGTGAAAAATACTTTTATATAATTTATAATCAATCAAAATTTATTTTTCAAAAGCCATTTTAATAGAAATACTTATAAAAATAAGCCATTTTTAGCTGCTTGACCAATTGACTCAAGTTATATGTTTTTGAAAGAATAAGATAAAGATAAATCCATTTTGTGGAGCGAGAACAATTAAATGATTAATTAATTAATTAGGCGCTTGGATTAAGTTCTTGCTCCCCGTACTTTGATTAGCGTCAAATTCTCATATTATTCAACAGAATCTGATTCACAACTTTTCCGGCGATTCTCCACCTCAAAGCTTAAAGCGCACGATTCCCGAAAAAGATGTGGCGTAGATCAGCTTCTTTCATTCTCGACAAAAATGAAAACGACGTCGTAGCAAACCCTGAAAGTCACCATCTTTCTCCTCTTTCAGTCGCCGTTTCATCATCTATGGCCGAAACCCTACAACAGGAGCAGCAACCTAATCCTGACATTTCGGCGTATTATCAGACTAGAGCGGCTCATCATGGAGTTGTTACCAGTGACTGGCTTGCTCAGGCTCAGGCTGCTGTGGACCAACCATCTGAAGACGCTGTATCCTCGAACTATTCTTCTAAGTCTGGAGATTTGAGTGGGAAATTTAGTGTGATTGATGAGTTCAATAATTGGCGTAAACAGCCTGATTTGGCTGAGGCTGTTGCTGCTATTAGGGCTTTGGCTTCGGTTATAAGGTCCAGTGAAGCTACTACTATGATGGAACTTGAAATTGAACTCAAAAAAGCTTCTGATTCTCTCAAGGTTCGATTTTTTTTCTTATCACTGCTCTTATTGAAATTAATCGAACTCTGGTTTCTGTTGCTGAGTCGCAATACTATTATGCATATTGTTTTATCTTCTCTTTCTCTATCGTTCTCGTTCTCCAAATGATGCTCTTTTTGTTTTGGTTCTTCTTAATTCCTTAAAATTAGAATGTTCCCTACTCATTGAAATTTGGCACTTTGAGTTGTTTAATTGGTGGAAGTGGTAATCCTACAATCAACAGTCAAGGAAATCAATATATTGCACCCTTTGACCCATTTTGATAAAGAGGTGACAAAAAGAGTGGACACAGAAGAAGAAAAATGGAGGAATTGGAGAAGTGAAGGGGATGTCATGGCTTAGGAGAAGATGTTCAAGTCAACAATGAGAAAGCATACAGTGTGGAGCCCAAATTTGCTAATTTTTCTTTGACCAACTCACCATGAATGCTGGTGGCCTTATTCCCTGGGGTAGCAAGAGTGGTAAATAGACTGTTGCCACCTATAGTGACACTGAAGGGGCTGTGGACAGTGATGGAGAAGATCGCTTGGTGATTTTCGGCAAAGGCGATGACCACTATGGTGGTGGTGATGAAGAGTCTGGGAGCTCTACACTCTACTCTATTGAACTTGATATTTACCTCTCAAATGGCTTTCGTAGCCTTGTTGCCCATTCATGTTTATGCAGCATTCATGTTCTTGTAGTCTGAAAATGTTTACACAGGAAAAAGGAAAACAAAATGGTCCTTTTCTTTTTTTCACAACTATTTTTGAAAGTGTTGCTCTTGTGTTTTTTAAAATACTTTTCTGTGGTGGTGGAATTGTCGCCCTGAATCCTTTAATCAAGTGTTAACATTATAGTTACTTTTACTTTTAGACATAAAATAGAAAAGTTTGTTCTTTTTATGGCGTGGTGTTCGGCCCAGTTTCACCCGACATCCTATTATCTGCCAAGGGTGGAACTGATGAGCTCACACTGTGTTGTTTTTGGAGTGTGAAGTTGGGAATCCAATGCACACAGTGTTACTCCTACGCCTTAACCACTCAGCCTCCCCTTGGAGACAACTTTAAGATGTATTGAGCGATATAAATGGTATATATTCATAATAAGGTTAGGTAATGCTTCTTAGACAAAATACTTTTTTATTTTTTTCAGTCCATAGAATGTATTTAATGGGTAACTGCTGTTGTGCTAAAGAATTAAAGTAGGTTCTTTTTCTCTTTTAGTTAACATGTCCCCATGTGGAATTTTGAGATATTCTTGAGTGGTGAAAGTTGTAAATTGGGTTCAAGGAGTTTGGCTCCATAACACCCAGTGCTGCTGTGTTTTCTTCAAACAGGAGATTTGGAAGTTTCTTGAAAGACATGGATCTGTTTCTCTAAAGTCTATTCTGATGTTTTGAGTTTCTGAACTAACATAAATTGAATGTGGATGCCAAGGGAATAAATTTTTGACAAATCCTTTTTGTTTGTTCTTAAAAGTATATTTGAAGGTCACTGTTGTTTTGCTGAAAGGACCAAGTATCAGTGAGCCATACCATCAGATATAGTCCTGCCATCAGAGGAATATAATTTGATTTGATTTGGTTTGGTTAGAGATGATTGTCACTAACTCAGTATGGTACCTATCAAACGAGAAGCATGTCTTTTGGGTTTGAAGGGAGAAATAGTGGTGGTTTACGAAACTTGATTTCAATGGACTCATACAACAGCATGGATGCAGATCCTGTGCAGTAGTGATTATCCAATTTCGCCCTTGATGGAAGGGGACATATGTCAGATGTCATTGGAGCTTTATTATTCAACTTCTTAAATACCTGCTGTCGTTGGACCCTTGTATTTTGATGTGTAAAAGTAGATTTCTGGACAGTGTACATCTATCTGATGGTAGTCAAGTCAAATTTGATTGCAAGCATAGTGAGAGACTTGAGAAATTTATGCTTTATTGTTCTTTCATTGTTCTTTCATTGTTTATGTTTGTATTGCAGTCATGGGATAAAACCTCCATCTCTTTGACAGCTGGTTGTGATTTGTTCATGCGCTATGTAACAAGAACTTCAGCATTGGAATATGAGGACTTTAATTCAGCCAAGTCTCGCCTTCTTGAACGTGCAGAGAAGTTTGGGGAAATATCTTATAAGGTACACCATGCAATTATTAAAAGGAAAAATATTTAGCATTTTAATCAAATTAACACAATGTTTCCAAAAAAAAAATTATGCAGGCTCGGAAGATAATTGCAATGCTCAGCCAAGAATTTATTTTTGATGGCTGCACCATTTTAGTACATGGCTTCTCCAGAGTTGTGTTTGAGGTTCTGAAAACAGCAGCTCAGAATAGGAAGAATTTTCGAGTTCTTTGCACTGGTTTGTGTAGAAATATTACATTTCTAGTTCATATGAACTGTTGCTAGAGTTAGATAGTTCTATATGTTATCAATTAAGTGGCAGTTGTTTCTCTCTTCTCAGCATGTATGTTCATATTTGTTGGGTAAGCCAGAAGTGAATGGAAAAAGTTTCTTTCATCAATTTACTGGCTGAATAAGCAAACTTTTGCTTGTTGGTAAACCAGATAAAAGTCAATAATGTTTAGGGCAGTTAAATACAAATAAGGGAGAGAGAGAACTTTCTTTGCTTTTGCTCATTTGTTTATTTGTTTTGGTTACGGAGATCCACATGGAATTTAGGAGTCAACTTTTCTGTAGTCCCCTGTCAAAAAGAATGTTGTATCTCTTTCTCCCAGTTCCTCTCAATGACTAATTTGTGAAAAAGTTTTTTGAGTTTCCTTTGATTATGCAACGCTTGTTGATTTTTAAGTCTCCTGGTAATGATGAAAGATGGCATTGCATATGCTTTCATCTAGACCTATTTGAGAGGATGAACTACTGTTAATTTTTTCGCATGATAATCTAGATTCCATTATCCAAAATGCAGAAGGGAGGCCAGACAGGAGTGGGTTACGATTGTCTAACGAGCTAGCCAAGCTTGATGTTCCTGTGAAACTCTTAATAGATTCTGCTGTGGCATACAGCATGGATGAAGTTGACATGGTTTTTGTTGGGGCAGACGGTGTGGTTGAAAGTGGAGGCGTTATCAATATGATGGGAACCTACCAAATTGCTTTGGTAGCTAAGAGCATGAATAAACCAGTCTATGTAGCTGCTGAAAGCTACAAGGTAAGTTGAATGCATGTTATCTGTTACATTAAGGATTCCGAACCACATATCTTCTTAAGGAGGGACGTTTTAACTAGATGAACATACAGAATGCTATGGGATTCATTTGCTTCCTAACAAGTTGTAATTTCTTGCAGTTTGCTCGTCTCTATCCACTGGACCAAAAAGATATGGTTCCAGCTTTACGTCCAATTGATTTTGGGGTGCCAATTCCGTCCAAGGTGGAGGTTGAAACATCTGCTCGCGATTATACACCACCTCAGTATCTTACACTATTATTCACGGATTTGGGCGTTCTAACACCATCTGTAGTAAGTGATGAGCTTATACAGCTATATTTATAGCCCCAATGAAGTCTGATTCTGTTGTAGGTATTTCAACTATTACATGTAGGGAGGAAATCTTCTATGACATGGAAGAATATATACCCAAATATTATGTTTTTTAAAAAAAAAAAGTTTGCTCATCCTTCTGGGTATGAATCGAAAAAGGAATCATCAGACTATTCAGAGTAAATTCGTCTTATTTTTCTTTTTATGACCGTGGTGTCTGGGTCAGCTTTTGCGCACTTCAATTAATTCCATGGGATACTGGTCGCCTTTCACTAGCAATAGATACTAGATAATTTTGTCCACCAAAGCTAGGACATAATAGATATGAAATCTCCTGAGAATGAAATTGAGTGTTGAATCTGTTGGTGACATTGATTTTAATCGATGAAACAAGCTTTGTAGAATCGATTCTTGTTGATAAGACAGATTTTATGACACTAATTTTTGTTTGGTGTAAAGAGTTTTGTGACAAATAAGGTATCGATCATCACAAATTCATTATTAATTTCAAATCCTGAAAAAAGACTTTGTTGCCCCATTATAGTCAATTTAATAAATTGTATCATTTTTTTTTTTGCAGTCAAGTGTGACTGAAAATTACCCACATGAGTTGTGGTGCACTGGTGGGAGTGCTTCACCCTTAACCAGAGGTCTCGGGTTCGATCCCTGGGTATGGAGAAAATCATGTTGGGAGCGCCATTCCCAAATGGGCCCTATAGAACGCGATCCGAATTTGTCGAAGCTCTAATGTGGGCTCGGACATCGGGTGGAAAACCAAAAAATAAATAAATAAGTGTGACTGAAAATTTAACATAAGATTGTGGTGAACAACATAATGAGCATTATTACGTCTATAATGAACATTATTATTGTTGTAAACGAGTTCACCATCCCAAAATAATGGAACCCCACTGGACATTTTTTTATACAAAAATGATAAAATATATATATATAAGGAGATGGATAAATTTTAAGCTTTATACTAAGTTACCTTCATAGAGTTTTGAAACCTTTGAGAAAACAAAAATCTGATGAAAAAGTATCATATAAGCACTATTTCTCTCTACTATAATTAGGTCAAATCAAGTTGACGAAAAAATGTTGAAAAAAGGTTACAAAAATATGAGTTTTGTCCTAGTATTAAGACTTCTATAGCGCACTAAGTTATTGCACTATATGCTCTATACGCTTTAAACGGACGTTAATTGACGGCCGTCTGAGCAGGTCATATAACACACTAATTTAGTGTCAACTTTCTTTTTGCATATTATTTTGGACACTTCTTTTCTTCCATGAATCATTTAGTTTTCGAACTCTTTGCTCATTTGATATGTGAAATAAAATGAGATATTGGAAATTTAGTGTAGAATAAATTTTATACTACATTTAGTAACGACATAAATTATATCTCATCTAATTTGAAATTATTTTATCTCATCTCTCAGGTAGAATAAATTAATCTGCATATCAAATAATATAAAACTAATTTTCACCTGATCAAGACATTCAAATATACGCTAAAATTAATAAAATCCTAAATTAAAAGATAATGAAAAAAGGGAAGCACACCGAAATGTGTTCGGTACAATTATTTTCTTTTCAAGTGTATGTTATATAAATCATAATTTTAAGTAATCTCTAATTTCAGTCAAGGACCGTTACTATATAGTTTTAAAAGAAAATAGTAAACAAATATTTAGTTAAAAAAATTAACGCAAGTAATCCATCTTTATATATAACATAAAGTTAACATTCAAAAAAAATTAAATTAGTCTAATTTTTTTTACTCAAGTCATCACAATTAAAAGCATTTGTTCCAAACTTTAAATAGAGGGTAAAATATCATATTTCAAATAAATCAAGGGTAAAATTAGTTTGTTTTTTTAAATTTAAAGCAATTATTAGTAAGAAGAGTATTTTTGAGTTATTTTATTAGTTGAAGGACTTATTTAAACACAAAACATAATAACAACATCATTTTATTTTTTTTACTAAACAACATAACAAGAATAAAATTGACCCTGTTTAAACATGTACAAGCCCAAATTTTAATATTATTTCACTTTTGTAAATTTTTTCCCACAAATTTTTAATAGAATTTTCTCTTGTTTAATCTTGTTCTTTTTTTTGCATGATTAAACAAAAGAATATGAGTGATTAGTCTCATCCTCTAAACTAAATTAGATTAATTATCGGCAGAATTGCTTTATTAACTTCCTTATGAACATTTCTAGTTCTGGGTTTCTTAATTATTTAATCAAAAAATTAAGTAGATTGCTTTTTTTTTTTCGACTTGAGTGTTTTTGTTACTCTAAACTCAAGTTCGATTATAGACGTAAAGATTAAAACTTTATGATAAAAATTTTGTAATCTTTTTTTTTTTTCTTCTTTTGTTGGCTGTTGAATTAACAGTTGATTTAATAATTTAACAGCTAAGATGTGAAAAAAAATTACTCGTTAATCACACGAACTTTTAACTTTCCGTATTCTGTTTCCATATAATTTTTTTTCTCTTTTACATTGATTATTAGTTGTAGATTTTAAAAAGGGTATTAGGGTTTCTATTCTTTACTTTATTTGCCTTTTCATCTCTGGCTGAATTAGCTGTTCTGGGTTTTCAATTTGTGGGTGGATTCGGAGCTGTAATGGAAATCGTTGATGTTCTATGATTTCTCTATCTGGTGAGTGTTTTTTTGCTTATACCCAGTTGATTTTTTTTTTCCGGTCGTTTGATTGTTCATTGATTTTCAGGATTTGGGTTGTTTTTGATGTTAGAATCTTGGTTTTTTTGAAGTGGGTAGGTATAATTTTGTAATTAAAATACAGATTTTCAAGTTGGGTATGACTAATTTTATGAATTTGGTTGATATTGTGACCAAAGGCTTGGTTTTTAAGTGGTTATTGGTAATTTTCTGGATTGGGGGTGGGGTGGGGTGGGGTGGTTATGTATGAGATCAATATGTTGCAGTTCTCTTGTTAGGTTCTTTTGGTTTAAGCATGAATGCATGAGTTGAAGGTTTGGTGTTTTTGCTCTGCTGGGGATTTTTATATGTTCTTACATGTATAATAAGATTCTTTTTTCTGCAGGATTTGCTAAAGAGTTTAGATTCAGGGTGTAAGATTTTAGTGGAGTGGGGTTTAGCTGCTGCAGTTAGATTTTCTTTGTAGGTGTGAAATAGTTTTAGGAAAGGAAAGCCAGGCTAACGTGATGTTTCATTGCCAAGGAGCTTCCAGACAAAGTTGTAGTCTTCTTGCAGTATTATGTGGGAGAACTTCTGAATATGATCAGAAGAAAGATGTATATGATGGTAAGCCTAGATATTGCTTCCCGGAGATTGTATCATCAGGGCGTTTGGAGGTGGGTATCATTATTAATTGGTTTTGTATCTAATTTAACATGTTCTGGGTTGATACCTCTCAGTAGCAAGGTTCATCATCAGCTTGGCATATGAACTAGTTTCTTATGTCTATTACAATTTGCTAAATGTAGGTGCAAGTGTTGAAAAACCCAAGTACCGATGAATTTCATAAAGTTTTAGATTCATGGCAGCCAAATATTGTATATTTGCAAGGAGAACATCTTCCAAATGATGAAGTTGGTTCACTTGCTTGGGGAGGTCTTGATTTGTCTTCTGCAGAGGCCATTTCTGGACTTTTTAGTTCCGCGCTGCCAACCGCTGTATGTAACTTTCTTTCCTTTGTTTTCTCAAGAGAATTTGTGCTAGTAGTGCCTTTTCTTGCATCTCCCTTGGTCGGATATTCGAAGGATTTTTTTTTGATGTCTTAAAGATTTTATTAAAGTATTAAACAGATTATGTACTTCAGCTTTGGTAGTTCATGTTATTTCTGAAGCCATTGCCAAGTCGTTGGATTTTAATATATCTTACCAAAGGGTTTAGATTCAGATTATAAGATAATCTGCAGGATCGTTAGGTTTGCATTATTTCACTTAATTTAATAAATATGATCCAGTCAGTTGTTTTGCAGAGTCACCCTCTTTAACCATAAAAGGTGCATGGATATTATTTGGGAGAATCAAATTTGTGATAATTCTGCATAACTTCAATGAAGGTTGTTATTGTGCTTATGTTTTCAGTCCAGCGGTTGAGATCATGTGATTAAAGGTTCTCGTATTTTGGTCTCATTCATTTATGGATGTTTGTTCAACAATATGTTGGTTTGTGTCTTGTTTACAGATTGGTGTTTGTTCCTCTAACTGGTACTGTAAATGATACAACTTCTATTTGTCATAGCAAAATAGACTTCAAGGTGATTACTTATTAAAAAAATAGAAATCAAGGTGATCATTTCTTAGTAAAATACCTAATAATCAGTAATGCCTTGATTCAAAAAATGTCTTAGAAATAAATATCAAACCACCTTTTAGTGGTTAAGTTGTATTCTCTTGAAGATCCAATTATTTTGAAGTGTTCCTTTGATCACATTATACTTGCACTATTAGGACCGTAAATTGCATTAGTGTTAGTTCTGTTGTTTACTTGATGATCCAATTGTAGGTCTATTTGGAGCTCCCAAATGGAGAAAAATTGGGTGAAGCACTTCATGCTAAGGTGAGAGATTACCTGTTATTCGCTAAATCAGTTGATGATCTGGTCAAATCTCCTCATTTAAACTAATGGATGGCTTCTTTTTGTTCCACTCCTATGCTCATTTTTGCAGGGAATTCCTTATGTGATGTACTGGAAGAGCGCATTTTCCTGCTATGCTGCATCCCATTTCCGACATGCATTTTTATGTGTGGCACAGAGGTAATCTTAGCGGTGACTCTGATGTGCAGTGATTTGATGCATTATTCTGGACTTCCATATATTAATTGCTTGTACTTTCCTTTTGGTGCATATTCTCTATGCTAGAGAACAACAGATGTATTCTCTATGCTAGAGAACAACAGATGTATTCTCACAGTTGACTTCAATAATATGGCTGTGTATTTGCTTTTAGGAAACTATCTCAATTTATACATTCCCATTAAGCTATATCTTGTTGGTGTTTTTGTTTTTATCAAATTTTCTATTTCAACCCTTTCCCATGTCTGCTACATTTGTCTAAGATTTACATTGCATTCTTTTCTTGTTTGATGGTGGCTTAGTGGTAGACTTCATAGAGCTTTTCATATTGATTTTTGTGGCATTCTTGACCTTCTATCTACTGAAATGTTGTGAGGTCTCTTTAATTATCAAGAATGTTGTCTGGGGATTGTCAAGATTGTCAGCACACTTCACAGCAAAGGGAGGCTTTCTTAAGAGGCTTACATCAAATAATAGTACTGGTTACTTTCAGATCAGCTGACCATGTGATTGATTTCTTATCTACATTGCATTTCTAGGAGAGCTAACTGTAATAAAATTTATACATGATTTTATAGCTGTATGGTTTGGTGTAAGGAATTGATTCAACAGGTCTACTTGTCTCCTGCAGTTCAACTTGTCATGTTTGGGATGCTTTCCAACTTGCACAAGCATCCTTCAGGCTTTACTGTGTACGAAATAATTTTGTTCTCCCTGAGATGAGTCAGAGGGACAGTGATAATATGGGTCCTCACCTGCTTGGTGATCCTCCAAACATTGATGTCCCTCCACCTGAGGCAGGTCCTGAAGATGACGAAGAAAGCAATTCTGAAGCTCTTCCTGCCATAAAGATCTATGATGATGATGTGACCATGAGGTTTCTTGTCTGTGGATTGCCATGCTCGTTGGTATGGGATTCGTTTCATGTACTCTTTCTATTCTGGTGCACGTGGCACAATTTCCTTTTTATTCTAAAGAGTTTGACTTCCAAAAATTTAAATTCATTAATCAATTCAATTTTAATGAGGATTCATATAGCTTGCCCCAGCTTGTTTGGGGCTGAGACGTAGTTGTTGTAATCAATTCTATTCTGAACAACAATTGTGATCCTTTCTTACAAAATCCTAGCTGAACAAACACCAAAAGTTAGATTAATTTGTCTATTGTTACAACTGCAATATGTTATCAAGCTGTTTGACAACAAAATGTGAGAATTTCTTTATGAATTAAACTCTCTGAACTTTATCTAAACAATCAAATCAACTCTCTGAGCAACTCAAAGAAGTCAGGTTAAATAGCTATCGCTACAAATGCAATATGTTAGTCAAACTTTCTCCTTATTCTTCATGCACTTAGTTTATGACTGAAGATATACAGCTTACATGTACACAAACATATAATATACTCTTCATAGCTTATCTTCTAAGTTGTATCATCTTATGTTTGGAACTAATTATACACATTACTTATGTTATGAATGTCTTCTTCTGCTCAGGATGAATGCTTGTTGGGATCTATAGCCGATGGTCTGAATGCCCTCTTAAACATAGAAGTAAGTTGCACCAAAATTTTCCTCTTTTTATCACCTTGAAATGGAAGCCACTTATGATTGCAAGTACAGTAAAACTACTTCAGATGATTATCATTTGACACCATTTTCTTTACTTGAGCTGCTCAGACTTGTCCTGTTTTTGGCTTATTACCATCTGTCTAAGGGGCATTTGATAGGGTGTATAAGTGTTGAATAAGGTGTATGAGTAATGCTATTATTAGTTATGCTGAGATTATTTCTTATACACTGGTGTTTTGGGTGTATTAAAAATAACATACCTTGCTTTCCACAAAAAAATTGTTTACAAAAATACCCTTGACAAAATACGGTGGAAAGAATGTATTTTGGTACATTATACGTATCTTTAATTTAAGACCACAAGTTTCAAAAGTTTTCTTTATTTTCTTGAACTTTGTGCCAAGTCAAAACTAGACAAACGAATTGAAACAAAGGGAGTTATAAATTATTTTTAATTATGATTAGATACACGTGTTGTAATAAAGCTTATTTACTGTTCATATTGTTACTCTTCATATTATTTTTAAATTTAAAATGTGGCTTTGTAATTACCACTTGTGAAACACACCAACCATGATGTTGAATTACTTAGTAATTACATCATGACAAAGAACAAACCTTGTATTTACTAAGCCATGCAATTACTAGACTGCACAAATGCTACCTTACTAATTACACAACCTAGCAATTACATGCGTCCTTTTTGTATCTTTTGCATGCCTACTGAAGAATGAGAAAGTGGGACGTTTTTGAAATCACTAAATTTTTTCTTGGTAAGACGTGATGAAGTACTGAAAAAACTGCATATCTTTTTGTTATTCCAGATGCGAGGGAGTAAGCTGCATAACCGGGTCAGGTATTTCTCAGATGGATCTTGTGGAGCAGTAACAATTTAATTTCCCGACCTGCTTTATGGAGTTGTTATTTTCCTTTTCTAAAATTTGATGGTGAATAGCATCTTAAAATCTAATTCACCTGTTGATGGCATCTGACAAGGAAACTTACATGTTTCATATCTGATTACTTTCATTTATTCTATGAGGAATCTCTGCTAGATTTGCTTATTTTTCTTCTGGTTTGTCAGTCACCAAGACATCAGCAATATGCACTTCCCTGATTAAATGCTTTCTGTTCATGTCCTGCTCTCTTGTCAAACTTTTGTGCCCCTAATGTTGCTTCTCTGTGATACAGTGCCCTTCCACCACCTCTTCAGGCTAATACATTTTCCCGTGGTGTTGTGACTATGCGCTGTGATCTGTCAACCAGTAGTTCTGCTCATATTTCACTTCTAGTTTCAGGCAGCGCTCAAACATGTTTTGATGATCTGGTAATTTTAGTAGTATGTTCATGTATGTGCTAATGACTTTAATCTAAATCTGACAACAGATTGGTTAATGTATATTTCCCTGTTAATTTTCAGCTATTAGAGAATCACATAAAAAGTGAAATCATTGAAAATAGTACACTGGTTCATGTACTGCCAAGTGATGAGGAAACTAGACCACCTATATCTGCGCCTCGGAGATCAATGTCTGTAGCTTGTGGATCAGAAGTATTTGAAGTTTGCATGAAGGTTCCGATGTGGGCTTCACAGGTCCTTTATTTTCACTTCTCTTTGTTTCTCTTTTTTGTTCCCTCCTTGAATCTTTTTGAGAGAAACGCTGAGAGAAGAAGGGGGTGAATCCAATCAATTTGACTCCAGGTTTTCTTTGAACTAATGAATGATTTAATCAGTATATGTGCGTCCTGATAAGAACAAAACAGTTTCTGTGCTTGTACTAAGTTCAGTATCTCTCCTCTTCTAATTTGTAGTTACAAAAGTTTGCCTTCTGGTTAGTATCTTAGAGGATGGGTCTATACATGTAATGGTTGATCTAGTCATTGGTCTTCTTCTTTTATGTTCCTTAGTCACCCTTTCATATTTGTACCATCAAAGGATTGCGTGCTGAATTCTAGGATCACTATTAGTTATTCATATTTTCATTAATTTTAAAAAAGAAAGGAGTTAATTCATATATTCATCGTTGATGGTTTTTACCACCTGCACTAGGTTTAGTTAGACCTTTATAACTTTGTTCTTCATGTTCCGTTATTTTCAGGTTTTGAGACAATTGGCTCCTGATGTTTCATATCGTAGTTTAGTTGCACTTGGCATTGCTAGCATTCAGGGACTAGCTGTAGCTTCATTTGAGAAAGATGATGCTCAACGACTTCTTTTCTTCTACACAAAGCAAGGGAAGGATGGGTTTTTTGGCAATTTTAAGATTGGCAATCCTCCAGCATGGTTAAGACCGCCTGCTCCTAGTAGAAAGAGGTCTGACTTTTATCAGGGAGCGAGTTATATTTGCCAAAATGGGTCAACACCTGGAAATCATGTGGCTGTGAAAGAAGAGAAAGAAAGTCGATTAGGGAATGGTGTTGCAACACCTCTGGTGACTGCTAGACAAAAACTCAAAGTGGCTGCTATGAGGCCCATTCCTCATGTTCGTCATCAGAAAATGCTACCCTTTTCACGAATTTCGGAGCTGGATAGCCTTGATGGGAACCAGGTGAAAACGAATCTGCCCATCATTCCTTCTTCAACTAAGGGTAGCAATGTTGGAGTAACTCCGGTCACCCATCGGAAATCAGCATCAAGCTCACATCAGGCAAAGCAAATTATATCCTTGAATCCTCTTCCACTGAAGAAACATGGTTGTGGGCGAAGCCCAATACATGTGTGTTCTGAGGTAATATAAGTTTTCCTTTCATATATATTTTCTCTTTTTTTTGATCCATTAAATGTATTTTCATTCATAAACATGGCCAAAAATACCGTATACAAGGGGTATACCAAAAGGTAAAGAATCTACAAGAAGACATGATTCTCTACAAACTCCACCCAATCATCTATTCAACAAGGGACTTTTTTATGCACCAAAAGAAAATAATAAAACTGAGACTACTCCTCAACTGAGAGAAACTTGACTCTACTCCTTCAAAAACTCTCCTATTTCTCTCTCCAAACAACCACATTAACGCACAAAAGACCATGTTCCAAGCCCTACATATTCTCCCACTCTTCCAGCTGAACATCAACTCTTTCACAGTTATTGGTATTGCCATGGGGTGCCAAACCACTTAAACATATTCCACCATAGTCTCATGGTAAACCTACAATGTATAAGAAGATGGTCCTCGCCTGCGTCCTTATACGTGTAACACCAGCTGATGCAGATAACTTTCCACTTTCTAAGATCCTTTCATAAATATTTTCATGCATAACTTTGCTTAAGGAATCTGATTTCTGCATTGGATGATGTTGTTTATCTGCTCTTACCTATGTAACTTGAATTATTGTAAGTAGACAGACCGCTCTATAAATAATTGATTCCTGAACACTTAAGCTTATTCTCTAAGAAAAATATGTGTTGGGATTTCAGACATTGTATTTGTGAAGCTTGTCATCATTCAATGGTAATTTACAATATTCATTCTAGGATATGTGATGTATAGGGGGCTTGCAGGATTTTTTGTTCTTCCAAAGGATTGCCTTTTTTTGGAACTTTGTAGTTCTCTTAGATGAGAATGTGTTGACACAATCTTATGGAATCAAGTTATTTAATCTGCATTACCTGATAAGAGATTTTCTTTTAACACCAGTTGCGCTCAGAATACATTCTGCACCTCAAATGTGTCTTTTCATTTGACTCTACTGATTGGATTATAACTACATGGATAATTTTTCTTGTTCCCTCTTTTCTGCCCAACCTATTTACAGGAGGAATTTCTGAAAGATGTAATGCAGTTTTTAATTCTTCGTGGGCATACTCGTCTCATTCCTCAAGGTGGCCTTGCTGAGTTTCCGGACGCTATTCTCAATGCCAAACGCCTTGACCTCTTTAACTTGTATAGGGAGGTGAGCTTTCTTGTCTTTGTGCTTATCAAGGACATTTCAGAAATCGGCTAATGGTGTAGAACAATATGTTTTATAATCCCTTGTAGAAAAAATGACAGGACTATCAAACATTGTTCTAATTTGTAAATTAAATGTTTTTCAGGTGGTTTCAAGAGGTGGGTTTCATGTTGGCAACGGCATCAATTGGAAAGGGCAAGTTTTCTCAAAGATGCGAAATCACACAGTAACCAATAGGATGACTGTAAGGCCTCTACTCATAGCCTGTTCCAATTTCAACAACAATTTTTTGACTAAGCATGTTTCTCTCTCTGTACCTGGTTGAAAGAACTGCATGTTTGTTTATGTTCATAAGTTTATGTGGGTGCTTATACTTCCGCGTTAGAACTGTTACTTGAGGATTTCTTACTTCTGATTTTTCAATCCCCTTTTTATGTATACTTGTGGAAACTTGAACAGCTCTTTTAACAAAATAATTTCTTGAACCAGGGTGTTGGGAATACACTTAAAAGACATTATGAAACTTACCTTTTGGAGTATGAATTGGCTCATGATGATGTGGATGGAGAGTGCTGCTTGTTATGTAACAGGTCAATTCCTGTCCATTTAGTTTTAATGCTGCTAGTTATCAAAGGTGTAATAATGGTTGTCTAACATGATGTTTCCTTATGTCCTCCAGTAGTGCTGCTGGAGATTGGGTTAACTGTGGGATTTGTGGTGAGTGGGCACATTTTGGCTGTGATAGAAGACCAGGTCTTGGCGCCTTCAAGGTACCGCTTTGATCTCCATAACCAACCTCTTTCATCTCTTAGTATTCTAAGAGGATTTTTGATGTGAAGTATGGGCTGTTTCTTGTTGCAGGACTATGCAAAGACAGATGGACTGGAATACATATGTCCGCAATGCAGCGTGACAAATTTTAAAAAGAAGGTGCTGAGAACTGCAAACGGATATTCCTGAACCTAAGCCTAATGGCTTCAACAACACCAAGCCCAATGGATTATATACATGTATTCTCTTAAAACATCAACTGTGTTTTTGCAGAGAAATTAGTTAAAGCTTGTATTACTTAGGGCATTAGCTGCTTGTGTTCTGGACAAACAGAGAAAGACGCGGAAGCCTATATTGAACAGAAGTGAAAAGGAAAAAGACGTTGGAAGGCGCCAGGCGGCCACTAGGAGTGGTGCTACTCTTATTAGGAGGAAGAATTGTAGAGATAGAAAAAGGGTTGAGACTGCAGGCAGGCAGGCTCATGGCAAGTCTTTGTAATATATAATCCTCTGTGAGGATGTGACATTTTGTAGCTTGGTTGGTGGAATTCATATTTCTGAAATTTCACAGATCTTTTGCTACTGAATTTGTCCACCTTGCATTTTCTTTTTACTTTATTTTTCTAGTCTGCAAGCGAAGGGATTTTAGTAACTTAGTTGGTTAGTCATCTGAATTTTCACCAACAAGGTGCGGGTTCGCTTCACCACCTTATAATTCTCTCTCCCATTTCTGATTTCTTCTCTTACCCTCATTTTCTTTATAAAAAAAAAGTCAAAAGAGCAATTAATACTAATTAAACTTGTTTAATCAAAGTGATCTTTAATAAACTATCAAAAATAAACCAAATCGAAGGAAGAGAAACTGCTATAAATGCAACAATCAACGAAGTTATATATGTCAGATTAACTTAGTGACCGTTTGTCTGTGAACATATTTTTTTGCTTTCTTTTGGAATTAAATTCTGAAAATCATTTTTTATTATAAATTTTTGAAGCTGAACTCCAACATTTTAAAACATCAAAAAATATTTTCACAAAAATTTAAAAGTAATTCCATAATTTGTATTCATGGAGAAACATAGCTTTAAGCCGATGAGAAATAGTTACGGCTAGCGATATTGTGCAGATGAAAATGGTTCCAGCGAGAGATTGATTATTGTGATTTGATGCATTTTGATACTTATTTGTGACTTGTTATTTGTGATTGATGCACTTGTTTACGTGTGATCTTGACATTGAGATTGACTTACTTGCTACGTGTTGAATTGTGACTATTGAGCTGTTTATTATAGATTTGTTAGGTTGAGCTGATTTATGTGCAAGTTGTAGTTTAAGGAGGTTCGATTGGATGAAAAAAGTATTCGTTTTCTAGCTAGGTTCTTCGTTTATTAGATTGCTTGCTGGATACCGTGTTGTTGATACTCACTCCTTGCTTCTACACTTGTGTAGATTTCGAGCCCGGTACTGTGTAATCGTCCTTCTTCTCCTACTTTCTGAGGCTTGTCAAAGGACTTTTGAGAGGTAGTTGCTTGTCATATCGGTGGACCCTCTTTTTCCTTTCTTTTGTTAATTTTATACATGAATAACTTATTTATTATATACCTACCAAACATCGTATAAGTTATTAACACATATATAACGACAAACTTAAAGGATTAATGATCATTCCAAAACACCATATTTGTCATTTCCATTGACAAAAAAAATACGTAATTAAGTGACTACACTAGGGGCAATAAAGTAAAACACTAGGCATCCACTATTACAATTTACAACATGTATTTAAAGAGTTTTTCTGATAGATTCTTCTCGAAATATCCGCAAAAGCAAATTTTCACAGTAGAAAATAACTTTTCACTTCTCACCGGTACCGGAAAAAGCATGTGTGGTGGTGCCATAATCTCCGATTGGATACCGCCGCCTCGATCGTCGAGCCGACTCACCGCCGACCAGTTATTGGGTTACTCCGATCTGCAAAACAAGAAGAAGAACAACAAGAAGAGGAATGCTTCCAATTACCACTCTAAGTCCTTGAGATCTGAGAATTTAGACTTTGAAGCTGATTTTATGGATTTTAAGGGTTTTTCTGATGATGAAGAAGCTTATTGTTTGGATATCAAGCCCTTTGCTTTCTCTGCTTCTGAACTCTCTGGAACCTCTGCTGGTAAAAATAAAATAAAATAAAATTCTCTCTCCTTATTTTTAGAAAAAAATTCTTGCTTTGTGGGAAATGCAGAGAAATTTAATTGAAATTTGGAGGTGTTAAAATGAGCTGAGTTAATGAATGAGCGTAGTGTTTGTTTTATTTTCTGGGCAGGTCGGATTTTTTCCTTCTTTAGGCTGAAGGTTAGATTTAGTATCCTTGAAGTTTGAGCATTTTATGTGAGGTTCTGTTATGTTGTTCATTGGGTAAAATATTGTGTTTTTTTTATTGTTCATGTATTCTTTCAATTGAGTTAGTTCGACTATTGGCTATTGTTTGGGCTTGGAATGGGATTTTTTGATTCTGCTAATAAAGTTGAATTTAGCTTGAAATGTGTTATAAAATTGTTATATCTGTTGATATTATTGGTATTCCATTTGCATTTAGGGTGTGTTTGGTACGAAGGAAAATGTTTTCCAGGAAAACAAGTTGATTTTTGACTTATTTTCTCATGTTTGGTTGGTGATCAGAAAATATTTTCCGGAAAAGATCTTTAGTGTTTGATTTATGAATGAAAAATAATTTTGAAATTGAAAATATTTTTTAAAAACAAACTTAAATTATTTTTTTGAGGGGTTGGGGGGCTGGTAGGAGTGGGTGGGTGGGGTCAAGGGTAGAGTGAAAAAATAAAATTTTGAAATTGAAAATATTTTTTAAAAACAAACTTAAATTATTTTTTTTGGGGGGGTGGGGCTGGGTAGGAGGTGGGTGGGTAGGGGGAGGGGTCGAGGGTAGGGTGAAAAAATAAAATTTTGAAGTTGAAAATATTTTTTAAAAACAAACTCAATTTTTTTTCGAGGGGGGGTGGGTGGTCGAGGATCGGGATGAAAAAATAAAAATTTGAAGTTGAAAATATTTTTTAAAAACAAACTTAATTTTTTTTATTTTGAGGGGGGTGGGGGGGCTGATTGGGTGGAGGGAGGGTAGTGGGTGGGGGTAAAAAAATAAAAAATTGAAATTAGAAATATCTTTTAAAAACAATTTTTAATATATTTTTGGAAGGGGGTGGGGGTAGGAGTAAAAAAATTGAATTTAAAAACAAGCTTTAAATTTTTATTTTTTTGGGGGGAGGGGTGGTTGGGGGGCTGGTTTGAGAGCAGGAACAAAATAAATTGATTCTTTCAACAAAAAAGTAATTGTAATTTGAAGTTGGAAAAGAGTTTTGGAAAATGTTTTCTTTAAGTTTTGAAGGGAAGTCATTTTCCTTAAATTTGAGGAAAATGAGTTGATTTGGAAAACATTTAACCCAACCAAACATGAGAAAATTGAAAAACATTTTCCGGACACACCCTTAGTGTATGGCTATTCTTTGAGCTTGAAATGTTTTTGTTTTTGCCAAAAATGCTGAAGTTAGATTGGGATGGGTTGTAATATTAGTTTGGTTGAAATTATTGGTATTCGATTTATGTAGATGGCTATTCATCTAAGTAAAGAAGATGACTATCTGCAGAGTGTAGAACAAGAAGCCAAGATGCTATTTTTCTCAATTATTAACCGGAAATATTGAAAAAACTTCCAGATAGAAAATGCCCCTTAATTTCGTTAGGGCTGTGTAGTAAGTTCTTGTTTGGTGTATGAAAGTTTCATGGTGTTTCGTGAGTATAAACATAAGTAGATGGCTGGGTATGCATCTAAGTTTTAGCTAGCTTCTGTTGTATCTGAGTTTCTTCTTGGCCCAGTGTTGATAGTTTGCTCAAGCTAACAATTTCTTTCGGTAAGATCATCAAGATTCATGTGCTCTGTTTATTTGGATTAGAAGTCTCTGTTCAAGCACAATTTGGTTGTGAAAAATAGATACCCACAGAGCATGTTCCCCAGATTATGATTCCCTTACCTGATGGGGGTTGACTGGTTGTCTACATGATGCCTACAGTAAAAATCTAAAATGATAAAGTTGTGTTCTTTTTTAAGTTTCGTGCATATGAGACTAGGGAACATGTTATGTACAAGTGTAGTTTGATAAAGATACCAATTTCTTTTGGGAGAACTTGGCTTGATAAAACCTGTTGTTGCAATTTATTACAAGCAATTATCAGGGAACGTGATGTGCACGTTGTGTCTCTGGGTTTCTCAATTTCTTAGTCATCGTTATGTCATTGTGATGGCTTGGTTCTTGCAAATTATTGTGTTGTTAATGTCTGAGGTGCTTATTTCTTTTTGTATGTGAAAGGATCCGAATCATTGATATCTGTTGATGCAAAGGAAGTTGAGAAATCTTCCAAGAGACAGAGGAAGAATCAGTATAGGGGGATCAGAAAGCGTCCATGGGGTAAGTGGGCAGCTGAAATACGTGATCCACAGAAGGGGGTCCGAGTTTGGATTGGAACTTTTAATACTGCAGAAGATGCTGCCAGAGCTTATGATGCTGAAGCTTGGAGAATCAGAGGCAATAAAGCTAAAGTAAACTTTCCTGATGAAGCTTCAGTGCCTGCCTTGAGGCAAGCTGGTAAGGTAAATCCTCGAAAGGTTCTTTCTGATGAGAGCTCTAACCCAGTTCTATCCAACACCATGTTTATGAACAACTTGAATAGTGGATATTGTGACAATTTGGGCCTTCTCGAAGTGAAAACAAAGACTCTGTATGGCTACGAAGCTTTGTGTGCGACTCCTGTAGATACAGGACCTAACTCATATGCCCGTCCAGCTGTTGCTGGTGTTTACTTCAATTCTGACCAAGGAAGTAACTCTTTTGGCCCCTCAGATTTTGGTTGGGGAGAAACATGTTCAAGAACTCCAGACATATCATCTGTTCTGTCAGCTGCTATAGAATGCGATGAAGCTCAATTTATTGAAGGTGTCGACCTGGAGGAGAAACCAAAATCTTGTTCCAACAATTTGGTGCCTGATGATGTGAACACTGTACACAAGCCACCTGAAGAATTTTCAACTTTTGAATCCCAGATGAAGTTCTATCAGACGCCATATTCAGAAGGAAACTTGGATGTACCAGTCGATGCCTTCCTCAATGCAGATGCTACTCAGGGTGGTGAAAATGCTATGAACCTTTGGTCCTTTGATGAGCTTTCTTCTTTAATGGGAGGCGTCTGAGAATGTGTTACGTGTGGATTCTTTGTAAATAAGGGCTTCATGTGAAGATGAGGTTTGCTCCTCATCTCTCTTCTCCAAACAACTCTAAGTTACTTGACGCAAGTGTAAATTCAAAATTTAACATGTTTGATCTGTCTCTTCTTCTTTTAGGTGCCTGTGCTAAGGAGGATGATGAGAAGTTGACAACCATTCAAGCATGTTTAGGGCTCCATGGATGGTGTGCTGAGTAAGTGTTTTGGTTATATAGACCATTAGACCAATAGGTGGGTAATTAGATTAGTAACAACTGTTGACAACAAGCTGATGTTTTCAAATTTTGCATCAATGTGGATGATAATTGATGGTTCAAAATGCTTTATATTTCACAACTTGGTTATTTATGGCTAGTTGCTTGACATTGTTCATCCTATTCAGCCTTATGCATATAGAAGGCTTTTGCTCATAGGATTTGAGAACCTAATTTCAAGTTTTGATTTTAAACCAGCATTTGTTTATGAAATTTGTACAAAATTTTTACTTTAGCTCATGATTTCAAATTTCAAATTCTCCGACAAAAAAAAGGACCTGGAAATCTCTTATTGTGATTTTAAATATAAAATTTGAATCATAAGTTTATATTTGGCCGAGTTTTATACTTTACTAGAATAAATTCATGATTTTAAATTTTGCAAATGAATGGTGATAGTAATCATGATTTGAAATTTGGTTAGTTTTAAAGTTTAAATTTTATTTGAATATTTGAATTTCTTAGGTTATATTTCTTATAAACATGAAATTCCAATAATGTATGAAAACTATTAAATCCTATTCAACTCTTATAAATTTATACATTCATATATATTGAGCAAATTGTAGTTGATAAACCATTGGAATATTTTAAGGCGTTTGAGTTAATAAATTGTATATCTTCATATTCTTTTTATAAACAAACAAATATTTGTAGTTACATATTAAAATTGATTCAATAGGTGGAAGGACATTTTTGATCATTTTTCATAGATAGAATTAGAATTGTATGTTACTATTAGGAAGTCGTTTGGTTTAGAGATAAAAATAACAATTTTAGGATAAATTGCAAAATTATCTTATTTCGTGCTTGGTTAGATTTCTAAGTTACTACACAATTGTGACACTCCTCTCTTAAAATATTTGTCGTGTTTTACTTCTCTTTTTTTAAAGTCAAATTATATGAGTTTTGATTAATATTTTGAGATGTATTTTTATACCATATTAATATAAAAAAATTACAATATTATTCGTATAATATTTGAGTATCTAAATTTCAATTTAAAAGACTAAACTATTTTAATCTAATTTAATTTTAAAATTAGTTATAATAACTCTCGAATTATAAAATCAGATTTTAATCATAATGAGATGATTAAACAAATATTACATAGCCAAACTCTAATTTTGCCGTTGTTAATAAAAAATGCATCAATATTTATTACTCCATTATATATAGCTTTAATTACGTACTACAGTCTAAAAGTTAGAAGATTTACCTCAAATCATAAGCATATATATTTCTATTGATGTTAATATTAGTACTTTATGATAAATTTGAATGTCCAATAGTGTCAAAGACGAATATTATTTTGCTAAAGTCCTTCATACTACATAAATAATATGGAAAAACTACATAAATTAGATATGCTTTGCTCTATATATATTATTATTATTAATATTACGTATCTTACCACTAATTAAGAGTTTCCTATCATATATTAAAAAAAATATACTTCGATACATGCGTTTTTGCTAACAAATACACAAAAATAGGGAGAGAGGCGAGCGAAATGGGGAGGGAGGCAAATGAGATTTGGTGTGTATCTCAGATACATGCAAATCATACTAGATGCAAATCATATTTTTATTTTTATTTTTATTTTTAAAAGAAGAAGATGCATTCCTTGATCTTTGATTTTTATTTTTAAAAAGACTTAAATTAAGGAATTTGATTAATTTAAATTTTTCAAAATTAGTTGCTCATGTATCACACAAGTTTTGTATAAAAAATTTCCTATGTATCTCCATCCCATTGTTTATGAGATTTTATGTTATATGGCAAAGTTGTGGGAAAAGAAATAATTTGCTCCTAAAATTATGAGATTTATTGGCGTTTACCAATTATGAAACATCAAATCAGGGCTAATATGGGAAGATATGTTCAAAGAAATAAGTTTTTTGCTCCTAACAAATTTAAACAACGTATGAAAGATTTTAATGTCTTTTTACTCCTAGTGTGTACTAATTTTTTTTTTATTACAGTCAAATATTTTTATAATATTATTATCTTTATGAAAAAAAAATAATCCAAAAGTCGTTGATTACGATTTGTTCGATAAAATATTTAAACAATTCATAACGTGAATAACATCTTCTAACAACTAGGATATGGTTAACAATATTTGTTGTCATTTTCATAACTCATTGACTATAACTAACTTATTATTTTATTTTTAATTAATAACAGATTTTTTTTCAAAATAAAATAAAATTCCATAATGATAATTATAGTTTAAACTTTTTTATATTAACATTCGTGAAGATTTATTTTACCATCAAGTTATGTAGAAGGAAAATACAATATTGGTCTTTTTTAAAAATTAAAAAAGAAGAAGAAGTTACAATTGCTTAAGCAAATTTGTTTTGTAAACAGAACCTTATTAAAAAAGTATTTGCACAATGAATTTAAATGAGTTAAATGATAACTACATATAGGGTGTGTTTTCATTATTTTTTTTTCATATTTGATTACTTAAAATATTTTGAAAAATATATTTTTAGAAAAAGAAAATTCTTTAGAAAATAAAGAAAATGACTTCCGTATCCATAAAAATAGGAGTTTTATAAGTGACATTTCAAGGTAATGGTCTCTTATTCACTTACTTTATACCCCTAACCCCACATCAAACAGTCACACGCCCACCCCCATCCCACCTTATAATATTTGTTATATTATATATAAATATTTTTGAGATAATATTTTTACTTATTAAATATTAAAAAGTAGATATAAAAATTCACTTTCCCCCTAAAAAAACATTTTCTTTGGTATCAAACACACTCATAATTGTTAATAGTAATAACCATTGACTTGGTAACCCAAAAAGAATTTTTTTAAAAATAAAAAAAAAGTCGAAATTATTTCTAAATTATGTGAAATAGATCATTTATACCCTTTATTAGATTTTGTTGTTCAACTTAGGGTATTTAAGGCAAAATCATGTGGTGTAGAATATGCCACTTATTGAATTGTGGGCAATATGGCTGGCTGTCTTTTTAAGCAAAGAGGTTGATGAATTTATTCAATTTTCTGTCACCATATCTTTAAATCAAGTGGTCCACAACTAAGTCATCGATTTCATCATCTCAGAATTAATGACTCATAAATTTGTAGAAATTCTAGTTGACAACGTTTAAAGGAAGGAATTAGTTTTATGTGGCTTGTCATAATATTAAAAATTTGAATTGTTAATTCTTGAGGGTATGTGGTCTCTTTGGAATAACGGTGCATTTTTTATCCCAAAATATAATAGAGGATATAAATAATCTATTTCGCATAGTTCAGGAACAATACTTAAAATCGCTTACAAATGCTTAAAAAATTGGTAAGTTACACATTTGGCTAGTCGACTAATAAAAATGATAGTATTCACTAATCAAATATTTTTTAAAATACAGCATTTTATGTATATCATATATTAATATACAAAATAAAATGTTTGTTGGCTATTATTTTAGTGAAACGGCTATTTATATCAATTTTCATTAAAAAAATTTCATACATGTATAACAATATACTCCCTTGAAGATATTTTTACTCGAAAATTCTAGTTTTTGAAGTTATGATTTTTTAAACTTAAAAATTGTATTTGAACATGTATTTTATTTGGGTAGTGTTAAATGGCTAGAAAATTTGGTAGAATTCGGCCAGAAATTTGAAAAGTCTAGAATATTCTTTTTATTTTAAAATAAACTAATCTTTTTTCTATTTTTAATTAAAAGGTATTAAAGTTAAATAGGTAAAAATGTTCAAAAAGGTAAAATAATATAGTGTGAAATATGTTATTTTACCATTCTGACCAAATTTTCTGGCCAAAAGGATATTTCCTTTTATTTGGAAAAAACTTGAAGTTTTATAAATGGAAATGCCAAAAATCCAATTTGAACAAGCTTTTTATAGGAACTTTATTATTATTTCTTATAAGGCAGATTTTCAAAATTTATGATCAAACAGATATTTTAAAAAATAATGGTCAAACGCTAGCACACTATATATATATATATATATATCTTGATAAAAAGGAGGTTCAAAATTTCTCATTCACAAATAAAGTCAAGCATGGCAACGCCTTTGGGTACCTCAAATTTCACCCTAGTCCTAATTATATTCTTATATCTTATAACTTATTATTGCTTCCATATCCATATTGTGGAATGCCAATGTCAAAAAACAAAAGAAAAGGCATCTCTCTTCATCTTTGGTGATTCTCTTTTTGATGTGGGCAACAACAATTACATCAACACCACCACTCTTGACCAAGCCAACTTCGAGCCTTATGGAGAAACTTATTTCAAGTTCCCCACCGGTAGATTTTCCGATGGACGTCTAATTTCCGATTTCATCGGTAAGTAATATTGTTGTTGAGATAACATATTTGAAGTTTATAGATTTAGAATTTTAGTATTAATAGTTATATACATTTAAATGGATTATTTAAAGATAGATATAGGGAGTTTGGATTAAAGTTACTGATTTGACCGAATATGTAATTGAAAGCCTAACTCTGTCCCTGACTCGATGATCGTGCTTGCCGTGGAACTATAGTATTAAGTATGAATTCGGACGAGTCTAATTGTTTTAGTGTAAATTTTGTATTTTAAATTAAAATTTTTATTAAATATGCATACATATTTATTCTGAATCCAATAAGTACAACGAGATATATGAATACAATGACAAATTCAGAACTTATAAGGAATTGAGATTAATGAAGGTAACCTCCTTCAGGTTCAAAATCTGAACAAGTATACTTATAAGTCAAAATAAAATATAATATATTTTTAACATATAAGGTTCTGAATAGTCTTATATTGAAATCTTTAAATAATAACATAAATGGTTCAAAAATTACTTTATATCACAAATTTGAATTATAAATGTGATATGATATTCTTGCTTCTTTTTTAATTCTCTTATTAAGATTTCTGACTTTGCTACTCATTTCAAATTTTATTTAATTTTTCTGTGTGTTTTTGGTTGGGGTTGGGGGTGGGGGGCTCTTTAGCTAGCCAGCCTAGATTGTTATATGACAATATATTGTACTGTATATATATATATTTGTCTTTTTTATTGTTTTTATTTGGTGACAGCTGAATATGCAAAACTGCCATTGCTGCCACCCTTTCTGCAGCCCTCTGGTCAACACAGCTATTATAATGGAGCAAATTTTGCCTCCGCCGGGGCCGGAGCTCTTCTCACTACTTTTCAGGGATCGGTAAGTTGTTAAATTTCCTCCTTATCGAAAATTCTAATAAGAGAATTCAAAATCATGTAACATAGATAACAGTTTGAATCATACTTAAAAGAGTAACATGTTTAATAGAACAATTATTTTTTTTTAAAAAAATCTTGTTTTTTTGGTGACTATTCAAACTTTGACACAAGTTAAAAACGATGAAGTAATTGTTTTGTTGACTAAAAGAAGCTAGCTATATTAGGTGGAATCAAATGTTTTCTATAGAGACAACTCAGAATTAGTTGTATAGTTGACTTCTTCAAAAATAACTTAACAAGTAATTTTGACTCACTATTCAGCATAAGAGTCCAGATTGTTCAAAATATTTAATATTATATATCGTTTTTAACATTATAAAAGTGACTCATATTTATCTTTCACATTTTATCGTTGTTCATTTTAACCAAAATGTGTTGACGATTTTATGATATCTAGTACTATTTCCTTTGTCCCAATTTATGTGACACTTTTCATTTTTCGAGAGTCAAATAATTTAAGTTTGATCGAAAATTTGTGTATGGAATCTTCAATTTAATTATATATTTGTTAACTATGTAAAAAGTATTATAAGTCACAATAATTGATCATTCAAAATAATTAAAAGATATATGAAAAATTTACGATCAAAGATAGACTTTATTGAATCTCGAAATCTGAAAAGTGCTACATAAATTAGGATGGAGGGAGTATGTGTTTGTTGTCCTATTCGTATTTCCTAGTGTCGACATTCTGAAATAAATAAAAAAAGGGACTATGCAAGCTATTTTTAATATTAGGAACATATTTTTTAAAGTCAATGTTGATATAATTAGTAAGGTGAGATTAATATATTATATTGTAGCATATGTTAGGCAGATTCCCAAAGCCGTTATATGTTCCATTAGCTACTTTTTAAGTTAGGTTCATTTCCGCTACAATTAAGATGAGACATCACGAATACTTCTTATCCGCATCGGTTATTTATATCAAATTAATGTAACGTATAGTTAATTAGTAAATACTTGTAATAATAGTTGAATTGGTGAAGACAGTGATATTCTATAAAGGAGGTTAGAGATTGATTTTTTCTGTCAAATGTTTTTTCAGTTGAGGTGTCAAATCAGAGTTTGTCTAGTATAATTTACATTTTTATGTGATTTTAGAGCTATTGCAAAAGAGTGATGTTGTGCAAACATCATGGATTTACTAGTACACAATCACAAACAAAGAAAACAGAGAAGAAAAATAACACAAGGATTTAATGAGGTTCAGCTAGGTCTAGTCCTCCAAGCAAAAACAAAGAAAAATTTTCACTATGAAAGAAAGAGAAGAAGTTTATAATGTTCTCAAGCCCTTCGGACATTATGTCATATACAATACTTTATAATCCCCAACTACATACCCTATTATAGATCTCAAGTAACCCCAACTCTCAATCCTAAAAGGACAATATATTCCTTTTCCAAATCTACGAGGACAAAGAATCTCCTGACTAATGATTATATACAAGGAAAAAAATCAAGAAATAATTAATAAATGAGTTTACCTAGTGCACACCTAAAAGGTAGTGTCTAGTTTCAAAAAGTAAAAGAAAACAAACTTGTAATGATTAAATAATACTCCCTTAGTTCCAAAATAATTGTCTTGATCATTCGGAATACGAGGGTCAAACTCATATTTAATTTGAATTAGGTTATTCCTATCATATTTACTTATTCTCATTATAGCTTGAAATAATTACATTTTATTTCACTAATTAAAAATTTCATACTAAGTTCCAAGCCAGATACACCTAGATACATGTTTTTTAATTGCTACCAGATACATGACTTGAATAGCTAGGGAGTGATCGAGGCAAGCGAGAACTAGAGGGAGATGAACGAGATTTGTCTATATATATACCAGATATATGCGAATCACACTAAATAAGAGAATAATGGCGAGCGAGATGCGAGGAAGGTGAGCAAGATTTGTCTATATATCCCAGATACATGCGAACCCACTTTGATACATAGCATCTAGAACAAATTGCACCTAATTTTAACCCCATGTATCTAAATGCACCAAAATCTGGTAAAATTATGATATTGCAAACTAGCGTGTATCTAAGTAATTAACTACTGGACTAATGAGATTTTTGTTAGTTACCCTAGAGTTCTCAATATTTTTTCTGAAATAAAATTTACATATTTAAAAATAATATAATTTATATTATAAATCACAATAATTAATTAACAATTGAGATGGAGGAAGTAATTATGTATTTGTGTATATATTCTAACACATGTGGTTCATTAATTTGATAAATTTGTACTAGGGTTTGGATGCATGATTACTTATTACAAGTGATAAGACAATCAATATAGACCAATGACAGCTTTGTACTAGAGGTCAGGCCCAAAAACAAATACACTGCTGTTTTATTTGGACTTTATATTATATCCACACCACAATTTTAGTAGGTAGGTGGTCCATGAACCTTAATCAACAAATGAAAATCACAAACAAATCGTGTATCTTTATAGTGAAATATATTGTATTCGATGCTTAATAAGTGTATTCGAACGTATGCAATATCTTTGCTTATTGTATCCAAATAGATTACGAATGAGATCTGTTTATTCGTATCAAAAGTCATAGATATCTGACATGATTATACCAAAAAAAAAGAGGGAAAAGGACAAATATACCTCTGAACTATCGTAAATGGTATACAGATATCCTCCGTCATACTTTTGGGACATTAGTGCCCCTGCCGTCCAAAAACTAGAGCATATATGCCCTTCACTCTAACGGAAGACTAAATAGGGACACGTGGCGCAATCTTATCCGTCGATCTGATATTTAATAAATGTCGGGTCGGTGGATAGGATTATGACATGTGTATGTCCGTTAGTATAAAGGGTATATATGCTCTAGTTTTTGGACAGCAGGGGCACCAATGTCCCAAAAGTATGACGGAGGGTATTTGCATACCATTTGCGATAGTTCGGAGGTATATTTGTCCTTTTTCCCAAAAAAAAACAAGTAATTTGGAAAAACAATGATTTTATTTATTTGTTTTAGATCGACATGAATTGTTTAATTAATTTTGTTTTTTCAGGTTATTGATATGGAGACTCAGCTCAAAAACTTCAAAAAGGTGAAGAGTTGGTTGAGAAATAAATTGGGCAAAGGGAAATCACAAAATATTTTGTCAAATGCAGTCTACTTATTTAGCATTGGAACCAATGACTACTTAAGCCTCTTTGTGACCAATTCTTCAATACCAATCTCTCCTCAATACCAACAAATGGTAGTCGGGAACTTGACGACCATCGTTCAAGTAAGTTTATAAGCTGGTTAAATTGATTTATAAATATTTTCGATCAATAGGTCATTTTGGGTTTAACCCTTTGAAATGATCGATGCAAAGAAAGGATCATGATTTAATCCATTTAAATATTAACATATACTAAAAAATGAATTGTTTTTCCCACCTCTAAATTCGTACAATTTTTTTTTCTTCTTTTAACTAAAAAATGAGCTCATTAAATAAAAAATGATATTTAGCAATAATTAGCTTATATCGACCCTCTCACTTCGTTCGAGCTACCTTTTCAGCCATCTCACGGTGAAAAAAGTGGTTAACTATCTTGAAAAAATCCATATCGTCCATCTGAATTGGCTCAATTACAGCCAACTCCCCCTCCCCATTCTCGATTTCTATCGCGACAGAGGGAGGTATCATAATAGAGTCAAAATCACGATTAGAGTCAGTCTGGATAAAAGGTTGAATCCAATCCCCTTCTTCCTGATCTTATTGGCCTTACAACGAGCCTAAGAGCAATGAAGTTGTCCATCCCTTGTCTATTCATCGGGCTTTGGCATGCTGACAGAACTCTTGGCCTTACAAGACACGGGCAACTATGTTAATGTCCCTAAAACATATAACGATATTGGATCCAATGACAATTAACTAATGTTGGTAAAGGCTCTAACAATACTCTTTGCTAATGCATATATTTATTGCTGCTAAAAGTTATTTTTGTTGTAGTGACTGTCTCATGTCACCAATAATTGATTTTAGCGATTTCTAGTCTTCATCTATCTAGTGTTTCATTCATATGAATTCCACAGGAGATATACAAAATTGGAGGCAGGAAATTTGGGTTCCTTAATTTAGGAGACTTGGGGTGTCTACCAGGCTTAAGAATGCTGAATTCATCTAACAAAAATGGGTGTTTGGAGAAAGCTTCAAATATGGCCAAATTACATAATGTTGAGTTGTACAATACCCTCTTGAAAATGGAGAAACAATTGAAAGGGTTCAAGTATTCACTCTATGACTTCAATAGTAGTTTGAGAGAAAGGATTGATCATCCCTCCAAATATGGTATGTATCATTTTCAAGCCTTATATATACATGATTAATGTGAATATATATATATATATATATATATATATATATATATAAAATACTGATCGATAAGAGTAAGATTTGTATATATACATACCACCCTCCCCAGATTTCTCTTGTGGGATCACAGTGAATAATGTTGTTGTTGCCCGTCTAAAATAGAAAGAATGTGTCGAATCCTTCTTTCATTCCTTTTAAAATATAATAATAATAACATATTTAGTGTAACTTCACAATTATATTTGTGGAGGTCGATAGAATGCACATAAACCTTATCCCTACTTCATAGAAATAGATTGTATCACCCTCAACTTATTTCGAAACCGTTTGAAAAAGGATACACATAAATATAATGAATTTTGTATATTCCTTTTAAAATATTAAATACATATCAAATGTTTTTTGAATATCTTTCATCCCTTATTTAATTTGTCGTCTCTCTTTTGTTATATTATGTGTCTATGGTCCATTCCATTGCTATTCCTAAGCTTCATAATTTTTCATTTTTAAATTTATTTTACTTGTTTGAAAATATCCATTTACATGAAAATTACACAAATTAGAATTAATGTTATGTTGTGAAGTCATGCTATCGGAGAATTCAGAATCTTGAATTCATAAAATTTAAATTTTGAATTAAATTATACCGTTGCAATTATAACAGGTCTCAAGGAAGGAAAAATAGCATGTTGTGGAATAGGACGATTCAGGGGGATACATAGTTGTGGAGGAAAAAGGCCAGTGGGACATAAATTTGAGCTTTGTCAAAATCCAAATATGCATGTATTTTGGGACTCTTATCATCTAACTGAAACTATTTATCACCAAATGGCAGCGGAAATGTGGAATGGATCTTCTACTTTCAAGTCCCTCTTTCAATGCTTGTAAACTAACTAGCTATTCTTTTCGTCTTAATTTATGTGACATTATTTGATTGGATATGAAATTTTATAAAAGAAAGATCTTGAAATTCGTGGCCTAAAATAAGTTGTATAAAAATATGTTATTATAAATCATCTCATTAAAAAATAAAATTTGAAGTTCAGACTTAAAATTATTTTTAAATAAGGAAGAATGACTTTTTTTTTTGTATGACTAAGAAGGAACGTATGATATATAAATTGGGAGATATTGAGTACTATAATGTGAAAAGTAAATTGTATTACCATCCACTAAAATAATAGCTAGCAAACATTTTTTCTTTTTGTATGATATACCGAAAATATATATTTTTGATACAAAATAGTGTATATTTTGTTTGTATATTTAGCTAGTGAATATAATTATTTTTGCGGACTGGCTAATATTAACTCTAATAACACAAGTTTGTCGATTTTGAGAAACTTAATTTCCTCTGGTATCCATACGCGTGTTCCTATTATGCTGCAATTAAAACTATTCCCATATTTTGTAGATATATGGTTCACACAAAGAAGATTGATGGCAAATTTTAATGGAGTTTAAGATGGATCAAGTAAGGGTGGACGGTAACAAGAGGCGGAGCCAGTATTAAGAGTTTGGGGTTCTAAATTTTAGAACAAAAGAGAAAAATATTTTCGAACTCAAAACACTAGTGTGGAAAGCATATTCATGCCCCTTACTTATCATCGAGCCGTTAATCAATTTTGTTAAAAATTCACAAGTTAATATACATATTATTTAATTTGCTAATATAAATACAGGATCTACGGAAAAACTGTTAGGTTCGTTCGAACCCCCATCTAGCTCCGCCTTTGACTGTAATAGAGTTATTGATGTTTTCTGAGTCTAGTATATACATCTCATGTATATTTACACAATTATGTATATAATATCTCTCTCACACACAGATGTGTGTGTGTTGTGTGTGTGTTGTGTGTGCATATTGTGTGTGTGCACGCACGCGTGACGCGTGTGTATTCATGTATAAATATATATACTCATAGTTATACATGATTATACAAATATCGTATATCTCATGTATTTGTAGGCAAATCATGTATATTATATTCATGTATTTTATAGTTATGTATGGTTATCAATTTAAATTTTATTTTTATTTCAAAGAAAATTTAGAACACCCCCACAACATAGTGATTATTTTATTAATTAAAATAACATTCACAATATGATCTACGTAAGTTTAAAATTTACCTATGCGATCTCACTTGAAAATTTCATCATTGAACTTATCAAGACGGGTCATTTGCACTTTTGACCCCAATTTTGGATTGGAATTATATCCCTCATAATTAATAATTTTTATGCGTCATCATGAATTTATATTTTCGTATTATGATATTTACAAATTGTGTTCGAATATGGCTTCAGTTTCTAAAGAACTTATGTCTTGCTAGGCATAAATTTTATTGTTGAATGACAAAAATAAAAGATCAATCCATTTAAAAAGAAAAATATACAATTTTATACATCAAGAGTTGACTTTTTAACGGTCTTCGCAATTACACTTTAACCAAATTCAGTATATTTTATGGAACATACATATTATCAATCAACTTTTCTTTCATTAACACAACAACATTGATATTCATGTGTGAGTTTGATCTAACATGAAAATGATCTTTTCGAGGAATATAAAAGGGACAAGGCATAAGTACCCCTCTAAACTATGATCGAAATCCCAGAGATACACTTTAACTAAACTAAGGTCCTATTACCATTTTTTTTTGTAAAAGGGACAAGGCATAAGTACCAACTCTCTGGCCCCACCTCAAGATTTTCCTTTTTCAATAGATATTAAAGACTATATACCCACCTTTTCTGTTTAATTGAGTACAACAACAACATACTTAATATAATCTCACAAGTGAAGCGTACGTATATCTTATCCATATCTTAAGTGGAAGAGAGATAAGTTGTTTTCAATAGACTCTCGGCTCAAGAACAAGCATATCAAAGCAGGAGGAGAACAATTTTCGCAGTATACATAAGACAAAGTAATCTGCACAATTGATCCCGCTATGTGTGGGCTTGAGCTTGGTTGTGGAAGGAGTGAATGTTACTTGGATAAGAATATGTCATAAAGCATGTAAGTGGCATCATATTGTTAATTGAGAGAGTTTGGAGGTTGAATAAGTATCCAACATGATGGATACTTTAAGGTAAAGTGATTCACATGGGAGACTTTGGTGGTGGGTTCATCGGCTAATGCATGAAGTATAATTAAGAGTTTGTATCTTTTATACCCTAGTCTGATTGATAAGTTAAACCTTCATGTTTAATCATAAGATGTTTTCATTTAACAGTAGTAGCTGGTTTTCTGAATCTGAATTAACAAAATTTACTTCTTAATTACTTTGTTCTGGTATTTTCGACTGACTTTTGCTGTTATTTTTGGATGTTGCTACAACTGTTTTATGATGTTATGGTATTGGTTAGTTCAAATGGTTACAAATCAAAATTTCAATACGTTTAATTTTCTATGCATTGTTCATTACTTTCAGAATCTATCTGATTCATCTATTTTTATTTCTTGAAAGAGAGAAGATTATACATGTTGAGATCTGTTGTATCTATTTCTACTTTTAATTGTGATGAACTTTTTTTTTTTTTTACAGGATATTGACCAATTAAATGGCATAATACTTGAAGAGACTTGAGAGAAATGAAATCTTTTTGAATTTAGGGTGTGTTTGGTATGAAGGAAAATGTTTTCCTAGAAAAAGTTTTCTTGGAAAACAAGTTGATTTTTGACTTATTTTCTCATGTTTGGTTGGTGAGTAGAAAATATTTTCCGAAAAAGATTTTTAGTGTTTGATTTATGAATGAAAAATGTTTTTGAAAAATTTCTTTTATTTTTACTAGAGTAGAAAATAATTGTTGAAATTGAAAATATTTTTTAAAAACAAATTTAATCTTTTTTTGGGGGTGGGGGGGCTGGTAGGGCGTGGGTGGGTGGGTCAAGGGTAGGGGTGAAAAAATGAAATTTTGAAGCCGAAAATATTTTTAAAAACAAACTTAAAATTTTTTTTGGGGGGTAGGGGGCCTGGTAGGGGGGGGGGGGGTCAAGGGTAGGGGTGAAAAATTGAAATTTTGAAGTTAAAAATATTTTTTAAAAACAAACTTAAATTTTTTTTTTGGGGGGTGGGGGGGTTGGTAGGGCGTGGGTGGGTGGGTCGAGGGTAGGGGTGAAAAAATGAAATTTTGAAGCCGAAAATATTTTAAAAAACAAACTTAAATTTTTTTTGGGGGTGGGGGGCTGGTAAGGGGTGGGTGGGGGGGTCGAGGGTAAGGGTGAAAAATTGAAATTTTGAAGTTAAAAATATTTTTTAAAAACAAACTTAAATTTATTTTTGGGGGGTGGGCGGGGGGGCTGGTAGGGGGTGCGTGGGGGTGGGGGTGCTGGTGGGTGGGTGGGTGGGTCGGGTAGGGGTGAAAAAATGAAATTTTGAAGCCGAAAATATTTTTAAAAACAAACTTAAATTTTTTTTTGGGGGTGAGGGGGGATGGAGGTGAGTGCGGGGTGGGGGGTTGAAGGTAGGGGTGGAAAAAATGTTGGGGGGCTGGTTTGAGGGTAGGGACCAAATAAATTAATTTTTTCAACAGTTTTTTTTTAAAATTGGAAGTTGGAAGAGAGTTTTGGAAAATGCTTTCCTTAAGTTTTGAAGGGAAGTCATTTTCCTTAAATTTGAGGAAAATAAGTTGATTTGGAAAACATTTTCCAAAACATTTAACCCAACCAAACATGAGAAAATTGGAAAACATTTTCCGGAAAATGTTTTCCTTCCTACCAAACACACCCTTAGAGAATGTTGATTTCTTGAAAGATGTATAATTAATAGCGCCAAGCATTTTTGTTTCAGAGCAAATTTGATGAACTTAAACTATCACTTATTCTTTAGTGATTGTATCTTATTCACACGTTTAATCAAGTTTGATGAAAATATATGGACCCCGTTTGTTTGAAATTTTATTCTCGGTAAATAATTAGTTGTGTTGCATACCTCAGAGCCTCTATTACTTCTCAAAACTGCTATTTGATGTGAAACTATCACACCTTATCTGGAATCAACTTGCCTCTTCTTAAGCCAACCTTATCACTTGATGCACTCTACTTTATTTGCAAATAAATTACCATGCAGCCACCAAAAATCATTTGAAAACATGCTATAACACAGAAGTGTTGGGCCCAGGCGAATACGTCTAGCCGTATTTTGTTGCTCTCTTTTAATTTTCGTTCTGTTCTCTTTATCTCCTACATATCAATTTGCGTGTTTTGTTGTTTTAATTCTTTTATAAATTTGTCCTTCTTTCTAATTTATGTATGGATTTTTTTTTCCTTTCCTACGCAACTCTAAATCTCAAGGAAATAAATATTAATTTAGTTTGATTTGCAGAGAACGAATTTTCCCGCATTTCAGGTTAGTTTTATGCTAATTTTGCTTTCATTTGCTTTTTTGTTTTGATTTTATGTTTTCCCCTGATATTATTCTTTACTTATGTTAACTTTTTTGTTTCTGTTTCTTTTTGTTCTTCTTTGTTTATTCTTATAACATCCACAATGATCTCAATTTATTTCATGTTTTCCTGTGATATTATTATTCTCAATTTTTTGGGAAAGAATAATACTTCCATGGTTATTGTTTGTTAAATTTTATGTACTTATTGCTTCTCTTTTTCTATATCAATTGTATGATTAGTTTCTATCTGTCCATGTTATTCAAGATTGAGTATTTAGTCTCCAAGAATAATAGTAAGTTTTTATGATTTTTTTTTCATTTTCACTATGGATGTGTTTGAAAGAGTTTTCTTTTGTTGAATGTGCTTAAAGAATATAAAATCTGTGAAATAAAAAAAAATCAATCCAAATATTCATTATGGTCGTCGTTTTAGACTAATTATTTGTAGATCACACACTAACTGCATTTATTTCAAGCCGTAATTTGATGGAGTTTTCAATTTAGAGGGATAAGAAACAACCATCTCAACGCACATAACGATCTACATGCAACACTTGGTTGGTGTCAAAGGTTCCTAAATATTAACCTATATATAATTATATATAGATGATGAGCTCATGCTTTCTTAAAAGAAAAAGGAAAATCTTCAACTATAAACCCCAAGAAATAACTTGCCTTTGAAGCCTTATTATTTTATCAGCCAAAAATATTGATTGAGATGATTAGGATAATGTTTTATATAGTTGGTTTAAAGCATTAAAGTGATTGTATATACATGTCAAACTGCTCGATTCTGTTTTTGCTTTAATTGAGACATTCATGTTTGTTTTGACAAAAATTAGAAGAGGCCGGGAATCATATTACATGAAACACTTGTCATCTTTGTCAACATTTAAATGGTTTTCATATATATATACTTTGTCTGTCTCTAGTTACTTGTTCACTTTTGAATTGATATACCTATTAAGAAAATAATGATTCACATAATAAGTTTACCATATTATCCCTATTAATTATGAAGTGAGATGAATTAAAAATGCCAGGTAATTAGACTGCCACGAATATAAAAATGTATCACTTATCTCGATTCATCCGAGTAAATATTTACTTCCAATTCGTAATACTCAGCAGTTAGCCTGCAATTCTTCAACATTTTCTTCCATCTGATTATAATATTCACATTGCACAAGCCAAGTTTTAAAAAAAAAGTAGCAACAATTTTGCACAGGCCATATTCCCTTGGTCTTCTTCTTATATAGAAGAGACAGTTTCAGACAGTTTCAACATGTATGCTTAATGTAATTTATTTTTAAATTAAGGATATTCTGGTCATTTAATCTATAATCAATATGTGTTAGTTTGTATTACGTGTCATGTATTGTATCCCTTCTGTCTCTGTCTCAATGTGCTTGGCTCTCTTTTGTATAATTTTTTAATTTTCTTTGGATTCTCTTCATCTTTGATAATTTCTAAGGAAAGAAAGTCTCACTTCAATTTATTGCATCTCTAATTAAGCTTGATTGAGGTACAAATTTGTAGAATTATCTATTGGACTACAAAAAAATCCTAAATTTTGGGTCTTCATTGGGTCTACGAAATTGAATTGAAAGGATAAAATAAATATAGAAAATTATAGATCTGATAGCCCACAATTTGTAGCTTTCATTTTTTAAAACATCAGAGCAATAGATTTTTTAAAAAATAAAATGATGTAGCGATTTTTTTTTCCATCTTTTACATTAGAGTACAAGAATTATTGAGATAATGGAAAAGACGAAGGATAGTAAAATAAAATAAGTGTGAAGTCATTTCAAGAAGTTAGTTATGTGTCATTGTCAAGAAGTTAGTTAGGTAGTTAGGAATTTGAAAGTTGATGTATAAATACATAGATTAGGTCATTATAATGTGATCCAAGAATTCTATTCAAAACTTCATCTTATTCAATTCTTATTTTTCTTCTCGTTTCATCAAAATCTTCATGGTATCAGAGCAGGTGACATAATTTGAAGAATTGTTTTTCATCTGAGTGTTCATGTGTGTATTACCTTTGAAGATCTGGAAAACAGAGTTTGAGAAGTTAGTTTTTTTTTTTTGTGTTAAATTTCCGGTGTGCAATTGATGAAGAAGAGAAATAGTTAACATGACGCAAGGAGTAACTGGTGATCAAGCCACGATTGGAAACAACAGTGTGGATGGAAATCCTGGAAATCCAAGTTCCATTCCAGTTACGTCAATAAGTCAAGGGTTGATCATAGTCATCCTTTGTTCTTGAGTCCCTGAGTCCCACTGATATCAGTGGTGTAAATCTGATTTCGTTTCAACTTACTGGAATAGAAAAATATGCATTGTGGAGTAGGTCAATCAAATTGGTCATACTAGGTAGAAACAATATTGGTTTGGTAGATGGATCATGTAAGAAGGAGGATGTAAGGACTTAATTACAAGGTCAATGGGAAAGAGTTAATGCCATTGTGTTATCATGGCTTCTGAATTCAGTTTCAAAGAGTTTATTAGGAGGAGTGACATTTGCTTCATCAACTCAATATGTATGGAATGATCTTGAAGGAGAGGTTTGATCAATTAGATGGATCAAGAACCTTCAGCCTGCACAAAGAGATAGCAACATTACAACAAGGTACATAATTTGTATCAGTGTATTTTACCAAACTCAAAGACTTGTGGGATGAATTTGAGGCACTAGTGCCACTTCCTAGTTGTGATTGTGAGAAGGCAATAGGTTTTGTTGATAATTTGAATCAACAAAAGTTATATCAATTCTTGATGGGATTGAATGAATCTTTTGGACAGGCAAGAAGCCAGATCTTGTTGATGAGTCCAATTTCTGCAGTGAATCAAGCTTATGCTATGATTGTTAATGATGAGTGTCAAAAAGTGATTTCAAGTAGGTCAGTTATGGGGTTAAGTTCTATAAGTAGTATTGGAATGGAGGCTCTAGGAATGCATTCAAGAACTGGAGGAACCTCTGCTACACAAGGCTACAACAAATTCAAGAAGAATTTTGCAGTTGTGTGTGAATTCTGCAGATGCAAGGGGCACACCAAAAATCAGTGTTATAAACTAATTGAATACCCTTCAGATTTCAAGTCCAAGAGGAAATTGAATGTTGTAACAGGAAATCGAGCATACATGGTTGGAAATGATGATAATAATGCAAGAAAAGATGGCTATGAAGGTATGTCTGGGGTCCTTCTTTCAGTTATGGGAGTAACACTAATGTGGCTATAAAAGGTCACACTGGGGATGTAGATGCGTGTTCAATTTAGTTGCAAGGATGAAATTTCACTAGAGATCAATACAACCAAATTCTTCAGATGCTCAAGCAGAACCAAGGATGTGGTCACACAGCTGAAGATGCAGGCCAAACACATGAAGCACAGGCTAATACTGCAGGTAACACTTTGTTAGTTTCTGAAAATACTGAAGTCTGTATTATAAATACAGGTGCATCCAATCATATGGTGTCAAAAGTTGGTATGCTTAATAAAGAATTTGTAGTCAAGGTGAAAGATCCCTAGCATGTGTACTTACATACAGGTGAAGTGTCATATGTGTCTCATACAGGAATATGTCATATATCTCCAAGAAGTGTAATTATAATCTGTGTTTCACATACCAGAGTTTAAGTACAATTTGCTGTCAGTAAGCAGGGTGACTAAGGAGTTAAACTGCTCAGTTACTTTCTTCCCTCATTTTTGTGTGTTTCAGGAGCTTTACACTGGCAGGGTGAGGGAATTTGGTAGAGAGGATGATGGTTTGTACTTGTTGTTAAAGAACTTGACACAAGATCAATTAAAACATCAGTCATGTGTTGTGCCTGAAAAGAAGCTAGAGATACAACAATTGTCAGAGGAAGAAGTGGATGTGTGGTACAAGAGACTAGGACATGGATCCTCTCATATGCTGAGTAAAGTTTTTCTTGTTAATTTAGAAGTAGTGAATAGAGTGTTAAACAAATATATTGTGTGTCCTTATGCAAAACAGACTAGAAATGCGTTTCCATTTAGCAGTATTAAAAGTAGTCAAGTGTTTGATTTGATTCATTTAGATGTATGGGGTCCATACAAGCAAACATCTGTTGATGGTAACAAATATTTTCTAACAGTGATTGATTATTTCTCAAGGATGACTTGGTTATTTCTTTTGAAAAATAAATCAGATGTGTGTGTTGCTTTAGCTCATTTTCTGAAATTTGTAAAGACACAGTTTGACAAAACAACAAGAAAGGTAAGGTCTGATAATGGGACTGAATTCATGAATTCTGTGTGTGCTACTCTACTTAAGGAAATGGGTATAATACATCAAAGGTCATGTCCTTACACTCCACAACATAATGGAGTAGTTGAAAGGAAGCATATACATCTCTTAGAAGTAACTAGAGCATTAAGGTTTCAAGGTCAAATTCCTCTAAGGTATTGGGGTTAATGTGTGCTACATTTGCTTATTTGATTAATAGAATGCCTAGTAGGGTTCTAGGGAGTAAGTCTCCATATGAAAAATTGTATGGTGAAAAACCTTTGTTATCTCATCTAAGGGTGTTAGGATGTTTATGTTATGCTAAAGTTCTCACTGAGAGTGATAAACTAGCACCAAGATCTAAGGCTGATGTCCATATAGGGTATTCAGAAACTTTAACAGCCAATAGTTTCTTTGTGAGTAGAGATGTGATGTTGAGGGAGTCAGTGTTTCCATTCATGACCTTTTCAGCTAATAAGGAGGAAGGTCCATTTGTTAATAGCATGGGTGATGACATGCTAAATATAGATTGGGAGTCAGGGTGTGACAAAGTGGTGAACAAAGAAAAGAGTCATCAAGAGTGTGTACTGGATACATGTTGTGATAAAGAGACTAATAACATTGAACAAGATAGAATACAAGAAGGAGTACAATGTCAAGATACAGAAGATCGTGAGTCTTTGACAGGTGCTACTCAATCTATGGGAACTAGAAGTTCTACAAGAGGAGTTCATCCCCTAGTGTGGATGAAAGACTTTGTGTCTCTTAATATGGGTAGACAGGTACAATATCCTATAGATAAGTGTGTAGCATACAAGCATTTGTCTAAACCATATCAAGAGTTTGTTGCTGCAACTTCTGCTCTAACTGAACCTGCTACTTTTGTTGAGGCAGGTAAAGAACCAAGGTGGATTGAAGCAATGAAAGCTGAAGTACAAGCCTTGCAAGATAACAACACTTGGAAACTAGTTGAGTTACCTAAAGGAAAGTCTTCTATTGAATGCTGATGGATTTATAAGATTAAATACAAATCTAATGGAGAAGTAGAAAGGTTCAAGGTAAGATTAGTGGCCAAAGGGTATAGTCAAAAGAAGGGTATAGATTATAAGGAAACTTTTTCTCCTGTCGTAAAAATGGTCACAGTAAGAACCATACTAGCCTTAGCTGTATCTAAAGGGTGGAATATTCATCAAATGGATGTGCACAATGCGTTTTTGAATGGTGACTTAGAGGATGAAATCTATATGACTGTACCTCAGGGTTTTTCCAGTCAGGGAGAGAATAAGAACAAAGTGTGCAGACTGGAAAAGTCATTGTATGGGTTTAAACATGTACCAAGAAATTGGAATCACAAGTTTGCAGAGGTTCTTTAGAAGAAGCTAGGGTTCAATCAAAGTCAATATGATCATTCTCTATTCACAAGAAGAACAACTGAAGGGACTACACTCATTCTGGTATATGTTGATGATATTTTAGTGACAGGAAGTAGTTTAAAGCTGGTGGAGGAGACAAAAAGAGGCTTACAACAAAGTTTTAAAATGAAAGATCTAGGAGGGTTGAAATACTTTCTTGGAATAGACACTACAAAAAAATGCTCAATTTATGGGGATTATTTTGTTAATTTGAGGTAGTTTTTGACCCTCACAATGAGAATTGCGAAGGTTTTTAAAAATGCTACAATTACCCATCCCACGAGCATATTTGTGGCTGTTTTTAGAAACCACCATGACGACCGCCACAAAATTACTTTTTAATTTGTGGAGGTTTTTTTAAGTCAATTTGTGACAGTTTGCAACCTCCACCATACTCTTTTTAATATTTTTAAAAAATATGTTTGCATGGGTTTAAAATTGCCACGAAATAATTTGAATATTCACAAAATCTAATTTGTGGAGGTTTGTGACCGCCACAAATTGTTATATTTATGTAAAAAATATATTTTACATCAAGCCTTTGTAATAATACATATAAATACTTAGAAAGTATTTATTGTAAATCATATTACATATAAATTTGTAATAAAAACTCATGTATAGCTACTTGAGTGCTGCAACTTAAAATCTAAAATAGTTCCATATCAAATAAATATTAAAAAGAAGTACTATGTAGTTATTTGGTGACTTGAATTGGTGCCATTCCTTTTTTTTCTCAAGGTGAAGTAAGCTTGATCTTCATCATCACTAGGTGAAAAGCCTGAAACCATAAAATTTGTATACATATTCAGATAAACAAATATTGATATATACATATCCTTGTACATCTTGTTACAAAAAGAAAATTCAAAATTTAATTCATTTAAAATATAAATTCGTACGAACATTTGGCCTTAATAACCTATTAGTGAGGTCATACTCATCAATTCAAAGACAATGCAAAAAATTTTAAACTCTCACCCAAAAAGGAGTAAAATGATGTGGATAATTTCTATCCTACCTTGCTACCCATTTAACTCGAGTCGGGAATTCTAACTCTTAACTTGCTCTTGCGACTTCCATTTCATTTGGTAGGGGTATGAAATAGTTATATTTTATCCTCCCTTAAGGCATGTAAGATTACACAAGTATTAAACTATTACAAGGCTGAAGGCACTAATAATTTATAGAGCAATAATCTGCAAAATATTATTGTCTAAGTTACTTTATTTTGTTAGGAAATAAACATACATTGGAACTCAATTCTCATATCAGAAAAAACAAATTTGATAGGTCAATAAGAATCAAACAGATCCAAGATTTAACAAAACACTAGTTTATCTACGTAAAAATAAAATTGAAGCTTCTCTTCATTCAATTGAAGGTCAAATATAATTTGCTTTATGATGTACGAAAATTCAAAAAATATCCTGAAATATATAAAAGTATGGCAACATTAAGTTTAACAACTTACAAAGTGCATATTTATTTTCCAATAATATATATATAAAAATCTCAAATTCGAGTGTGAATTCTAAAATTCACGTGACAGAGAATTACCGTTACATTCACACAAATATTACGATCAAATCTGCATGCTTTAAACACTTATTGCTTTGAGAATTCCACTTTATAAAACCTACAAAGAAAAACTCAATTAAAAACAAAAATCACACATGCACATACAAAATTCAGATTGAACAAAAGAAAGAATAAGAAAAATGAAAAAAAAAAAAAAAAAAAACAAGAAGGGAGAGAGCCTTTTAAGAATTACCGAATTGTGGAATTGGGGAAGTGGGGAAGTGGGAGAGAGATTCAGGACTTTATTTTGTGGTGGGAAGGGGAATTTTTATTTGATTTGGCTTTAAATTTGTTTGGGAGGGAATTTTAGTCCTTAGAAATTTTTAATTTTGTGGGAAAAAGGGTAAGCCTTTTAGGATTTTGGTTAAACTAATTACGTTAAAAGTTTCCTTATAACTTCTACTAACTAGTAATTTGTAATTAAAATATTTATCTTAAAAATAAAATATTATAAGAGCTTAAATAAAGTTAAATGCACACACAAATAAATATAACTATTGATAAGACATCTAAATTTTATTTTAAAATATGTAAATTTACTCGGAGAAATAAAAACTAGAAGTAGGGTTCAAATTATGTTTAACTCATCAACATAAAATGATCTACCAAAAATCAGACTTAGTAATATGTTGTTTGGCCATAAAAATAAAAATTAGTGTAATTAATAGATAGTAATTACATAGTTTAGTAATTGCACAATATAGTTATTTCAATGATTTATTTTTTATCAGTTATAATCATAAGTGTATTGTTATATTGCACAAGCATAATTACACATTAAGACTAAATTTTCAAAATAAATTTAGTTGTAAAAATTTAATATAAAGTAGTAATATATAAAAATAAAACACTAAAAAGAAGTTTAATAGACAAAGTAGAAAAGGAATATTTTGATAGTACCTTAATAATATATATATATATATATATATATATATATATGTATATGAGTATATGGTCATAAACTTACATCATATTAAAATAAAGAAAGAGAACGACGTATATTTGTGTCATTGTGTGTATACACATATTGTATTAATTAAATTTTATTACTATTTGTCAAAAATCATAAAATATAAATATTTATGATATATAAAAAATAAAATATATATAATAATGATATATTTTCTAAAATTAATGAATTTACAAATTTATGGGAGTTAACAATCGCCATGAATATTTTGAAATTGTGGCGATTTTCAAACCTCCTCAATAAAACTGTCACAAAAAGATTTATTTAGTAGGGGTTAAAACAAACGTCACAAAATAAATTAATAGCAGAGGTTTTTAAAACTACCACAAATAAACTGCTACAAATTGAGCATTTTTTGGTAGTGAGAGTTTGTAAGATCAAATAATGGAGTTGTTATGCATCAAATAAAATATGCACTTCAATTCATTTTTGAGGTTGGATTTTCAGGAGCAAAGCCAGTTGGAACACCTATGGATGTAAATGTAAAGTTGACATCCAGACAGTATGATGATCAAACAAGTAAGAATTAAGAGGAGTCTAACAGATCAAACTTCTTATTAGAAGCTGATTGGAAAACTGTTATATCTAAACATGACTAGGCTTGACATTTCCTATAGTGTGCAAACCTTGAGTCAGTTTCTATATCAACAAAAAAAGTCTCATATGGATGATGCCCTTAGAGTGGTGAAATATATTAAGGGACAGCTAGGGCAAAGTATATTGTTGTCTAGTAAGTGTGGAACTAAAATTACAACCTACTGTGATGCTGATTGGGCAGCATGTTATCTTACAAGAAAATCTGTGATTGGGTATGTAATTAAGCGTGGAGAGTCAGTGGTCTCTTGGAAGGCTAAAAATCAAACCATTGTGTCAAGAAGTTCAGTTGAAGCTGAGTATAGAAGCTTAGCTTCTACTGTAGCAGAGTTAGTTTGGTTAGTAAGGTTGTTGAAAGACTTAGAAGCTGAAATTCAGTTGCATGTTCAAGTCTATAGTGCCAACAAGTCTGCTATTCAGTTAGCTTTTAATCCAGTGTATCATAAGCGTACTAAACACATTGAAATCGATTGTCATTTTATCAGGGAGAAACTTCAACAAGGACTGATCAAGATAGTGTATATTTCAACACAAAATCAGCCTGCTGATCTTTTGACAAAAGGTCTTAACAAGCCTCAACATGATTATCTATTGTCCAAGCTAGGAGTCTTAAACATATTTGCACCTCCTAGCTTGAGGGGGAGTATTGAGATAATGGAAAAGAAGGATAGTAAAATAAAAGAAGTGTGAAGTCATTTCAAGAAGTTAGTTAGGTAGTTAGGAATTTGAAAGTTGATGTATAAATACATAGCTTAGGTCATTATAATGTGATCCAAGAATTTTATTCAAAACTTCATCTTCTTCAATTCTTATTTTTCTTCTCGTTTCATCAAAATCTTCAAGAATCCCTTGATTCTTTGTAATGAATGATGTAGAAATTTTATTATTTAATCTCTCTGATGATCTTTCTTTCTAAGTAATTTTTATTCGATCTCAAAATTATTTTATTGTTGCGATTTTTGAATTTGTGAAGTTGATTATTGATATTTTGTTGTTTTTCCCTGTTTTTTTCTTGGCGATTGCAATTTTTGCGTGCTAATTCTATGTTCGTGTGGCTATATAATATTCCAATTAGCAGGTAATATTTTTCATATCGAAATTGGATTTGTACATATATAGTATGTTTATAATTCTATAATGTGTGAATATATGTTAACCAGTGGTAAAAAAAGTGGTGTCGAAAAATGTGTGATAAAAATAAAACAAATAGATCAAAGCTTTGCAAAGAAAAGCACTGAGAAACAAGCTAGGCGTCGTGGACTATAATATGATGCAAGATGATCGATAAGAAAAAGATTTCCTTAGTTGAAGCACAAACAAATAAAGCTGAATTGAATAGAACTTCGAGTAAGGTAAATGACTGTGGACTTCAAATAAGGCATTAGACAAGACACAGTTTTAGAAAACGAAAAAGAAAGTATAATGTTGGTTAATTCGATTGGGGCTTGGATCATTAATCCATTTATATCATCTCAAATACTTCTCATATTTTAAGCTCAAACTCAAAAAAAGTAATTAGTACCTTAATGACTTGAGGAATAACCTCATTTGTAACATCTCAAAATTTGAAATAGCTAGGAAGAAGCTAAGAATCGGAAATAGTCATTTTTGGAAAGAATTGAAAATCTGGAAATTTGTTTGGGTTAGGAAAAGTTAGTTTTTGGTCAACTTCAAATGGCCATAACTCCTAGCTCAGGATGATTTAGGTGTACTTCCAGATATGGCTGGAAATATATTGGAATGATCTTTCCAACGCCGTTGAGTTTGAGCGATTCTAAGTTCGTATGAGTGAGTTATGCTCTTTGGAAGTTAGGCTGTTGGAATTAGGAAAGTCCAAATCCGAATTTTTGAAGGGTAGTTTGGTTTTTTCCTTACCCAACTTAATTAATTTGTTTTAAGAGTTTAATTGGGGTAAAAATCTGATTTTAGTCAATTTTAGAAAAGTGAATTTCATGCTAGGGAGAAAAGAGGAGAAAGGAGAAGAACGTTCAAGATTCGTCGAGATTAGCTTGTGGATTTAGTTGGGGGTGATCCCTATAAGGTATGTGAATCTCTCATAGCGTTGGGTTCATTCACCCACGCGCCAAACATGTTTAGTTCAGCGAAATTTGTCCTAAAAGAGTTTGAAAGTTGATGTTCTTGACATGTATTCTTGAATTTGAAGGCTGTTCTTGAATTGGGATGAATAAATGAGTTTTTGAGATCTTTACGTTGAGTTTTAGGGTTGTATTGAGTTAGATTCTTGAATACATATGCTGGGTATCTAGATCCAAAATGAATTTGAGTTCTATAATCGAGTTTAGGCGATTTGGGGCTGGAAAACGAAGAAGGAAAAGTCGAGCAGGTTCTGGCGCGCAAGTCTGCGTCGCAGACTTGCTCCCCTAGTTAAGAAAATTGTCTCCGCGTCGCAGTTAGGATGCGGACTCCTCTGTCCCAAAAATTAATTTCCTGAGCATTTATTCAAAAACGTCTCCGCGTTGCGGACTTGTGCAAAGACGGTGATTTCATAACTTTTCTCAGGTTTAGCTATTCAAAGTCATTCCTAAACATCATGAGATCTTTCCAATCACAAATCTTAATCCTTAAATCTACAATTCAATTCAAGGATCAGTTAAGAGTCAAGTCAAGAGCAATTAAGATCAAAGTCAAAAGTCAAGTCTAGGAAGTTCTTAGAGTTTTTTCAAGAAGTCTTTTGCAAATGTTTTTAACTTTGTTTTAAGACTTAAGTTCCATTTTAAACAAAGAGTAAAGAGTTGAGTTCATTTCTCAAGAAGCTATTAGGGAACTAAGTATTCCCAAAGAGTTTATAAATGTTTTCACATTTGAGCAAGAAAAGAGAACATTGATTCCAAGAAGGCTTTTAAGCTAAGTTTTGAGTAATAATCTCAAACCAAAGAAAGAAGTTTTAAAAACATATGAGCTAAGTATATTTTTGGGAGTAGTATTGCACACCGATATAGGGATGCGAGTTCATATTAACTCAAGTCTTCATAAACCATGTAGTCATCATGGGTATTAATGGGTCATACTTTTTAGATGATCACATAAGTTAAGCTGGTGGATCCACTAAGCTAAGTAGTTCTATGTGACAGCAAAATAGAGGACAATCTGGCAGCGTGATAGTAAAAACGTTGTATCACCACTTAGGCTTATAGTGTTGGTTGTCGGTTAGAGAAACTCCCACAACAATAATTGCATGGTTCCCAAGGGGTTCTACTTAGTATGAATTAGGGTATGAGACGTCATTCATGCATTGCACAAGTAGACTTTGAGAGGGAGCATGGTATGTCTTTTATGATATTATGATTATGAGTTGACATCATGCTTTAAACAAATTTCCTTTTTCTTTATATTGCACTTGTTTTAAACTTCTTTATAATGAAATGAGTTCAGTTAATTATTCATGAGTTAAAGGAGCCAAGGTAAGTGTTTCTTTCAGAATCTTTTCAAGCTTGTGTTATGTTTAGCATTCCAACTCGCATACTCGTACATTCAATGTATTGATCCCAGTTGATCTGCATCGTATTATGATGTAGGCACAGGTAACTAGGATCGACATCCAACACATCATTGATCCAGTGAGCAGTTCAGGGTCTGTTAGTGAGCCTCTTTGCATTCCGGAGGATCCCGTTTATTTGCTTTCTAGTCTTTCAGATGTTAGGATGATCGGGGGTCCTGTCCCGATATCCCTCTTTGTTTTAGAGGCTTCATAGATAGTCAGTCAGATACTAGTTCATCCGTCATCATTTTGTTATTGACTTATGTTCATATTTGAGTTGCCATCTTGGCTAAGTTAAATGTATATTTTTAAAATATTATGAGTTCAGTTTTGAGACAGTGAGTTGTTTAGCATGTGAATCTCTTTCTTAATGCTGAGTTGGGTAAGCCAGGCTAAGGGTTCGCTTGGGGCCATCAATAGTTCTTGAGTGCCGGCCAAGTCCAGGGTGTAGGCTCAAGGCGTGACATCATTAGAAGATGAAATACTACTATAAAAATTGACAATTTGGTCAAAAATGACTCATCAAAGGTTGAGTAAATCCTTTGCATTAGTACTGCAATATAGCTAAGTGAAATTTAGATAGCTAAGTGAAAAGTTAGATAGTTAAGTACTTCTGAAGCTAGAAACTGAATTCTTTTTAAAATGGAGTTGAAACATTTAATTTTTAGCTTATAGTTATTTTGTTTATAGACCATTTTTTTGCTTACAAATGCAACTTACTCTTGTATTTTAATTTTATCGCCAGTGGAAAATCTTTTATTTCTCACTTTTGGAATATGGATAGAGCCACCTTTTGCTACGTTATCGAGGATATGGTTGGTTTATGTGTATTTTTTATAAACTTAAAAAAATAGAAGTGACAAATCTGTACTTATATTTGTGTGTAACAACTAATTGTGATTCAATTTTTTTTTTCAATATATTTTCATGAATACTAATCCCTTTTCTCTACCTAATTAACAAGTCTCGATGTTATGTTCAAATACCACAATAACTAAGACTACACCTTAATTAACCATCCGTACGAAGCATTGCATTTTTTTTATCATGTAAATGAAATGTGCATACCTATCTTGTAACCTTGACTCCTTAGCAAATATCATCAAAACAATTAAGTAATATATAAACAGTTTATCTTCTTTAAGTACGTTTTGTACTTTATGATACATAATAACAATTCAACTTTTACTCGATATTAAATTTTGATATAACGTTTTCCATGTCAGCACGGGTCACATTCCCCTAGCTATTGATATATAATATATAGGGCACTATAATACATATATAATGTCACGACCCAGACCGTCGTAATTGGCACCCACACAAAACCTCTGGTGGGAGAACCATTACTACAACCCAAACTAGACAACTTAGAAAAAACTATGCATTTAAAGATACGGAAGCAAGTTTAAATGACAATAAAAATATGGAGTTCTCATAAACTCTAAAGGTTTAAACAATTAACTAACCGAACTAATGAGAAAATTCAACCCCTAGAACCTGAAAGTCAATGTACCAAAACTCTACTAACGACAAGTCTAAGGACAAAGGGTACAACCCCGAAACTAAACAACACCTTACACAAATAGTCTGAGTCCAAAAAGAGTAAACTTAAACAAGAAAGATCCATGGCAGCCTGAAAGAACTGATTCACCCTTGAATCTGGTCACGCTCAATAGTCACCTAGTTGAGGTCTATCAATAGCCGCCTGAAGATGTCTTGTACTCAACAAAGAACAAGCAAGTGCAGTATCAGTACACAACCACAGTGTACTAGTAGGATCACGCTGCTAACCCATTAAGTGTAACATACATTAGTCAATACAACAATATAATCACATACACATATCAAACATATACAATATCATCAACATATACGAATAATGAACAACTTCACGATTCTCACATATCACAATTATATCTATTTAGAGCAACATATTGTCTTCTAATATCAATCATCATTAGATATGAACAAACTCATCACAAGTAGATACACAACTCAATTCAATGGTCTTCTCACGAAACCCAATTCAATAGTCCTCTCATGGAACCCAAACCCAAGCTGTTAGCATACTGGTTCGTGGTACCCTATCCAAGTTAGTGTGCCGAAACATGGAAGCCAATCTCATGTTTATGCCGAAACATGGAAACTGATTCCATGCTTATGCTGGAATGTGGCAACCGATCTCATGTTTATGTTGAAACGTGGCAACCGATACATTCAACAAATCACAATTATAATCACAATGTATATACTCACAATCATACAACAAGAGGTGATTCATGGCATACAATTATTCAATTATCCTCATTTACGATTATGTTGATTAACCTTGGCAACCGATGCAACATTTATCAAGAAGTCCTTGGATTTGAGCTTTAAGCTCTCTCAATTCTGACACTATATGAATAGACTCAATAGAGGGGGATTCGACCTCAACATCCCGAATATGAGCCAATTATGTCAAAAAATCGTGCCCTACCAGTTTCCTAGCTCGAATAGAGGATATAATCTTAGCTACCTTAGGCTTGTACACCCTTTTCCACTCTAATCTTTTCTTACCGGGGATCTCTAGAGTTACCGACTTAGTATTACAAGTAAGCCCGGTATAATAGGGGGGACAACAAAGTCATGCCTAAGATTATATCAAGTCAGTGATACCCAACATAACCAAATCAACCCAAATCTGAAAATCCATAACCACAACAGGACAACACGATACACATGGGTGCCTATGACTGACTATTCAACTAGGGTAGAAACATGGATGGGGGCATCAAGTATATCACAAACCACATCAAATCCCAAGGCAATTGAACTGACACATAAGAATAAGTAGAACCCGAATCAAACAAAATAATAGTCATCCGGGCACAGACAAAAGTAGCATTTGTGACCACTGCATTACACCCTCAAACTCGGTCTTACCCGAAAAAACATAAAATTGAGCCCTGTCATCTTGACGGGCAACCTCATTGCCTGGCTGCACTACTCCTCCACCTACATTACCATTTCCTCGGCCTCCACGGCCTCGGTGATTTCCTCCTCATATGCCCAGATTCTCCATAATTTTAACACACATTATAACTTATATTTTATTGTTGAACACTGAATTAGATTGTGGGGGTTAGTTCGGGTACAATTCGAGTTTTGATATTGTGACTAGGAAAAAAAAAGGGAGACATGGCTGAGATTTTGTCTTGCCCTGTCCCGCTCTGGCGGGAGAAATCCCGCACTGGCGAGATTATCCCTCCCCAGCGGCTTCGACGAAAACAGAACCCCTGCCAACAATTTCTGGGGTTCCTCTCTTTTCTATGTTTCCCCTAGATTTCCCGGCTATAACTAGGCATTTAAGAAAATCCCTTTAGCTATGACAATCATTGTCTACCCTCCGGTCAACCCAACGATACATGCTCCAAAATCCTTTTACATTGTTTAAACACTACAACACACATATCCCCAGGATACACCCAGACTCTCACACGGTTATCAGTTGGTCACAACACACGTCCAGATTTCTCGCTTACAAACCACATCATAATTTATCTAGACCCTTGCACCTAATCTCGCGATGACTTCTTTTCACGATACTCAAGCAGTTACAACTTGCAGACAAGTTTAAATTCCTTACTTAGTTCGTTCCATAGACGACCATTATTGATCATCTATGCCCTATACGGCCCCTAAAGCCAGACACCAATTGGAACCTTCTCAATTCCAATTAACTTGCTTGTGTCCCTTCAGCCGGAACTACGACGTCTAGTTTACTTCGTTGAGGTAACAATTGAAATCGGGAGATACCAATTGGACTTAACTTATACCTCAAGCGACAATAGTAGCTAGCGAGCCTCACAAAACTGCTAATTTCAATCATAAAACTTGGTCTAACCCAATTCTTAACCACCTCAATCTTTAACTGATGGTAACCAAACCTTAAATCAATCTTAGAGAAAACCGATGCACCTTGAAATTGGTCAAAAAGGTCATCTATCTGAGGCAATGGATACTTGTTATGAATGGTAACTTTATTCAACTGTCGATAGTCTATACACATCTTTTCTTGCTAGTGATGGTGTTACCACTTTTGTTGCTCTAGCTCGAACCATAGTGTGAAAGAGGAAAAATATCAATTGGTATCACCCAGATACCAATTGGATTCAAGTCATAGCACGAAGGAGTAGAAAAAAGTGAATTTTTCCTAAAGTCCTATAGCCTCTCGAAAAAAAGTACGAACGTCATCGTACCGTTTCACAAGACTCTATTAGACTCATTTTGGTACAATGACATCAACGAACCTATGACTCTGATGCCAACTTTATCACGACCCAGACCGTCGTGATTGACACCCACACAAACCCTCTGGTGGGAGAACCATTACTACAACCCAAACTAGACAACTTAATAAAAAAACTATACATTTAAAGATACGGAAGCATGTTTAAATGACAATAAAAATATGGAGTTCCCATAAACTCCAAAGGTTTAAACAATTAACTAACCAAACTAAAGCGAAAATTCAACCTTTAGAACCTGAAAGTCAATGTACCAAAACTCTACTAACGACAAGTCTAAGAACAAAGGGTACAACCCCGAAACTAAACAACACCTTACACAAATAGTCTGAGTTCGAAAAAAGTGGACTTAAACAAGAAAGATTCATGGCAGCCTGAAAGAACTGGCTCACCCTTGAATCCGGTCACGCTCAATAGTCACCTAACTGAGGTCTATCAATAACTGTCTGAAGATGTCCTGTACTCAACAAGAATAAGCAAGTGCAATATCAGTACACAACCACAGTGTACTGGTGGGATCACGCGGCTATCTCATTAAATGTAACATACATTAGTCAATACAATAATATAATCACATGCATATATCGAGCATATACAATATCATCAACATATATGAACAATGAATAACTTCTCGATTCTCACATATCACAGTTATATCAATTTAGAGCAACATACCATCTTCCAATATTAATCATCATTAGATATGAATGAACTCATCACAAGGAGATACACAACACAATTTAATGGTCCTCTCACAGAACCTAATTTAATGGTCCTCTCGAGGAACTCAAACCCAAACTGTTAGCGTACCGGTTCATGGTACCCTATCCAAGTTAGTGTGCCGGAACGTGGTAGCCAATCCCATGTTTATGCCGGAACGTGGCAATCGATCTCATGTTTATGCTGGAACGTGGCAACTGATCCTATGTTTATGCCGTAACGTGGCAACCGATCCATTCAACAAACCACAATCACAATCACAATGTATATCCTTACAATCATATAACAAGAGGTGATTCATGGCATACAATTATTCAATTATTCTCATTTATGATTAGGGTGCTCAATAATGCAACATTTGCATACATGCATGCATTATAATGAAGCAATTACAAACATATATCACACCAATATGAAATCACAACCATCACCTACCTCGAATTCAAGCTTAAATCCCCTAAGGCACTTGAATCTTCCCTTTCCGAATTCTTTCCGCTTGTTCTAGGTCTACAAACAACAATTTAATACAGGAATCAATAAACAATCACTAATTACCCAAATTACTAACAATTCTATGAACCCTAGATCAAACCCATGATCCAAATTATCCAAATTAGGGTTGTTTCCACCGTAGAATCTATAACAAAACCCTCCCCCATCAATATTCACTCATTCTATTATGTTCTACGGATCGAAAAATGAATTCAGGGAGTGAAAAACTTATCTTTAGCCTCAATAATTGTGAAAAACGAGTAGGAGTCGTCTGGGGTTTGTTCCTTAACTTTAAAAATCGAAAAGTGCAGAATAAAATATTTTTAGGATTTTATTTTCGACTTAAGTAGCGTATGTCCCGCTACGGCGGGACCCATCCCGCTACAGCATACCCGCCCTGGCGGCAGAAATCCCGCCCCAGCGGCTTGCACGGAACCAATGAGTTATTTTAATAATTCCAAGACCCCTATTTCACAACACACCTTTAACCAACGACGCTCAGAAAATACCATTCACGCTAAGATCGATTCTAAGAGTTCTACTCACCCAAATTCAATTCCGTAAGGTCATACAGATTCCTTAACGTCTTAGCTATCTACTCATGTGATCAAAATCATAATTAGATCACCCAATTGCTATCAGATTTCCCTACACCTTAACGACTCTGATTTCGTCCAAATCTGGACTAGGTTGGAAAATTCAAAGTTACTACTCAAAAGTTTTCTGGCCCCAATTCTTTCCCCATTGACTTTTCTATAACAACGGAAACAGGTCATTGCATATAATTTCATAACATTCAAATAATTATGAAACTTATGTCAACTGAATAATCGAATTATATTGCATTATCATCATCAGTCATAGTCAACATAATTTTATGCTCTTTTTTTTTTCTAGGATAACTTAGATTTGTTATTCAAAGGGTGAAGGTGACCATATATATATAAAAGAAAATTATCATCGTCATGATGTATAACTGTGTTTTTATTATTATTTTTTATTCGATGGTTTATTGAAAATAGTCCTTCGACAAAGACATGGGCAAAATCTGGATATATCCTATCTTTTTCAGACCTTATTTGTAAGATTATATTGAATATGTTGTTGATAATCATAGGTAGAGGTGGACCAACATTTGAGGGAATGGGTGCATGTGCACCTATTAGCTTTTATATATATATATATATATATATATATATATATACACACATCAATACATGTATATACCTTAATACGGATCATATAATTAAATATGCACCTTGAAACACATAGGCAAGACCATTCAACTATAGAGTGAACTATGTTATGTTTATATAATTATATTCATACTTGTATAATCATGTTAGAAGTTTAAATTTCTATGAATATCCTTAATTGTGTTTGTAATTATTTCAAACTATTGATGTATTTTTATAATTTTATGTTATTAGGAGTATATTATTATACTATATTGTAAATTAAAAATTAAAGATCCATGGGACGTATCTCGAGGCTTATGCCTCGTATATGCTAAGTAAAATGTCTCATCTCACCCCACCTTTTAAAACACTGATCATTATGCATTTGCATTGATTTCCCCTAATTAAATTTTGCCAATAAGAATTAAGTAGCTAGAATTGGCTAAAAATAATATTAGATGGAATAAAATAGTTTAAAAGAAGTTATAAAAATAAAATAGGTGGAAACTAGCCAATCATCAACAAAAGTCAATATATTTTTAAATTAAATAAAATAGAGTGGTAGAAAATCCTCTCGGATTGTCTTACCCTGTAATTATTTTTTGTTTGTTTCATTTGAATAAAATTAATAAATGAACAAGGATAAAACTGGACACTAACCTAACATAATGCAAAAGTAGACAATCCTGTTTATAAATAAAAATAGAAAATTAATCAGAATAATAATTGTGTCTTTAATTAATCAGAATCAGATATAATACTAATACTAACAAGAATATGAATTGCGGTTGAATGATTGAATACCTTTACTTTACATTTTGTAATTTTCAAAATGAAAAAAAATCTTATTAAAACTATCACCTCCAAAAATGAAATTTATACTATGGGAATCCAACATACATCACTAAATTATCAAAATTAAGTTGTTTTCTAATTCAATTAACTCTTTCTTTGAGTAATAAATATATTTTCATTAAGATCGCATACATCAAATGTGTTTGCGCACATGACACGATTTGGAGAGCACTTGAGTTAAATCTACTTTAAATACTCTCTTCGTGATTCGATCGTGTTTACTTGTTCAATATTAATTTAGAATATCATTTAAATAGTAATAAATAAAATGACAATTTACTATATAATCTTTTGGATAATAAATTTAATATTTTTATAAATATATCGGGAAATAATTATAACTAATAATAAGGGTAAATTAGGAACTAAGTAAAAATTTATTTTTTGATTTTTTTAATTAGACAAGTAAAATAAATATCTGTTTTTTTAAAAATCAAAATTGAGAGATGTCCCCTCGGTTATTTTAGTGCAATTTTACGTGAAAAATATATTTGAAATTATTTAATTACATATTTATTAATTTTTTCTATAGTTTGAAATAATTCATATTGTCCCATCAATTAATAATTTCATATTAGATTTCAAGTCAAATAAATCTAGATATATGTATTTTTGCTACCAAATACATTAAAATAGGGTGAGATGAGCCAAATAATCCATGTTTCTCAAATACATGTGAATCATACTAGATATATATATATGGATAACAAAAACAATCCAGGTACATTATGTATATAGATACATCGGGAGAGAGAAGAGAGAGGCAAGCGAGAATCTCAGATATATGTAAATCCACTTAGATAATATATGTATCTGAAATAAATGACATCTAATTAATTATAACTTCATTTAACTAAGATATATATATAGATTTGGACGCATGAAATACATGTATTTAAAATCCAAATTTTGATAATTAGATTCATAATATTGAAAACTCGCGTGAAGAAAAGTAATTTGCTCTTAAATTAATAAGACTTTGTGTTATTTTTCATACACATGCACTCGGTTTATTTCTGGAATTTATTTGCTCCAAAAACTAAATGAAAAAATCGATGGATAAACGTTAATTTTGACCATCAGGCATCGACCTATTTTTAGTAGTATTATATTGTTAAAAATCAATTATAAATTTTATATCAGTGATATTGATAGACGTTAAATATTAATCGATTCATATAATTAACATTATATCGATACAACCCATCATTTTCCCAACTTAATAATACAAGGTAGAATACTTAATTTATTAAATTTGTAGTAAATTTAATTTAAATATTTGAACTAATTTACTAACATGTTTTTGATTGAATAGCTAAATATAATGATAAAGTGTTCTTATTAAATACTTCAGTTAAAAAAATTAAATTCATTTTATATTTATTTTTAAGCATCTATTATGCAAAATAAGATCGTTTGGTAGAGTGTATTAAAAAAAATAATGCATGCATTAGCATTGTGTATTACTAGTACCTTGTTTGGTACTCTTTTCCAACCTATGTATAACTAATGCTTACATTAGTTATACACTCTATAGTGTATTAAGGTGTGCATTGTTAATACCATGGATTTCTAGGTATTAGCAATGCAATGATTTTAATGCATGCATTAACTCAATTAAAGACCTAATTGCCCCTCAATACCTTTTTTTTTTGTATTTTTTCCATCACGATAGTGAAGGCTATCTTAGTAAATATTTTTTTTTAATGCAATGCCTTCTATTTTTAATGCATCAAACCAAATAATACATAAAAATAATCTATGTATAATTAATGCAAGCATAACTAATACATGCTTTGTTAATGCAAGCATTACTAATACACTCTATTTAGCATTATTCTTATACACTCTACCAAACGACCTAATATATTGACTCAATAAACTATAAAAACATATGCATGCTTCAATTAATATGTATAGTTAAAAGAGAATATGTGTTTTATGTACTCCCTCTGTCCAACAATATGTGTCCACTATTGACTTTACACATTTCTAAAGAAACAATATATAGAAGGATAATTTTACTATATCACTCTTTGAATATAATAAATACAATGTCTTGAGAAATGTAATAGAGAAATGACTATAATTAATGATAGGGGTAAATTAGGACTAAGTGTAAAATTATCCACTGATTTCATAAAATGGACAAGTATTATTGGACATTCTAAAATATTATAGTAGACAACTATTGTTGGACAGAAAGAGTAATTACTTACGTATGTAATAAATATTTGTGAATACGTGTAAAAACTTCAAGTTAGAAATATTTAATACTACCTCCATCCACTTTAATTATTCATGTTGCATTTTTCGAAAGTCAATTTGACTAATTTCAAAGTTAAATTAGATTACATTAATTCGATATTTTAAACGAAAAAATTAGATATTTAAAAATTATACTAAAAAGTACTATAAATTACAATTTTTCACATATCATTATGATTAAAAAATATATCGTAAAATGTTATTCAAAGTCTTATAGTTTGATTCTAAAAAAGAAAATCATGACAATTAAAAGTGAATAGAGTGAATGGAAACATTTTATCATGATTTGAAAAGTTGGTTAGGTGGAATAGTAGGGTTGTGTTTCGGCCGGTTTGATTCAATTTTAAAATTTATCGGTTTAATTTATCGGTTATCAATTTCTAGATATGCTAAATCGTTGTAGTCTTATAGAACTATTGATATTACCTTATCAGTTATTAATCATTATCGGGATCAATTTAACCATTAAAATTAAACATAAAAATAAAATTATTAAAAATCACTTAAAAATAATATGACAAATCAAATAAACGATATGCCTAAGTCAGTAGATTTAGCTCAAGATAAGGTTGTAATTTTATTTTTTTGGGGGATAAGAATAAGCAAGCGTTTTTCTTGTGTTTTATTTTTTTTGGTCTGATAAATAACATGATAAAAGTTATGATAGCCAAATGGTTTTTATTTTGTTTTGTCTTCTATTCAGGCAGTAGGGTCCCACACACTTCCTCGGACTTTGTTCTGACAATAATTGTGTCATTGCGGCACGTGCTTATCCTTTGTCACTTCCACCAAACCATATAAACATAACACCTCCTACATTATTTATCTCGTTTTAATTTATTTATCTAATTTTAACTTAATACGAAATTTAAGAAAAATGAAAGAACACTTTCATAACAGGTGATCTTAAATATTAATATTTCACAGGAAAAGTGTGAACTAATTTTTTTTTTGAAAAACCAACAAAAAAATATAGTGGAGTGGTAAACACTTTTTCATTCTAAATGAGACTTCTCGAGAGTTTCCCTGGGTGCGAAATTGCTTTTGTTAGGGAGCACTTTACCCTCAATGTATGACTTTTCGACATAAATTTGAATTTAGTCAGATTCTAATATCGATATTGGACACTAGATGAAAAATAAAATAAAATTTAAAAAAAAATACTATTAAATCTAGAGCAAGATAAAATAAGCAAATTGAAACGAAAGGATAAAAATCGTACCTTACAGATAAAATATACTATTAAAAAGTTATTATTATTCTCTAAAATAATACTCAATAGCTATTTTTATCATACATATTCCGATTAAATTAGCGAGAATAAAAAAATAATAATGTTTTTACAAGAAAGAATTAGAAAGCTTTTCGATATTTTAATAAAAATCTATTTTTTATCATGTATTTTTTTAGTGAAATGATTCGGTTGATATGAAGGTGAAAAATCATATTTTAAAACATTAGTTTTCTATTGATATGCGATGGAAAAAAACTCTATTTCTAGTAATGAGTCAAACACGGTTTATTATTTAGATCTATTTTGATTTTGAAATTTCTTAATTAGAAAAATACTTCCAATGTAACTATAATTTTTTTTAAATAATTATTTCAAATAAAATTGCAATCGGCCAATCTTGCACATACCATGTCATACACAGCCAACCCCCCCTCGTGAACAACTCATGTCACACCTAAATATTATCTATTTTTTAAAAAATAAATAAATTAAATATGAGGTCATTGTGTCTTTTTAAATAAAAATAAAAATACTAGCAACATAATTATTAGGATGTTTGAAAGAAAGATTATAAACACTTAAATTAAATATTGCAATATTATAAGACTTACTATAAAGTATTGTGATTTTAATTTGAGAATTTTTATATAATAGTTTTATTCTCCGTATCTTAATTCCCTGTCCTTTTGTTATCTCTTGTACCTAGCTACTTTCTTATGTAATAGAAAATTCAAGAATATTTTATTATGAGAAAAAATATTTTATTAGAATATACCATCATTATTATGATTATTGTGAATTCTCATAGAATTTTCTTAGAGGTTAAGGAAAATGTGATTAAGTTAAATGTTAATTCAAAGTCATGTTTCTAATGTGAGCTCTATCTTCTTTCTATGGTATATGCTTTTTAGTGTGATATATTATATTCCCTTCTCCACATGAGTTGTGATGATTGGAATTGTCTTAAGTGTTGTGTTATTTTTAATTAAATTATATATTGGAATAACCTTAATTAAATAATGAGATTGTCAATAATAAAAATAATTTAATAAAATGATGAGACAATTGATCATACTATTCCAGGAATAACGGTAATTAAAAAATGAGACAGACGATCATAGAATAAAATAAAATGAATAGTTACTTGTAAATATAGTCGTAATAAAATAATGAGGCAATTGATCATAAGAATAAATGGAACTAGTAGTTATAAGAACAGTTGTTATAAATGATGACACAATCAAATATAAGAAATAATATAACAGATGATCATAAAAATAACCACGATTAAATGAGACTATCAATTATAGAAATGGTCATTGTTAGATGGTGAAAAAAACAATTATAAGAATATATAGTTATAATTAAATGATGAGATGGTTGATCATAAAAACAACCGTAACTAAATGAGATAGTCAATTATAAGAACATGGAATTATAAAAATAGTCGTAAACTCATTATTAGAAAATTTAGACAATATATAGATTATATATAAGAACAATCATGATTAAATGAGACAATCAAATATATAAATAATAGTAATTACACGAGAAAATTCATAGTTATAAGAATAATCTTAATTAAATAATATAGTCATAATAAAAATAATCTTAATTAAATAGTGAGACACTTGATTATAAATATAATTATAATTTAATGAAATCGATAATTATAAAATTACCATAGTTAAATGATATGCCTATTGATTATAAATATAATTATATCGTAATTAACCAGATAATTAATTATAAGAATAATCGTAACTAAATGTGACAATCGACAATGTTACGCTTTTGCCAACGTGATTCCCTTTGATATAACACGATCAAAAAGTCTTCTATGTTGAAGTTTTCTAAACTATCGATTAAAAGAATATAGATTATAATTTATGTAAATGAATGAAACATTTGATAATATTATATATGCTTATGGCAACTTTTCTATATATTTAATTGAGGAAGAGGGAAGTCATACAATTTATTTAATTTAGAACTTGTGCATGACGATTTTTAATCTTTTGGTTCAATTACTTGAAAATTAAGTTAGATATTTCTTAATTTTATCTATCGCAATCTCGACAATAATATATTTACGGTAATTCTATAAGTGAAGTTTGAGGAAGATATTATGTATGTAGATTTTATTCCTATCTTGAAAGATAGAAAGACGGTTTCTAGTAGACCTACTCAAGAAAAATGATATAAAATAGTTCATAAAAAATTAATAAAAACGTAAAACATCATGATAAAAACTACTTAAGAAAAGTAGGATAAACAGACTTGGTGACTTTGCTAGATTTTGTGTAGTAGTTATTAAAATTAAAGTTACCATCACATTATTAAATGTAACTTATTAACTACTTTATTGTTAATGAATTTCATATCATGAACAATTTTTACATAAAACCTAATTGCTGTCACGTAACTTTTCGGTACCATAATGAGATTATTGAATTGGAAATCGTAATTCATTTCTAAACTAACATATTTATCTGAGTAATTCTTGACAAAATAAATAAATCTTTAACATCACATTATTATATATAACATACTAATAATTCTTACACAGATAAACTTCTCGCTATAAATAATTCCTGCATAAAATTTTACTGGCGAGCCACGTAACTTTCACGTACAATTACGAGAGTAGTAATATAAATATAAAATTCCATCATATCATAATACGTAAAAATAGCTCATTCGATTCATAAATTAATTCAACTCACGATTCGCTCCTAAACTTGCGTACTTTATTATCCAAACAATACTAGATAGAAAAAATAATTTAAAATATTATAACGTGAGAAAATGATTTTTTTTTTCCTTCAAAATCTAAAAAAAATATAATTTTTTTAAAATATATATTTTTTAGGACACCAGCTAGATGATGATTGTACTATTATTTTACCTAGTGTGATTTTGAAAAGTTCCTTTGTACGCTGAGCTGTACGAAATTACATAAATCTTCATTTTTATTTATTTATATATATATGCTCCGTTTATTCTGTGGACAGAGTCGCCGGAGCTGTTCCATTTCCGATCTGTAAACCCCGCCATTCGCAACTCTCCTCTACCGCCGGGGAGAATTCACCGTCTCACCGGTTAATCTCTTCTTCATTTCTTCATCATTTATTTCTTTGTGATTTATCAAGTCGGTTTTATTTTTTCATTCATTTTTTGAACTTGTGATTTTGATTCTAAAGTTTGTGAATTTTGTTTGGAATAGCTTTTGAAGCATTTAGATTTTTGTGGGAGTGAGTTGACCTGTAAATTTTATTTTATTTTTTGCTTTTTCAGTTTTATGAGCAACTGATTGGTTTTGAATTTTGTGATTAAGAACATGGGGATGGAGTTATATAGCAAGAAAAGGCCTGAAATCAATTTGCAGCTGCCGAAAGAGAACAATTTTTATCTGCAGAAGTTTCGGCTCTACGAGACTCGCTCGGTATATACTTGAAAACTTTTTTTGTCATTTCATTTCTCTTCTGGTAGTTTAGAGATGGAAAGTTTACAAATCTATCTTGAAATGTTTGCATGTTTCTTTTTGTGAAATTGGTGAAGTTTGACCAACACTTTAAACATGTGTGTTTTTGATCGTTTTGCGTTGTATTTGAGTATCTGGATTTTAATTTAAACTGATTTTAGTTGGATTTATAGATAAAAGTTAGTTGATTGACTCTGGAAGAGAAACAAAATGGGAAGGAGAGTGATTGTTTTTGTTGAATGTAGAGTTGTACTATTCGATTTTCGTGTGTTTATTTACATCTCTTTGTGTTAGATTGTTGGAGTATGGTTTCAAATGTATAACCATTACTTTTTTCAATCTCAAGAGATATATTGATTTCACTTTTTGGATAAACTTTAATTATGTTCAAGCTCGTGTTTGCGTACTAGCTTTGATGGCTCAAGTTGCGCTCTCATGGTTGAATGTGAAAAAGAATGTTATGTTCAAGCTCATGTGTGAGTCCAACTTGCTAGGTGCATTTAACCTGTGCAAGCTTTGTGCCTCTTTTTCCCTAGTTTTCTAGTTCCTGCATTAATGAATGCATCAATAATGAGTAATAAATGCTATTGAGTATGGATTTAGGTACCATCTCACATGTTTTTAACCTGTTTAGTGTTCAGCATATTTATTCTACAAGAATCTAGGACTATAGGTTTGAAATGATATGCAGTTTTAGTTATTTTTCCTATTTTGGTAGGTTCTGTTTCTCTCTTATGCTGAACTGACTGACTCAACCTAAATATGTCATTATGCGCAATTTTATAGTCATTAATTATGCCTTGTCGTTATACTAAATGCTCGATTATATTTAACTTATTTTTTATATACGGCAGAACTTTTACATGATAGGATGGGATAATAGCAAAACTATTTGGAAAGTATTAAAGATTGATAGATTAGAATCCTCAGAGCTGCTCATTCATGAAGATCCCACCATATATTCAGAACGTGAATACTTAGACCTCCTAAGCAGAATACATGAAGGAAACAAGTCTACTGGAGGGCTTAAATTCGTTTGTCTCTGCTATGGAATTATTGGTATATTATACTTCCGAAGTGTCGCTTTCTTTCTATATATGTGAATGCAACTAATGTTTCTTTTCTGTCTTAGGTTTTATAAAGTTTTTGGGAGCTCATTACTTATTGGTTATCACTGAAAGAAGAGAGATCGGAAAGATACGTGGTCATGTTGTTTACGCTATCACTGAGAGCGAGATGTTCCCGGTTCCCAATTCTACGGTGCTTTCCAAAATGGCGTATTCTAAGGATGAGAACAGGTCTTTCGTCAATTCTGCATGTCAATGTAAACTGTACATAGTATTTTTAGGAAGGCATTATAATGGAACGATTACGGAACCACTTCTAGTTGTGTTTTAATAGTCTTTTATTTGGATGATACTATCTTATTTTGACATCTGTAAGTAGTCCTATGTTGCTGAGGTAATTGCTACACTATTTTAGCAATACACCTTGTAACGTATTCATTGTCCAATGGATTTCATGTTGACCGATTCACTCAGATGCTCACGGGATGAGTATACAGAGAATGTTTATAGATGATCCTTTTATAGCTAAGTCATTCGTAGAGCCTAGTGCCAGTTCATTTCCTGCAAATGTACAGGGGCAAATTACAGAGGTGTTCTGATGTTATTTTTTACATGTTGAATGAGACAAGGTATCTTCAGGATTCTAACAACACAAATATTGAATTTTTTATTCAAAATTTCTTCCTCTACCCTTTATCTATTTGTTGCATCAAAAGTGATATTTACTTAACTTTTTTCTTTTGGTTCCTTTTTTGTTTTTTTTTCTTGTTTCGGTGAAATAGATACATAAAGCTCCTGCGCAAGATGGATCTCACAAAGGACTACTTTTTCAGTTACTCCTATCATATAATGCTTAGCTTTCAAAAGAATCTGAGCAACTCAAAGACAGGTGTCGCCATTTATGAGACAATGTTTGTATGGAATGAGTTCTTGACTCGAGAAATTCACAATCAACTCCAAAATACTCACTGGACTGTTGCATTAGTCTATGGGTTTTTTAAGCAGGTATTTCTGCTGAAAATATTCTTTTAAATTTGTACACGTAACTGCGAAATCTGAATCTTAGCTCAATATAGCTGGGCAGATATGGCTTTTTGATATGATACCATAGTTGGATGTGTACAGTTTGTGATTTTATCTCAGAATATATCTTTGTGATCATTTATGTTTGCATTACTTATTTAATGGCACCCTAAGTAGGATCATACTTTCAACCGTTTATGATTTTCTTGTGTTTTGTGGAACAGGCTACATTTAAAATTTCTTCGCAAGACTTCATCTTAACCCTCATTGCTAGACGCTCTCGCCATTATGCTGGTACCAGGTTCGTATAGAATCTTATGTCATCCTTTATTTGCTATTTTAAGTCTTGGCAAGTGGCCTGGAACTAACGTAACACCAAATTATGAAAATAGTTCTCTTATCTCTTAGGTGTTTTAAATTACTTTTCATGTGAATTCTTAATGTGAGTATATAGTGACCTGAACATCAGTTAGTGCTTAACCAAGTTTTGTTCCTTCTATTTAACGCAGATATTTAAAAAGAGGAGTAAATGAGAAGGGCCGTGTAGCAAATGATGTTGAGACGGAACAAATTGTATTTGAAGATGTACCTGAAGGGTCCCCTTTTGGAGCAACTTCTGTTGTACAGAACCGTGGTTCAATACCTCTTTTTTGGTCTCAAGAAACTTCACGCTTGAATGTGAAACCTGACATCATATGTACGACCAATAGATACTTGAGATTTTTTTGAGTATTTTTTTCTCAATTTTCATTGACTCTGTTATCTTTTAGTGTCTAGGAGGGACTTTAAGTTTGAAGCCACCAAGCTTCACTTTGAAGATCTTGTTCAAAGATATGGAAATCCAATTATTATATTGAACTTGATTAAGGTAATATTTTTCAGGATTCAGTCCATTATTCTTACTCTTCGAGTACAAGCAGTACTGTGATTTTTTCTGACACTTCCCCCTTGCATTGTTTGTTATTTTTATGTTAAACAGACTCTTGAGAAGAGGCCCAGAGAAATGATTCTTCGTGCAGAATTCGCTAATGCTATTGAGTTCTTAAACAAAGATCTTCCTGAGGACGACCACTTGAGATTTCTTCACTGGGATATAAACAAACGCCCGAGAATGTATGTTGTCGCTGCATCTCCTTTTCATTTTATCTTTGTAGTTGTTCTTATTTTTGAATCTATCGTACTGATCTATGGGTTTGATGACAATATGGCATCTCTCTTACAGCAAAGCTAAAATGGCCTTGATACGTCTAAGTGATGTGGCTGCTAATGCTTTGGAGTTAACTGGCTTTTTACACTGTCAGCTTATCCCTACTTCAAGAACTGAGGAGTTGCAAAAATTGTCGCCTGTCAGGTAAGTTGCCAATCAAAATGATTCTTTTGAAGATTTTAGTTTGTTAGTTTGTGAGAGTTGATTGTTCTCAAATTGTCATTTCTTGGGAGAATCTCGCAAAACTGTTTGTGCTATGGAGCTTCGATATTTGATTGGCTTTTCTTGGTATTTTTGCATTCACCATGTGTAGGTTGGGGTATATGTTGAGGCATAAGTTAAATTTAGCCTCGGTGTGGTGCATTTAATTATATATAGTTTTGTTGCAATCTAGTTGATATGGGGTATTTTTCAGTAGTTTATATGGGTTCAATTCGTGTTTGCTGCTCTTTCAAGAGCATCGAAGCTCTTTTTTATTTTCTCGTCACGTCGATCATATTTGATGCAGTTGTGATGATAGAGGAGACCATGTTAAAGAGGACCTTGACGAAATGGATGTTGAAATGGGCAATGAGTGTGACAAACTGCGTGGAGCTTACTGTGTCAAGGTTTCATCAGTCCAAAATGGAGTCTTAAGAACGAATTGTGTAGACTGTTTGGATCGCACAAATGTTGGCCAGTATGCCTATGGACTGGTCGCTCTGTCCCATCAGCTGCGTGCCTTAGGCTTTGTAGATGTAGACAACATCAACATTGATTCACATTCTCCTTTAGCACAAGACCTAATGCAGATCTACGAAGAAATGGGAGACACTCTTTCACTGCAATATGGTGGCTCTGCTGCACATAATAAGGTAATCTGTCTTTCAGTCCATTGAATTTCCGATGCCCTCCTTTTAAGATATCTTCATTTAAGTGGATGGGATGGTGGGACAACTTTTGTTTTTTGATGATCTGCCATACTGATGAATATGAACCCAAACAGGTATTTTCAGAAATGCGAGGTCAATGGAAAGCAACAACAAGGTCTCAAGAGATCATTCGATCGGTCCAGCGTTTCTACCGTAATGCGTACATGGACCCTGAGAAACAAGACACCATAAATGTGTATGTGAATTATTTCCTTTACGATAAGTTCTGTCAGGCTGTTATTCCAAAAAGATACGTGCAACTTTAAAACATTACCATTTCCAGGTTCTTGGGCCATTTCCAGCCACAAGAGGGTGGGCCAGCTCTGTGGGAATTGAATCCAGACCAGCATTATGATGTTAGGAAGCATGGATCAAGTCCAACTGCAGAAAGATCTAGGTATGAAAGCCATTACAAGGCAGAATTATCGATCGCTTGTTTCTCTCTTCTAGATTGTTTTTTTACTGTTTAAAGGTCACTCTGTTGAATCACTATTTGGTTGTTATAGTGTTATGTCACTGTTTTATGCCTGTCATTACTGTAAGCCTGTCTTGTAACCATCTAACTGATATGAAGGTGTAACCATCTAACCGATATGAAGGTTAAAGGTGATTCTGATTACGTGTCCACCGCGTAATTAAAGCTGTCTTTCAAGTAATCTGGTGAAGTATCCAAAACAGAAAGAAACTTTTTCTGTTTGCCAGACACAATTGTATCAAAGCTGTTAGCAAAACAGTTTGTTAATACGCAGGTCATATATTAAAAGATCGCTATCAGAAGGAAACATAAGTTGCGGAAGCAGTTCTCAGGGTAAAGACACTGACATAGATCAGACTGAAGACACTTACCAGCCTTTGACTGAACATGGCAAAGGTTGTAAGGGTATTTCGGAGTCATCACCAGAAATCTCTACTTGTGACAGTGATATTCCGTTTAACAGGTAGCTCGGTTTAGATTTTCTGTGCTTCATAAATTCATTTGAAGCAGTAACATATTCAGGTGATTCATGATGTCGGATATTTCTTCATCGAATGGCTGCTGACTGCTACTTGCGGTAGAAATATTGTTAATGGCAATATGCAAAGATAATGTATGATTTCTTACCGAAAAAGAACATACCTTAACCTCATGGCTGTATGTGAAGGTAAGGTATTGCCATGTTGCATCTTGAAATATTCTGTTTGCTCAAAGACTTATGTTGTGACTGAGGTCTTAACATGTGATGTATGTTTTCGAACTTTTTATTCTTCATCTTTTACTTGGGTTGATGTGATGATATTTGGAAAAATATTCCTACTTCGATAACTCATCGCTATCGGTGCTTTTCTTCTTGTTGTAGGTACAACCCCTCAATGTCAAGCAGACAGCTTTTCCATGATATACAGTTAGATCAATGTCTCGGAAGTAGTAGCTTTAAATTTGATGAAGGTGCTTTGTTCGATTCCTCAAATTTTTTAGATGTTGATTGGCTCTCTTCATCGGGAAATTCTTGTGTAGAAGAAACATATGACAGGTAAACTTCGTGTTTAATGACCAAATGCACCACCTTTATACACGTCAGATTGAACATTTTAGGAAAACATGGTCTTAATGGCCTTGTTTGTTATATTAGTAGTACTTTTTTTGTTAAATCTTAAGCTTATTCTGTTTTTTGCAGATCTTCGATCATAGGTTCTCCATCTCGGGGCATGTCATCGAATAGCATGACAAATGAGCTCAAAGCAGAAACAAACATTTCAGCTCCTAATTCTGGGGCAAGCTTGAAGGTGAGTTCACTCAGAGCTTAGAATAAGCTTGATCGAACCTTGTTATTATCTTCTTTATACATGTTATGTGCACGACTAATTCCTCTTCCTTTCCAACTTTCTTATTTTAGAAGGTGCAGACTCCCGGAGAAATCAGTGTTGATGCTAAAGTGAGTAAGGAGATACACCGGCAATACTCTGAGAAGTTTATTCGTTGGGTTAACGAAGGAGATGTGCTTTTTCATTGAAGTTCAGTAAAGTTCTGGTCTGGTCTCTTTTTGGAGCTATACATTATTTTGGACAGTTACATTCGATAGATCGCATCCCAAGGACGATGCGGATACATACAGAAAAAATAAACAAGGTGATCAACATTACTAGGATAAAGAATAGTAGCCTATACAAAGCTATTAAGTTATGTTAGGGAAGTGTAGGTGTAAATTGAAAAGGAACATGTTCTTTTCAGTTGTTTTTGGATCCTCTTTTCCCCAGACCAGCAACTTTTGTAGCTTTCAGTTTCTGTAAATACTTTTATTACTTTTAGAAATTGAAGCTGGATTATTCATTTCGACGTGCACTATTTTGAATGATTTCGATCTTGAAAGTCACGGATTATAGTTACCATCTCATCGTAGTGATGGTAATTGTGAATCGTGATTGTTTAGGTAATACGCGAGCTTCTTGGAGGAAGCATCATTCTGGATATATTTCATGTGTAGTGGTATTATTTACAGGTGATGATCGGAAACCTCTCTACCTTTCCCAAGGTAGGAGTGAGGTTTGTGTACACTCCATCCTCCCCAGATCCTACTTATGGGATCACATTGAGAATGTTGTTTTTGTGATTGGTTTTTCTTTTTTCCTTCCATTTTTTGTGTTATATATTGTTGATACATGTAGTTCATTCTGAAGGTGATGAGATGCTAGTTTACTTGACCAAGTTATGTTAAGAACTCAATTAGCTGTTTTGTACCAAAACATGCATCAAACATTTTTCTGTCAACCAATTGCATATCTCAATTCTAGACCAGTTAGTGTAAGTTAATACTAAATGAGTCGTTTTTGGTAGGGTGTATAAGAATAGTGTTGAATAAGGTGTATTTGTAATGATGGATATTACTTATGCTGAGATCACTTTTAAAAGAAAGTATTTGTTTGCAAAAAATATCTTCCACAACTAAGGTGGAATGATTGTGGAAAAGGTTTTGAGCGGCAATTGTGTTTTTAATCATACTAATGCATGCATTAAACTTTTTCTCCTTGTTAATATCATGGTTTGCCATGTAATGCTTGCGGTTGATGATTGATATTAGAACGCACCCTCTTGTTTATCCTTTACATTAGGGATAATTGCACTTTTGGTCTCTTAATTATTGATGAACTTTAGTTTTTGTTCTTGTAATATTTAGATATAAGTTTATTTAACTTTTAGTTGACTAATTTTTGGTCCATATAGCCTCTTATACGCTTTTCTATTAGTAAAGTATTAGTACTAATATTCACCCTTATAGTGTTATAGAATCCACCACATTATGCTTTCTTGGGGCCTTGAACTCACAACCATAAGGTTGGAAGTGAGGAGTGATTACCATCCAATCAATTCTCCCTTGTCTCTCATTTTATTTTTATTTTTAACTTCATTCACTTCTTTCAAATTTAACTCATGTAGAAATAATATATTATATGATTATTTATACACATACACAAATGCGTAAAATTTACCACCCACAATTCATTCAAATGTAGATTATATTTTAATTAAACTGTATATTTTTTAAAATATCTTTAAATATATTCAGTACGATTTTGTCATGTTATTTATTTATTTTTATAAATTTTAAAAATTATTCAGTACAATTAAAAATTTATATAAAATTAAACTTTTGATTTTATTAAAAAAATTGAATAATCGGTTCAATTCGATCAGTAAATCAATTGTTTTGAAAAAAACATCGATACCCATAATTATAGTACTTCATCATAATATATTTGAAATCCTAGTTGGTTCATTTCTTTTATTTGTGCTTTAATTTTTTAGTGTATTTCAATTTTCACACTGATGGAAAAAGTTAATAGAAATTCATGAAATATTTCACATCCACTACTAAAAACTGACGGACGACGTCGCTCCAAAAAGCAACGCCATTTTCCACACTGTCCGTCGCTTTTTAATAAAAATAATTAATTTTAAAATTATTTTACAAAAAGCGACGAACGGCATCTCTTAGTCCGTTTTTTTTTGCGGATTTTTGCGCCAAATATATATAAAATTAATAATTATTTATTTAATATATATAGCAACGCCGTCCGTCGCTTTATATTTATTTTATTTTATTACTTATTTTTTTATTATAGCAACGAACGACATCTTTATGTCCGTCGCTTTTAGTCAAATATATGGTCAACTATTTTTTAAAAAGCGACGGACAGTGTCTCTTTGTCCGTCGCTTTTTGGTCAAAATGTTGATCAACATTTTAAAAGAAAAGTGACGGACGGGGAGACGTTGTCCGTCGCTTTTCATTAAATATCTTAAATATCAGACGCGATTTTTCCCCATTTTCCCTTTCTTCCTTCTCTCTAAAGATTTCGCCGCCGCTGCTGTCAACGTCACTGCTGGAATCGTTTCCGCCGTCGCTGCTTCCTCTCTCCATTGTCTCTTTCTCCATTAATTTAAGGTTAGGGTTTTATCAAATTAGTTTTAAGTTCTTTCAATTTTAGTTATATTTGATTATGTTAACTAGTTTATTGGATTTGTATTTTATTGAATGATTGATTGTGTTTGATAGTTAATGAATTAGGGTTTTTAGGATTTGGGTACTAGTTTGAATTTGAAAATCTTTAATTTGATTGTGAATTGGGATTTTTAAAATTTTGATTATTGTTAGTAATTAGTAAATTGAAAATTTGAATTTAGAAGTTAGATATTGATGAAGTTTGATTGTTTAAATGTCATGAATATATAGGATGAATGTTTGAATGTCATGAATATATAAGTTTTTTTTAATTAGAACTTGAATATATATAAGTAATTGTCGGATTAGAAGTTATATATAACTAATTTTTTCGATTAGATATGAATGTTGAATTTGAACTTTAAACTTGAATATAACTAATTCTTGGATTAAAAGTTTATATATAACTAATTTAAAAATTATATGAACTTGAATTTAATTAATTAATTAGAACTTGAATATAAATAATTTTTTATTAGAAGTTTATATATAACCAATTTTAGAGATTATATGAATTTGAATTTAGAACTTGAATATAACTAATTCTTAGATTAGAAGTACATGAATATAACTAATTTTAGAACTTTGATATGAACTTGAACTTAGAACTTGAACTTGAAATTAGAACTTGAACTTGAACTTGATCAATTTGAATTTAACTAATTCTTGATGACCTTAATTAATTAGAACTTAATAATTAAACTTAACTAGAACTTTGGACTTAATTTATAATAACTTGGACTTAATTAGAATTAATATAATTAATTTTTTGAAATCTTAAACTTAATTAAAATTTATGAATTAATTAAGCTTGAACTTTGTAGATCTTGAAATGTAGTATTTATGAACTAATTAATTAGATATATAAGTAATAATAAATATAATTATTAAGTAATTATTATAAATATATATTAACAATGAATTAATGTAGTAAAATTATTATTAAATTTAATTTATAATATAATTGAATATCTATATTTTTGTGGATGTACCATCGTTTGTGGATGTATAATATGCATTATGAAACTGGTGCTGGTTTGAAACCTGAGTTTATTGACGGTGTTAGAGATTGTATTGAACATACAATGACTCTTGACATTTTCAAGAATAATGGATTGGTTAGCTGTCTTTGTAGTGCATGTAAGTGCTTAAATTTTTTTAAACCAGATACAGTTATGGTTTATTTGTACCGTGATGAATTTAAGCCTAGATATTTTGTATGAATTGATCATGGAGAAAGAGATGGATTGGATGGTATGTTTTATAATTCAATGGATGTTGATGAATATAATATGTTTGCACCACATGGTCAAATTAGGGTTGAACAGGATAGGGTTGAACATGATAGGGTTCATGAAATGATCAATGATGTTTTCGGGGTTCAAGGTGGGATGGAACCCGAACAATATTTTGATGAAGCTCCTAATGAAGAAGCAAGACGCTTTTATGATCAATTAGAAGAATCTAGTCGTCCACTAATGAATATTAAATCAGATTGGAATGTTCCTAATGTGACTATGGACTCAATGGTTGATCTTTTGGGTGAACTAGTTAATTTGGAATTTAACATACCTAAGAACTTCTATCAGGCAAAGGGTTTGGTTTCCAAGTTAGGATTGACGTATGATAGAATTCATTGTTGTGTTAATAGTTGCATGTTGTTTTACAAGACTGATAGTGAATTAGAAAATTGTAAGTTTTGTGGACATGCTCATTATAAGAGGACTCCGGCTAGAAAGATGGTCCCAGTTAAGGCGATGCATTATCTACCTCTCATTCCTAAGTTAAAGAGGTTGTATGCATCGATGAGGTCTGCCCCACATATGAGATGGCATCGTGAATATAGAAGGTCGCCGGGTGTCTTGTCTCATCCATTTGATGGTGAAGTATGAAAGCATTTTGATAATGTATATCCTGATTTTGCTAGTGAACCAAGAAATGTTAGATTGGGATTGTGTGCAGATGGCTTCACACCATTCTCTAATGCTGCTTCGCCTTATTCATATTGGTCGGTATTTCTTACTTCGTATAACCTTCCTCCTGAAATATGCATGACCAGTCCTTACATCTTTCTAAGTTGTGTTATTCCAGGTCCTCGTAATTCAAAAGGTTTGATTGATGTCTATTTACAACCATTGATAGATAAGCTCAAACATATGTGGTTTACAGGTGTTTTGACTTATGATATATCAACTAAGAAGAATTTCGTTATGCATGCTTCTTTAATGTGGACTATTAATGATTTTCCTGCATACGGGATGTTGTCTGGTTGGATGACAGCTGGAAATCTAGTACGTCTGTATTGCATGGAAAATAGTAAGGCATTCACTTTAAAGCATGGTAGAAAAAATACATGGTTTGATTGTTATCGTCAGTTCTTGCCAATGGACCATGAGTTTAGAAAGATGAAAAATGCATTTAGAAAAAATAAGGTTGAAAGTGACCCCCACTTCCATTACTCACAGGGCATCAAATTTGGGAGAGAGTTTCTCAATTACCTAAAGTTACAGAAACTTCACCTTCTAGACTTCCTGGATATGGTGCTGAACAAATTGGACCAAACAAATCATATTTTGGGAGTTCTCGTACTGGAAGGACAATCTGCTATGACATAATCTTGATGTGATGCACATTGGAAAAAATTATTTTGATAATTTGTTTAATACAGTCATGGATGTTGAGAGTAAGACAAAAGACAATCCAAAAGCTAGAATGGACATAAAGGAATATTGTAGGAGAAAAGAGTTATGGCTGCAAGAATTACAGAATGGTAAAATAGTTAAGCCCAAAGCCAACTTTTCATTCACATTGGATGAGAAATGTGAAATTATTGAGTGGGTTAAAAATTTGAGGGTGTCAAATGGCTATGCTTCGAATTTAGGAAAGCGGGCAGATATGAAAGGAAAATTGATAGGTATGAAAAGTCATGATTGTAATGTGTTCATGAAAACTTTAATTCCTATCGCTTTTAGCCATCTACCCGAAAGGATATGGAAATCAATCACAAAGATAAGTCTTTTTTTAAAAAGATTTGTGTTTTGGAAAGTTATTGGAGAGTAGTTTAGACAGGATAGAGAAAAATATTCTTGTTACTACTACTAAGTTGAAGAAGATATTTCCATGTGGTTTCTTTGATGTGATGGAGCATCTTCCTCCGTATATCTGTATCTTATGTATGGAGGTCCTTCCTCAGAACATTGATCAAGTTGTAACCCCTAAACTATGGTTTGCAATAAATATTTCTAATTATGTACCCACTTTCACATCTTTTGTTTGTGGGGGATCTAGTCTTAATTTCTAAAGTAAACAAAGGAAAATTTAAGGGTTGGAAGACTAAATTTTGATTACGGTTGGTTGTGTGACTTTAGTTAAGGCATCTGATGACTTATACAAGTCCCCCGCAAGTCAAGAGACCAAGTCCCTTGACTATATTAATAACAAAAGGAACAATAAATGCCTAAAGTAACAGAACATTAGATTTTACGTGGAAAACTCCTTGATCAAGGGAGAAAAAAATCACGACTTGTCACACAGGATTTCTCAATCAACTTCACTAGCTTCAACGAACTTGTGAATACAGACTCTAGTAATCACAAATGATTAAACTCTTAAACTTACACCTTGTAATACCTTTATTACAAGACTCAAAGCAATAACTCTATTGTCACTATATAAATTGCTCCTAGTTAATATAAACTTTACACAAACGCAACTCGGCTAACTCTAGCCATGAACTCAACTTCGTGAAGATTACAACTAAAATGATCTATGCTCCTTTATATCATAGGAATAGATCTTACAATGTATGACTAGAATATACTATACTCAAATAACAACTTAAAACTTCTATGGATCACTCGATCAGTCCCTTGTTGCTCGTGAGAATAGTTCTTCCTTAAGAGAATGATTTTTGCTTTGAGTATTCTTAATCGCAAAAACTAAGTTGTTTCTTGTCACCTCTCATGTATATGAGAGACAAAAAATCTAGTAGCACACCATTGGACGAGGGCTCTGCACCTTTGTAGCCATGCCTACCTACCATAGCAGATTTGGTAGCTTTATAGTTGCACTCCACTGAATTGTCCTGAGCGCCTTTAATCTGAAGGATCGGGTCCTTCTACCAGATCCTACTACTCCACAGTTTGTTAAATCATCAAAACATAAAAATACAACATTAAAAACATCCTTTACCAGTATTTCAACTCATGTTATGAATGCACTAAATTCCCCATTGATATAACCAAACAAATAGACCGCTTGCAACGATATTTGTATCAATATGTTCAATAAATGTATTGTTTTAATTTCTTTAAGTGCTTAACTGAATGCATTACTATATGGCCTATACTTAGCCAACAAAATGCAGGTGAAACAGCTAGAGATAACTATTATCTCAATGCTTTTGATTGCAACTATTCTTGTCCATAATATTGAAAAGGAATCCATAGGTAAGTTTGATATAAATGTAACGATCTATTCCGTCGTTACTAAAAATAGCTGCAGTAAAAGAATACAAATCTTATTCATTATAGGTTTGGGGTCAATTTCTTGGTATGTGAGTGCATTAGTTATGAATCAAGGACGTACAATGCCCCTATAAAATGTTAGTTGAAAGCATCCTTACCGATTTAGTTTTGAGCTTTAGTTTAAACTTTGGTACTCAACTTTAAACGACCATATCTCAGCATATGATGAGTTACGTGGCCCATGACCTATCAAATTAAAGATCTATAAGTCTTCTTTCGAGTTCGAGTTCGAAGTAAAAGGTTTTGACCATTTTACCAGAGACTGTTTGTGCCTAAAAGACTGAGGTCATTTAGCAAGGATCATGTCACTATAGCGAGCCGCTATATGGGCTGCACGAAATTAAAAGATATTTTCAGCCCTAAAACGTTGTTTTTCTCCCCAAACTCATCCAAGATCATGATAAGGAAAGGAAGTGGCGATTTCTTCAATTTTCCATCGATTGTCACCTTCAACATAAGTCCTTCCATCAATCTAACGCTTGTTTAATTTTTTAATTCTTAAAAATTATATTTGTGGCCCTAGGGGATGGTTTGAATTCATACTAAGGTGGGGGAATTTTGAGTTTATGAGCATTTTAGGTTTTTAGACCCTGGGCTAATCTTAAGAATGTTTATTCTTGATTAATTTATCATAATTCACTAGCATAATCATGAAATTTATAGTTCTAAGTGAATTATTAGTGGGAAAGCCTTAGAATGGATGTAAAAATCATGAGTTTGGTCTGTGATTGGGGATTTGCAAATAATTTCAAAATATTTATGTCATTTGTGATTGATTTTTTATTATATTATTATTTTAGACCAAGAACAAGCTAAAGTTTTACAAAGTGAGTCAAGATTCGCGATTAGATTTCTGCAGTTGTTGCTTAACGCTCAGGTGGGCTAGGTTTTCTTAATTGAGTAATTATACCTATTTTCATTTGATGAGTTTTAGTACAGTTTTAATACATATAACAAAGAACAATTTATAAAATACAAATTTTAATGATGGATAATACATTTATCACACATTTTAATACACTTATAATACAATGTGTCAATTTTTTACCAAACAAGCATAATATATTGTTAAACAGTTACAATACATATATATTGCATACATAATTCACTTTTAATACATATTGCAGATTTATCATAGTATTTCTATATATTGCTATAAATGGTAATAAATAAAAAGTATCGCTAAAATCAGTAATTATTTATTAAAAGGTACCCATTCAAGTAATTTTTCCTTCTCTCTTTATTTGTTCAATTATTTAATTGTAATTTGTTTGGGTTCTAACTTTAGATTTAGTTTAACTTAATTAAATTCCCTTAAAGATGAACATAATCTTGTTTTTATGTTGATTTACTTCATTTAATTCAACAAATGTAATTTTTTTTTACTTAATCAATTATGTTGGGTAAGTTCATCCCATTTTAAATATTTTCAATTGTTTTCAAGTTAAGTTTCCTCAAATGGCCCTAAAATTGCTTTTCTTTACTTAAATATTTTTTTCCAAATATTAGTCAATATTTTTAGTCAAACCGTCGGATAACCGCATGTTAAGTGATACATTGAGTATTATTAATAATGTAGAGTACCAAGAAGGAGAATAACACCTTCTCAAAGTGGAAATGTGAACCTCTTATCCATTTTATCTAATTCTTTAAAGATTTATCTATTAAAGCCTTTTGAAATTAAGCTTTCTTAATTTCTTGGAAAATTCAAGTGGCGACTCTTTCTAAATATGTTTTTTATTATTTTCTTATACTTAAAACATTTCAAAAGCAATTTTCAAAAAGTAAATCACAACACATTAGTAGGGGACATAGGCTCCTATTTGATTTGACTTATGACATTAAGTTAGGAATCCTAACTTATGACTTATGTTGGCCTTTTTAGCTTAAGCATAAGTGCTCAAAACACTTTTTTATTTTATTCAAACACTATAAAAGTGTTTAAAGGCTATTTTAGTTTTAAAACACTTGAAATAAGTTAATCCAAACAAGCTAACTTATAGATTTTATCTATCTTTGTTATTTTGTCCTTAAAACAAGTGCTTAAAAATATTATGTTTTTATCATATCCAAGAATTGCAAGTTGCTTTAAAATTATTTTGACTTAAAACACTTGTAATAAGGAATCCAAATAGGGGCAGTAGAGTTTGACATTTGTTTTTTTTAGTGAAAGTCGAGAGCTTCTCTCTCTAAAAGCGATAAGTTGTTGTTCTTTTGCTAAGAACCTTATAGGTAGGGGTGTCAAATGAGCAGATTGAATTAAATCAAAGATATTAAAATCTGTTGAAATAGAAATCAGGTTGGGTCATGATCCTCCCAAATATAGGTTGGGCTCAAACGGGTTAAAAATTAGATTGGGTCATGATCCGTCCAATTTGACCTGTTTAATCTCAATCATTTTAACATATTGTGATTTAGCTTTTATAACCACAATTTGAATTTCAACTCAAAAAATAAAAAAAATTACAAATGGATAGATAAATCCTACAAAATATAAATAGATAGTAATTCATACCTTCAATTTGGTAACATACATTACACCAATATAAATAGTTTGAAAATGGGTTGAAATTGGTGATTAAATTAAGCTCAATTGAAGGTTCTTTTAAAATGGGTTAAGGCTTCAATGAGTTGAGATCGACCTAATTCAAATTATCTTGAGTCTGACCCATAAAATTTTGGACAGGTTACCTATATTTGGGGTTATTTTGAAACCCTACTTAGTACTTATAGGTTTTACTCTAAGAGAAGTAATCACAAAAAATTTCATCAATAATTTTTATCATCACGATCCAATCTACCGGGCCGTGCGGACACCTATTCTAACACCTAAATAGGAAAACCCTCTACCCCAAACTTAGTCTGGGCCATGTGGAAAATAAATAGAACATTATCTACAACCCTATTTAAATAGGAAAACATCTTTAATTTCTTTAAAATATCTAAGCTATTTTACAAAGAAACATACTAACACTCCTAAATAACTAGTCTAAACAGGTACAAGAGCTTCTAAAGGTATAGTTTATAAAAGAAATAAGACACAACTCCCACCATAAGGAAAAAAAAGTAGAACCTGTCGGATATCATCATCATCTTCACCTATGAAACATCACTAATTTTCTTAAAACCAGACTATGCCAAGTGGCATAGCAAGAGTAATATTAGTACAAACAATACGTATAGGTAGGAATCATTGGTCAGCTCGAACCTATCACATAATATAAAGTAGACATTCATAAAGGAATATGCAATATGAAATTTACACCACCCCAAGTCTCTATCCACAAGCTTCCACCATCCCAGGTATAATACCCATAAAGTAGTACACTTGAACCCAACCTCCTACTGTATTCAGTTGCTAACTCTGCTTCTCAATCCTACATTTTATGTCCCTTAAGGCTTCATAAGCCTATATATGATGTCACCATAGCCTACATATGACATCACTCTAAGGCTTCCCAAGCCTACATTGATGTCATGCTAATAGTAGATCATAACATAACCTTGCTACCGCATAGAGATTCCCGAATAAAAGATCACCAGTAATGTCAAATCATAGGCTAACCCTTCTATCACATTAATATTCACGAATATCATACCATCACTAGCCCCAACCAACTTACTGGTCTTTCTTAATTTCTCATGTCAACTCCCTGACCCTTTTGGAATAATACGTGAAACTGCGCATTAGACCAACTCATCCATCTTGACTTCCTCATTATTACATAAGTCTTAAAAGCGCTGGATAATCATAACCAGTCCTAATATTTAACCATGCACTAGACCCTCGGTCATCATTCTAATTAATAACCACCACTTCAATAAATCAATAGTATTGTGATAAATAAAAATACAGTTTAAAAAAAAACTAAGTAATTGAATCCCCATAAACTCAACCCAATAGCTTAAACAATTATAATCACAACTATAGAATATCCCGAACTCTCAGTCTTCGCTTTGGATTTATATGCATAACCCGCAATACCATAAGCATATGCCAATCAACAATCACAAATACATAGATTTTAGTCACAATATCGTGAAATAATCTAATACCTAAAATCAACCAATGCATGAAACATATCTCACTTGATCACAAATGCACATGCCTAGTCTTGTCATGGTACCATAAACACATACTTGGTCTATTCATAGAACACACACTCAATCTATTAATGCACCGGTGTGGTACTCGAGATATCCTTCAATGTTCATACTAGGCATGGGATCTAAGCCAACCATTAATATTCATATCAGGCGTTGTATTCGAGCTAACTAGCAATCACAAATCATCATGTACAACATAAATACAATGGACAATACCACTTGAATACCACACATCACAATAATAAGTTCATATCATGAGATTACTTACTTGATGTCATTATATATCCTTTATGTAATGTATGTTATGGAAATCATGGGAAAGGATATATAATGACATCATGTAAGTAAATGATAAATATTTTCTTAATATAGTATATTTATGTAAGTTTCCCTAAAGAGGACAAAGAAAATAAGCTCAATCACAGTTTCTAGACATCTGGGCTGAGATTTGGGCCTTCATGTTTTAGCTGCATTTTTTGTTTTGGCTCATGTACATTAATGTATACAATTTGTATATACCAGTCTATATGGGTCATATATCATCTGATTATATACACTTGTATATCAACCTTTTTACTTGTATATTTGCTTCTCTTTCATTGTATTAGCTTCCCTTTCTCTTCGATGAGGTGGACTCAAAAACATTGAATTTGACCCAACCTGAGATGCAAATGAAAATATGGACTCAATTCAAGGGAGGTTCATAACATAGAAGCAATGATAAGGATTAGAAAATTTAAACAATAACTATAGTATAACTTACATATATCCCATAGTGTAAAACCAACATTACATCATATCTCTACTCTTTCATTAATTACAAAAATTCCATGAATTTTGTACCTTTTGGATACATAAGTGTGACGCCTGATACATTAAATTTGATATAATGAGTATCAGTCTATTGCGTTAGGGATTAAAAAACTGAATCCCACCCATTACACTTACGTTTCTTCTTTCAAACAATCAGGTAGTGGCAAATCCTAACAAAATGACTAAGTTCAAATTTCAATTTTTTTCTCCCTATTCATCGATGAAACCTTACAAACTTGATTCAAAAAGTTTTGTAACAGATTCACAAAATCCAAAATTCAATTTTTCATCTTCTTCATCAATTCAAAATCGTGAAAAACTCTAAATTTGAAATCTAACTCCCCGTTGTCATTATCATCTCCCATTTTTTCCCTGCGATCAGAGTTGTTTCCCTTGCCAATCTTAGAATCATCATCCTTTTCTATTTGTGCTATAAAAGTTGGTTTATCTTGATTATCTAGAGCCCCTATTTATCGAAGAACATTTCTCTGATACAACATGGACCTGTCGATCTTGTTGAGACATTTCAAAATCTAAAAAATGAAAGTTAGATATGAACTATACAAAAGTGATGGAATTGTTGTTCCTATTTGTAATGATGAAATATAAAATAGAGCACAACTTCGATTTCAAAGTAAAGAGATAGAATTAGTTGTTCTGTTTTGGGAATTCTTATTTTTCAATTTTTGTTACATAAAATCGTGATACATTGCAAAATCTAAAGGTAGTCCTTGAGTTGGTTATTGATAAATTGGTATATAGTTTTTAATGTATCATGGTTATAGTTTTGTTTTGTCGTTTTGATGTGAATATGTAAAGTCATGATACATTAATAGTAAACGACGCTCATTTATTGTAATTTTGTATCTATGAATTATGATGTGGTCATTATGTTGTACAGCGGACAAGATGGTTGGATAGATGCATTATGTTGATGCTATATCCGTTAAAATTATGTGTGTCGAAAGTTCATAAAAAGATATTGAAGCTCTAGATGTGGATGTGTAAGTCATGATACATAAGTAGTAAATGACGAGTGTACTGTAGTTTTATGAGTTATGATGTGGTCATTATTTTTGTATCTGATTGTATATGATACATGTAACAAAGGGATAAATAATTGAAATGTATCAAATACATTTGTATAACGAGCGTGTGTGTATGACTAATTTGTATAAAATGTATGAGGCTAATATTGTGTATCTGGTAGACAATATTAATAATGTAACAATTAAGATGTATAAAGTGCTTGTTGTGATAAAAAAAATATGTTGATGACACATTACTATGTATCAGTATTGGAGTTTTTGTGATTCACTAAATGATGTGGTATTTCATATAATGTATCACTGACCTTTTTTAATGTTTGCAAGTTGTACCATCGTCTGAATTTATTTTTTTCAGTTTATGAAGCTAGTAGAAGATACATTATTTGCCTCGAGTGAAAAATATGTAATTGTGGAAGATTTCAACTAGACGAGATACCATGCACATATACAATTGTTGTTTTAAAATGCAAGAATGTTACAATTATAAATGTCGCTCTTCAATATAAAAATTTGTTCATTGTTGTATGAGATAAATAATTTGTGACATTTCTATTTAATAAAATCAAACTTGAATGTACCACATTCTATTAAAGAGTTTCTGTGTATCTGAGACATTATAATAAAATCAAATTTGAATGTATCCATAAAATTGTGCATGATGCATTACTTTTTATAACTTTAACTTTAGGGTAAAGAGATTTGATAATGAAAGATATGAAAATGCATGTATTGTGTTGTGTAGTCTATTTTTTTAATTTGTGATCTCAAGGTGGATATATTACTTAGATACATTACTATATCTAAAATATTTAGTAGATTGCTAAGTACTATAATCCTACCTGATACATTAAAGTAGTAAATAATGCTCATAAGGTGTTTACTTTAGATCAATAGGTGACTGTTTGGTTTTAGACAGATACATTAATTGACAAATTGTAACATGCTAGCATGATTCAAAATTCAAATTTCTCATTTTTCCAAAAATCTCTCAATTTTTGAATCAAACTTGTCGACATGAACTTGTCGATCATGTCGAGACAGGAATATGGGAAAGTGAGGTGAGGTATGAACGATACAAAAGTAATGGAATTGTTGTTGGTCAGAATATTGGTTTTGTGAATCTCAAAGTTGCCATTGCAACTGAGTTAGAGATCGACGAGTTAAGGAAAAATTTGTAATCAGATATATCTTTGAAGTGAAGAAACAAGAGCCTGGATTTTCAATGTATCTTCTATGCATTAATACAACATACAAAAAGGCTGAAGAGATACATATCTTTGATGGATACATGTATGTGTGGTGATTTCTATGTATCTGATATATTTATTATAAATTCAAATTTACGTATCATGCCTAAAAAAATTAGTGCATGATATATTACTATTTATATATCTTATTTTGTTTTATACATGTAATTATTTCAAATAGCATTTTTCGTGTGTGATACATAACACAGTGGTAATCAGTTGATATGTATATGATACATGTAGTAAAGTTAGAAAACTATTGAATTTGATATATATATATTATGTATCATGCACATATCAATTAATTTGATACACAGTGTCTTAGCTATATAGCATAAAGTGTTTATGTATCAAGTGTATTTATTGGGTAATATGTACAGACACGTAGCCTTCTAGTTGAATAATTTTGGGTGTATGTATCTGATAGTAAAAGATTGCCACTGATATGTATAATATACCATTTGTTGAATTTGATACACAATTCTCCAGTTATAGAACATTATGATTTATATATCACGATTAAAAATACATTATATAACTTGATACAAGTTCATGATACATTAGGTAGTTTTCATAAATCAAGTACATTTATATCGAACATGATAAACACTAATCGAAGATTCAACAACATAAAGTTATGTATCAATACCTCAAATACGAACGTGATACATTGCATAAAACAAATGATATTTTAGCAGTGTTGTATCAAATCAGTAATAACACTAACAAAGACTAAATTAAGAATCAAAATAAATGAGATACATTGAAAATGTGTATCTTTGGTAGTGATGATCATATAATGATAGATCCAACTTTTTTCCTCTTTTCTTTGAGCGCTTTTTCAATGGTAGATTTAGAATTCGAGTATGCATCTCTTTTTCGACTTCTCTACTCTCAAATTCTTCATGATGAACGTATCGTTTCATTGATTAGATCTATTTTCATGAATGTTTTCATCATTAGAATAAAATTTAGAAGGTACCAGATCTTCAGTAGGTGAAACTTGTCACACCCCGAGCCTACACCCTGGACGTGGCCGGCACCCGAAGACCATTGCTGGCCCCAAGCGAACCCTTGCCTGGCTTACTTGACTCAGCAGAAGACTTAAACTAAACAAAGATAAGTTCATATAATAAAATGGAATGTTATAAAGGAACATTCAACTAGCCATTAAGGCAAACTCAAGTTTCAACATGTAATAACGACAATGAAAAGACTAAAAACTAACATCTGACTGTCTATGAAGCCTCTAATAACAACTGAGATGGATGTTGGGACAGACCCCACAACATTCTAATAAACTAAACTAGAAAGCAATGAAATGGATCCTCCGGAAAGCAAAGAGGCTCACCAACAGACTCTGGACTGCTCACTGGATCAATGACGCATCGGGATGCCGATCCTAGTTACCTGTGTCTGCATCATAATACGATGCAGGCCAACTGGTATCAGTACATTGAATGTACGAGTATGCGAGTTGGAATGCTAAAATAACATAGACTAGAAAGAATCTGAGAGAAACTGAAAAACTTACCTGGCTCAACTCAACTCGACATGACTGAACTCATTTCAATATAAAGCCGTTTAAAAGCAAGTGCAATATAAAGAAAAGTTGTTTAAAAACATGATATCAACTCTGTGTGTATGCAAGATACAAATAACTCTGAGATGTATTTAAAATAAAATAAACTGATGTATATAAAATATACAATAACTTCTGTGGGAGTTTCTTTAACCAACAACCATCATTTAAGAGCTATAGTGATGATATAACGATCTTTCTCACGCTGTCAGCGCATCCTATACCTGGCCAAAGGTATAAGACCTGAACTGCCTAATGGATCCACTAGTCTATTTCGAAAAGGGTTCATCTAAAAAGTATGACATTTTTCTACCCATGATGGCTACATGGTTTAAGGGGGCTGATAGTTGTATGAACTCTTCCCCATCGGTGCTCAATACTACTCCCAAAAATATACTAGCTCTTTATGTTTAAAAACATACTTCTCCTGTGATTTGAGATTAGTGCTCAAAAACTTAGATCAAAGGCTATTTTGGAAAATCTCTGTTTCCCTGCTTGCTTCATTTAGAAAGCTAATACTCTTTTTTGAAAACTAGCCCGATGGCTCTTTGTAAATCTCAATTTCCATTCTTATTTAAATGTGAAAAACATTTTAAAATCTCTTTGGGAATACTTAGTCCCCCTATACTTTTGAAGAAATGAACTTCAAACTTTACCTTTTACTTTTTGCTTAACTTCAAACTTAAGTCTTGAAACAAGTTAAAATGTTTGTAAAAGACTTATGAAAACTTGAAGTGAACTTCTCTTACTTGACTTTTGACTTTGATCGTAACTCTTGCCTAAATTGACTCTTAAATGATCCTTGAATTGAATTATGGATTCAAGGATTATGATTTGTGTTTGGAAAGACCTGATGGTGTGTAGGAATGATTTCAAATAGCTAAACTTGAGAAAAGTTACGAAATCACTGTCTTTGAACAAGTTTGCGACGCGGAGATGGTTCTAAATAAATAATTGCAAAATTTAATTTTGAGGTAGGGGAGTCCGCGTCCTGTCTGCAACGCGGAGACAATTCTTGTACACTGTGGGAACAAGTCCGCGATGCGAACTTGTTTGACGAAGCCTGCTCGACTTTTTCCTTCTTCGTTTTCCAGCCCCAATTCGCCTAAACTCGAATATTTTCCTCAAATTCATTTTAGGTCCCGATACCCAGCGTATGTACTCAAGAACCTAACTCAAAGTAAGTCTAAAATACAACGTAAGGATCTCAAAAACTCCACAATTCAACCCAATTCAAGAACAACATTTAAATTCAAGAATTCATGTCAAGAACATCAACTTTCAAACTCCTTTAGGACGAATTGCACTGAAACTAAACATGTTTGGCGCATGGGTGAATGAACCCAACGCTATGAGAGACTCACATACCTGGTAGGATCAATTTCTTGGCGAATCCACAACCAAATCGATCGTTCTTGGCGAATCTTGCTTTTCCTCTTCTCCTTTCTCTTGGGTTCTTTCTCCAAAAGCCCTAACTCTATTTCTCAAAAGCATAAACTGAACTAACTCAGTCTTGACCCCACTTAATTTACTAAAAACGGATTTAATTAATTGGGTAAGGAAAAGACCAAACTACCCCTTTTTAAATTCAGGATTAGGCATTTCTTTATTCGAACAGCCCAACTTCCAACGAACATAATTCACTCATACGAACTTGGAATCGTGCAAAATTAACGGCGTTGGAAATATAAATCCAAGAGCTTTCCAACCATATCTGGAACTACACCTAACTCATCCTGAGCTAGGATTTATGGTCGATTGAAGCTGACCAAAATCTCAACTTTACATTACTTAAAAATTTCCAGATTTCCTTATACTTTAAAAAAAAATGATTATTTCAAGTTCTTAGCTTCTTTCTAGCTATTTCAAGTTGCGAGATGTTACAATACTAATTTGGGTAAACCCAATACTAAAAGAGGGGGAAGAATCCATATGTATCAGAAATGCAAATTCAAAATCACCATTTTGTATGAAAATTAACCTTACCTGAAACAAACTTCAATTTCCCATCATTTTCTTCACACAATTTTTTTGGTGATGTCCATGGCAACAACCGCCAATGATAATATATATACCTAACGTCGACATTAGCCCAAACGATGGTGTTAGAATTGTAGATGAAAAAGCTAAAAAAAAAATTAAAAAAAATAGCACAAGAACTGAAAAGAAAAAAATTGATGAAGAAATAGGTCTACCTCTTTAGAAACTTGAAATCGATGAACTGGAGAGAGAATAGATTTGAAATTAAAAAATGGAGTGATGGTTGTAATTGCCAATATATGGGAGTGATTTTAGGCGTAAAAATAGGAACAAAATCGTTGGGTTGGAATGGTTGTGAATAATGTATCCGGAAAAGGAGAGAAATTTATAAAAAAAAAAAGATTTTCATAATATTTTGAAATGGTAGGAAATTTTAGAGAACATGGAAAACAAGATTATGTAGTTTAGGTAATTTATCTATAACTATATGCAGGTCATTCAATCGGTCCATCATGCAATACAACCTTCTTATGAACTAATAGAGACTAAATATAATACTTCACCTTGATAACGAGATGATAACAGAGACACTAAGTGTGAGAAACAAAAATAGTATGGTATTAATATCCTATTACATAAAGAGGATGTTGAATATTCTTGAAGTCATGGAACTTTATTGCATAAACATGTTGAGTGCCTAAAATTGCTTCTTGTTATCCTTTAAAATGTGACATCCTAACTTCATTGCATCTGAAGTTGATGAAAATTATTCCGCAATCTGAATATGGTTACCTAAACTTCCTATAGAGTATTTTGATCGTGCTACACTAGAAAAATGATAATAAATTAGAAAGATTGATTAAAATTGACATATGTACTTCAAAAACCTAATAAGGGGTAGGGGTGTGTATCTATATTGAGGTACCATATTAATCTCTCGGTTAAAAAATATATCTACATAGGCCATCTATAACAAGTAATCAAATACAAAGGAGATGATATCCTCTGCACAACGTGTGGAAGCCATACTAAAACAAATTGTTATCAACCAAAGTACAGCCAGGAGAAAACACCCACAAACACTAATGTTTTAGATTCAAACAATGTTGATATACCTACAGAGATACATAGTAATAAAGAGCAATGGAAAACAATCTCTTTTAACAGGAAAAAAACCAAGACCAACCAAGCAGGTACATAGAAGGAGGAAAATAAATTGATAATAAGGAATATGATCTAAGAAATTGCAGGTAGTAGTGTCAACTTATTACATATTAATCTGGGTAAGTTTCTCGAATCCAAAGTGACACGCCCCGAGCCTACACCTTGGGCAGGACTGGAACTCGAGAACCATTACTGGCCTCAAGCAAACCCTTGGTCTGGCTTACTACTCAGCGGAAGACTTACACAACACAAAATGTACTTAAATACAATCTTAACAGAACTGTCTCAATAGATAAAACTAAAAATGTTTTAAAAAGGAACATTCAATTAGCCAAAGTGGCAACTCAAGTCTTATGAAAAAACAACTGAAATGAATAAGACTAATGAACTAAAAATGTCTAACTGTCTATGAAGCCTCTAATACTATGAGGGATGTCGGGACAAGACCCCCGATCATCCTAACAACTGAAATAACAAAGTAATAAAAAGGGATCCTCCGGAAAGCAAGAAGGCTCACCAAATGACTCTGAAATGCTTGACTGGATCAACGAGGCGTTGGATGTTGATCCTGGTTACTTGTATCTGCATCATAAAATGATGCAGGTCAAATGGCGTTAGTACATTGAATGTACGAGCATGCGAGGGGAATTTTAAACAACATATAAGCTTGATCTAGAATCTGAAAGAAACAGTTAACTCAGCTTTACTCAACTCATGGATACTCAACTCAATGCAGAAATAAACAACAATAAAGATGCAGTTTATATAAAGCAGTTAAAACAGTAGCTAACATCTCAAAGTATTTGAAATACAATAATATCTCTGTTGTATATAAGAATACAAAAATGAACTTTGTTTGGGAGATTCTCTAATAGAAAACCATCACTATGAGCTATGTGATGATACAACGTCTCGCCCATGCTGCTAGAACTGTCCTATAACTTGCCGGAATATAAAACGCCTTAACTAAGTGGATCTACTAGTCTATGCTAAAAGCATTAAGAAATCAACTAAAAAGTATGACCCTTTCTACCCACATTGGCTACATGATTTATGGAGACTTAAGTTATTATGAACTCGTCCTCATATTGTTGCTCAATACTACTCCCAAAATATATACTCAGCTCATATGTGTAAAAACATAACTCTTTTCTGTGGTTTTGAGGTTATTACTCAAAAGCTTATATCTTAAAAGAGATAGAAGTCAAAACTACTCCTGAAAACTCTTTTGGAAAACGGTGTTTCATCTCATCTTAAATGTGAAAACATTTACTCTTTGGGAATACTTAGCTCCCATATATCATTTTTAAGAAAATGAACTTTGCTCTTACTCTTACTCAACGCAATGCTCAAGTATTAAAACAAGTTTAAAAAAATTGTAAAACACTTTTTGAAAGGACTCGAAGAACTATTAAGACTTGACTCTTAGCTCTACCTTGAATTGAAATTTATGGATTCAAGGTTATGGTTCATGTTTACGGATGATTTCTAGAAGTTTAGAAGTCATCTAGAGTAGTTAGAATCAATAGGAAGTGTTAGTACACTTTAGAAGGACTCAGATTGGCTAAACGTCGAAAAACTGGTAGGGGTAGGCGACCATGGCACACTATTGGAGCGGGGCGCCAGCCCCTAAGTCCTGGAACCCCATTCTGGCACATTGCTGGAGCGCCACGCCAGCCCTGCTGGCGCATCAGTGGCACGTCGCGCCACCCATTCCCCAGTTCAATCCGACGAATTTTTCTTCTCGTTTTCTAACCTTAATTCGATTAGATTCGATTCTTTTTCTTAATTTCTCTTTAGATTTGGTTATCCAATACATGTACCCAAGAATCTACTCAAAACAACTCTTAAATCAACACGATTTCCTCAAGAACTCATCTAAACTCAAGAACAAACGCCAATTTCAAGAACACAAATCAAGAACATCAAACTTTCAACTTTCTAGAACGAATTTCACTAAAATAAACATGATTAGCACGTGCATGAACGCACCCAATGCTATAAAAGTCTCACATACCTCGTAGGATCGAATACTTGGCGAAATCCGCAAGCGAAATCTCAAGAACGCGATGAAACCTTGGCTTTTCTCCTTTTTTATCCTCTTTTCTCTTCTCTAAAAACCCTAGCGTTAATTTGGAATGCGTAAACTAAACCAAATCAGTGTAGACCCCAAATAAATTACTAAAAACGAAATAATTTAATTGGGTAATAAAAAGACCAAAATGCCCCTCTTAAATCCAGGTGACTTTCCATATCCTGACAGCCCGACTTCAAACTGGCATATCTAACCCATACAAGCTCGAAAATTATCAAACTCAGTGGCGTTGGAAAGATAATTCAAAGACCTTTCATTTGATATCTTATGGAACACCTAACTCATCTTGTGCTAAGAATTATGGTCATTTGAAGTTGATCCAAAACCCATACTTAGCATAACTTGCCAAAATTTCCAAATTTAATCTTTCCAAATATAGTTTCTTTCTAATTCTAGTTCTTTCGAATAGCCCTTGTTACAATAACTTCCCCTTGAGAACATTCGTCCTCGAATGAGATTACTCTAAGAAGACTAAAGGTGTAACATCTAACATTCAGCTCAAACACCCAACAAGCAAATATAAATACAGCATGCCAACTTAAAACAAATGGCAAGAAAAAGATTAGTACCGTAATTTGGAATTTCTCCAGACTCAAAGAGATGTGAGTATCTCTTATTCATGTCCTTCTCAGCTTCTCATGTAGCTTCCTCAACAAACTGATTTCTCTATAGAACCTTGACTGATGCTACTTTTTCTGTTTTCAACTTGCGAACTTGACGATCTAGAATCTGCACGGGAATCTCCTCATAAGATAAGTTATCCTTAATACCAATATCTTCAGTAGGTATGATAAGTGAAGACTCACCCATACACTTCTTCCATTGGTCAAACCAGATTCTAGTGATACCGTTCAGTTGGTATGCAACCAGTTCCACTCTCTCAGCATTAGTAACATGCATAATCTCAAAAACCTTCTGAAGTTATTCAACAAAGTTTTCCGGATCCTTAGTATCACTCGAACAAGTGAAGCTTGGAGGATTAATCCTTAAGAACTCTAAAATACTAGATGTATCAGCCATGCACATCATGTCGAACCCCTCTTTGTTGCCCAACTTGGTTGGTCACAGCTTGACTTAACATTCAGATAGCTTCCCGAAATTCAGCATTGGTGACCTCTCCGTGGGGTTACACTTTTGGTGCATTAGGTACCCCTTGTTCCGCAACATTCTTCTTAGCAGGACGATCTGGGACAACTCTTCGTGGAGGCATGATCTGAAGTGAGAAACTTTTATAAAGATATACCCTATCGCACGAAATGAGTATGAAAGAAGTAAGATAGTTCCTAAATGTTGCAGCCTCATAATTATAGATGTGGCGCGCTTCACAATGATAACCAGGACTCTACAGACACGGCTTAATAGACACTCTAGGACTCTTGAACTCTGTGCTCTGATACCAAGCTTGTCACACCCCGAGCCTACACCTTGGGCGGGACAGGCACTCGAGAACCATTGCTGGCCCCAAGCAAACCCTTGGCCTGACTTACTACTCAGCGGAAGACTTACTCAACACAAAATATACTTAAATATAATCTTAACAGAACTGTCTCAATAGATAAAACTCAAAATGTTTTAAAAAGGAACATTCAATTAGCCAAAGTGGCAACTCAAGTCTTATGACAAAACAACTGGATTGAATAAGACAAATGAACTAATAATGTTTAACTGTCTATGAAACCTCTAATACTATGAGGGATGTCGGGAGAAGACCTCCGATCATCCTAACAACTGAAATAACAAAGTAATAAAAAAAGATTTTTCAGAAAGTAAGGAGGCTCACCAAGTGACTCTGAAATGCTCGACTGGATCAACGAAGCGCTGGATGCTGATCCTGGTTACATGTATCTGTATCATAAAACGATGCAGACCAAATAGAGTCAGTACATTGAATGTACATGCATGCAATAGGAATTCTAAAAAAAACATAAGCTTGATGTGGAATCTGAAAGAAACACTTACCTCAGCTTTACTCAACTCATGGATACTCAACTCAATGTAGAAATAAACAACAATAAAGATGCAGTTAATATAAAGTAGTTAAAACAGTAGATAACATTTTGAAGTATTTGAAATACAATAATATCTCTGTTGTATATAAGAATATAAAAATAAACTATGTTTGGGAGATTTTCTAATCGACAACCATAATATGAGCTATGTGATGATACAATGTCTCGCCCACACTGCCAAAACTGTCTTGTAACTTGTCGGGATATAGAATGCCTCGTCTAAGTGGAATTACTAGTCTATGCTAAAAAGTATTAAGGAATCATCTAAAAAATATGACGCTTTCTACCACGTTGGCGACATGGTTCATGGAGACTTGCGTTTTTATGAACTCATCCCCATATCGTTGCTCAATACTACTCCAGAAAAATACTCAGCTCATATGTTTAAAAAAATAACTCTTCTCTGTGGTTTTGAGGTTATTACTCAAAATCTTATCTCTTAAAAGAGATGGAACTCAAACTACTTGTGAAAACTCTTTTGGAAAATGGTGTTTCATCTCATCTTAAATGTGAAAACATTTACTCTTTGGGAATACTTAGCTCCTATATATCACTTTTAAGAAAATGAACTTTGCTCTTACTCTTACTCAACTCAATGCTCAAGTCTTAAACAAGTTTAAAACAATTGTAAAAGACTTTTTTGAAAGGACTCGAAGAACTCTCAAGACTTGACTCTTAACTCTACCTTGAATTTGAATTTATGGATTCAAGGTTATGATTCAAGTATATGAATGATTTCTAGATGTTTAGAAGTCATCTAGAGTAGTTATAACTAATAGGAAGTGTTACTACACTTTAGAAGGACTTATACGGACTAAACAACGGAAATAGGGTGGGGGCAGGCGACCCTGGCATACTGCTGGCGCAGAGCGCCAGCCTCTAAGTTCTGGAACCCTATTCTGGCGCACTGCTAGTGCGCCACGCCAGCCCTGCTGGTGCATCAGTGCTGCGCCGTGCCACCCCTATCCGAGTTCAATCCGATGAATTTTTCTCTTTGTTTTCTGACCTTAATTCGATTAGATTCGATTCATTTTCTCAATTTCTCCTTAGATTCGGTTACCCAATAAATGTACCCAAGAATCTACTCAAAACAACTCTTAAATCAATACGATTTCCTCAAGAACGAATGCCAATTTCAAGAACACAAATCAAGAGCATCAAACTTTTAATTTTCTAGAACGAATTTCACTGAAATAAACATGATTGGTACGTGGGTGAATGAACCCAATGCCATGAAAGTCACACATATCTCATAGGATCGAATCATTGGTGAAATCCACAAGCGAAATCTCAAGAACGCAATAAAACCTTAGCTTTTCTCATTTTTTCTCTTCTTTTCTTTTCTCTAAAAACCCTAGCGTTAATTTGGAATGCGTAAACTAAACCAAATCAGTGTAGACCCCAAATAAATTACTAAAAATGAAATAATTTAATTGGGTAATAAAAAGACCAAAATGCCCCTCTTAAATTCGGGTGACTTTCCATATCCTGACAGCCCGACTTCAAACTGGCATATCTAACCCATACAAGCTCGAAAATTATCAAACTTAGTGGCGTTGGAAAGATAATTCAAAGACCTTTCATTTGATATCTTATGGAACACCTAACTCATCATGTGCTGAGAGTTATGGTTGTTTGAATTTGAACCAAAACTCATACTTAACATAATTTGCCAAAATTTCCAAATTTAGTCTTCCCAAAAATAGTTTCTTTCTAATTATAGTTCTTTCGAATAGCCCTTGTTACAATAACTTCCCCTTGATAACATTCGTCCTCGAATGAGATTACTCTAAGAAGACTAAAGGTGTAACATCTAACATTCAGCTCAAACACCCAACAAACAAAATATAAATACAACATGCCAACTTAAAACAAATGCCAAGAAAAGGATTAGTACCTTAATTTGGAATTTCTCCAGACTCAAAGAGATGTAGGTATCTCTTCTTCATGTCCTCCTCAACTTCCCATGTATCTTCCTCAACAAACTGATTTCTCCATAGAACCTTGACTAATGCTACTTCCTTGGTTCTCAACTTGAGAACATGACGATCTAGAATTTGCACGGGAATCTCCTCATAAGATAGCTATCCTTAATACCAATATCTTCAGTAGGTATGATAAGTGAAGGATCGTCAAACCAGATTCTAGCGACACTCTTTAGTTAGTATGCATCTATTCCACTCTCTTAGCATCAGTAACATGCATAATCTCAAAAGCCTTCTGAAGTTCTTTAACAATGTTTTTCGGATCCTCAGTGAAACTCGAACTAGTGAAGCTTGGAGGATTCATCCTTAAGAACTCTCGAATTCTAGACGTATCAGCCACATCCTATCAAACCCCTCTTTGTTGCCTAACTTGGTTGGTCACAGCTTGACTTAACATTCAGATAGCCTCCCGAAATTCAGCATTGGTGACCTCTTATTGGGGTTGCACTTCTTGTGCATTAGGTACTCCTTGTTCCTCAACGTTTCTCCTAGTAAGACGACCTCAGACAGCTCTTCGTGGAGGCATGATCTGAAAGATACGTGCAAGCACGAGTTAGAGAGAAACTTTTATAGAGATAAACTCTATCGCATGAAACTAGTATGAAAAAAGTGAGATAGTTCCTAAATGTTGCAGCCTCTTAATTACAGGTGTAGCGCGCTTCACACCGATAACCAGGACTCTACAGCCACGACTTCATAGACACCCTAGGACTCTTGATCTTTGTGCTTTGATACCAAGTTTGTCACGCCCCGAACCTACACCCTGGGTGGGACCGGCACTCAAAAATTATTGATGGCCCCAAGCAAACCCTTGACCTGGCTTACTCTACACCAACCTAACTAACGACAAATTGTCCCCTACATTATCTTGGGAGAAAAAGACTTCCACTCCCATCAATCCTAAATAATCTACCACCCAGTACTCTCACATCCTTTTTACAAAGCCGATTAAACTATCTTAAGGGATCATCTCAATCACATCAACCGCAAAATGACCTTTCACACTTAAAAAAATTAAAAAAGCCTGGTTTGGTAGACGTTATATTTGCCACGTTATTCAAAAGCAAAAAAGGTCAATTTAAGTATTAATTACAATTTAATAGTTCAGCCCAAAAAATTATAGACCCAAAACAATCTCGAATTTTCCAGATTTAAAGAATCTACAATAAATGTTGTTTTATCTCGTAACTTCAATCACCATAAATTTTACTTGTTTAAATAGCAATAGAAAAAACTTATATGTTCACACTTTTGTCCAAAAACCAATTCTTCCTCTTCTCACCCAGTCCACCATGGATCCCGGCCAAACGAATTCCATCTTCCCACCGATTCCCTTTATACTGGTGATTGGGCTATATGCGGGTACAATCCCTTTTTACATGACGTCATTTCCAGCTCTCAACACAAACCCATCATCTTGGGTTGTAATGAGGCTCCAGGAGAGATCACTAACTTTGAATATCTTAATAGAAAATCAAGAAATAGTTCTAGTGATTCGAAACCCATCTTTACTAGCACAAATAGTGTCGGAGGGGATAGGGATAGTCGTGGAGATGTACAATAGTCATGTCTGGATGTCGACATCCCTTCTTCCACCAGAGAACTACCAAATTCCAGTGTTACCCTTTTTCCATATTACAACATGGGGGACGCCGATGTTCAATCCCTTATACCAACACAATTCAATGGCAGTGCCAGTGTTCTCACCAGGCTTTCCGATCATCCAAGGCATAGATCCTCTCTATCATCACTGGCAAGTACATGGATTAGCACAGAGAACTGAAGTTTTATTCTCAATTGTGAGACAGTCAGGACCTATGGAGAGCACGGGAGCACAAATGCTAAACAATGTAACTTCCGCATCTCAGGTACACGTTTTTGTAAATGTGATTTCATTTAAACCAGTGAATACAAAGATAAAAAGGCTTTAATTTTTTAAAGACTTGATCATTTCCTTGTTAATAATGATTAATGATTGAATCATCTCTTTTCCGGGTACTCAAATCTTACATCTTCCTAAAACACACTCAGACCATTGTCCTCTATTACTTACTTTGTTCAAGGAATATATCTTTAAAAGGAGAGCATCTTTAAATTAGGAACTATGTGGATCTCACATCCAGACTTTATCAAAATTATTGATAAAATTTGGAAGGATATTCCCTCATTAACAAATTTCATTTGATCTTTTGAACTAGAAATCGCTACCTGGAATATGGATATTTTTGGGAATATATACCATAAAAAATATATATTGTTGAGAAGGCTTTAAGGTATTCAGAACTCAAAAAGTTATCTTGCAAGCCCTTTCTTTTAAACCTTGAATAAATTACATCCATGTACATAATTCATTCCTTACATAAATCACATCCATGATCCCTATCCTTTCTTTTTCCAGCAATATTGGAACATAATAGGACCCTACATAGTCTCTTTCTGCAAAAAAAAAAAAAACTTTATAAGATAGATGCATTCTCATGGAGATAAACAAAATCCACATTTGTATAATCCACAAATGTACTAATGTAACATCTTTGGAAAAACAATATCGTCCCATTAACTTTGCAATACCTCTTATAAAATAATCACCAAAAAAAACTCGAGAAGACTTTAGTTAAGGCATTCCTTAGCAACATTCCAATTCATGTTATACAATACATTAAACTCCCCACTAATATAACCAAACAAATAAATTGCTCGCAATGAAATTTCATTTGGGAAACTACTAACATTAAAAGGAAATTACTTATGCTGAAATGAAATGTATTAACTAGAGACAACGTCATAGGGGGATTGAGAATCCAAAAATGTATTATCAAAAACCTAAATCTACTATATCAGCTTGCTAGGAGACTTTACAAACAACCTTGATCTTTCTGGGCAAAAATAAATGTGCTTTTTTTTTATTTCTTTAAGTGTTGAACTAAATTCATAAGTATATGGTGTATATATAGCTGACAAAATGTAGGTGAACCGATTGGAGATAGCAACTGACTCACTTTAGGTAATTAACCTATTGCAAGATGAACATATATTTTACATGAATATTTTACGTTCTTATAGGGATCTGCTACACAAGCTGGGGAACCTCGTAATCGGACATGAGTATTGAGAGCAAACCAAGGTGGTGGACTTGCTATCTAAATCAGGCCAGAAGCTAGATAGTTTCTCCAATGTTTGTATAAATGTCTTGAAAGAAGACATAGAAGTAACTTTTTGTAAGACATAAAAACCATTATGTTATTTGGGTTGTACTTAAATTATTAGGCTGAAACAATCATATGCTAGCAGTAATGTTGCTATTTATGCGTACTATGATGCATAATACTAAATAAAGAAATATCTCTTTTTAACTAGTGACGTATGTAGAATTTTTTCTCAGTGGTGTTATCCATTGTAATCTAGGTAATTGGAGTGCCTAACCAACCAAGTTACGCATCCTTTTATGTCAAGGAGTGTCACTTTATATTGTATATCCTTTAAATTTTCTTTTGACATTTAACTAATTATATATATATGATATTTTTTTCTAACGAAGCAGTGTCACGTGACACCGCTCGAACGTTAATAGATCTGCCCCTATTTTTAACCCCCTAAAAAAGAAGAACAAATTGTATAAAGAAAGTGATCAAATTATTTTTGTGAAACAAATCACGCTGAGAAAGGCTCGCAGGTTGACACCGAAGGAACTGGGTGATCTTTATGCACTATACAAATTTGAGTTACACGTGAAATCTCTCTAAAATAAAAGGGTTTTAGTAATATATATTTGATTCATATAATTTTAGTGGGTCGTATCAAGTGGGTAGAGCTAATAAAATGACATTTGGACACTTTTTTATTTCTTAAATGATCTTGTTGAATGGATGTGGTTCCAGAACTCAAATTGAGTGATTTTCTTAGAGAACTATCTACTGTTACTCGACTTTTGAGTTATAAAATCAAATTGAGTGACTTTTTAAGAGAACTATCCATAGTTGAGTGACTGAGATATTATCTCTCACAAACTCCTAGAAGGTTGTCTTCATACATAAGATTTGTTTTTCTCTGTTTCGTTGGATAATTTTTTTGGAAAATGTTTTATCTAGGAAAATCAATTTCTTTAAAATGAGGAGAATAACTTCCCTAATACTGTTGAGCAAAACAAGTTCTATAATTGACATTACATACTACTCTAGTAATTATCTTTTCCCCATCCTATAACACACCGACACTCCTATCCTCTACCCCCATCCTTATAAGCGTTTGCCTTAGATATCTCAAATTATTTTTATATATATATATAATTGAGATATATTTTCTCCTTACTTATCAAACACTAAAAAAAAAGTAAGAATTCCACTTAGTTTTGAGGGAAAATGATTTTCAAGAAAACATATTTAGTGGAAGACATTTTTCCTTTCAAACCTAACATACCCATGCAAACACAGATATGAAATGTTATTTATATCTTAAGTGAGTACAATGGGGATGTAGCTCAAATGGTAGAGCGCTCGCTTTGCATGCGAGAGGCACGGGGTTCGATCCCCCGCATCTCCACCTTTTGGTCAAAAATAATGATACTAATAAATTTGCTAGGTGTAAAAATTAAAAGATTGTTTTGCAGATAAAATAACATCATATATTATTTTCGTTTATCTTTTTTCATTCTTAATATAACGTTTCTTCACAACAACAATTTCTAGTACACTATTTATTTCTCAATATTCTCATATTACTTTGTATTTTAAAATTAAAAGAGTCATTCTTTTTTTTTAGAAAAGTAGGTTTATTTGGATATGCGATATAAAGTGATGATTTGAAATCAACTTAATTTGAAGTTGAAGTTTTGTTAAGACATGCAATTTAGATTTTTTTTTTAGTTATATTTTTTCTCATAAACATGAAAACCTACAACTTAGGAAAACTATCAAAATTCCTACAATTCTTATACAATCTTACCATATGAGTGAATGATATTTTATAGACAAGATATTGAAATATCCTAAGGCGTTGCATTAATAAATATTATATCTTCACGTTCTTTTATAAATAAATATTTGTCATTACAAACTTTTAAATACATATAATTTTATAATAATTCACTAGTCAACGATAGTAGTAACTAGTTATATATTCTTTAATATAATCTCTTCACGATGAGCATGCATGAGTGGTTCTTTTTTTTAAAAAAAAAATGATGAAGCTTTTTTTTTTAATTTACAAATATAAACTTATGGATCAACTTTACATTCAAAAAATAAATAAATTTGAAATCACGATTTGAAATTCCAAATGCCTTGCAAAATTTTGAAGTTTGAAATCATGATCTCAAATCCATATCCAAACATTGATTTAGTAGACGTTTGGACATGCGATTTCATTTTATGATTTTAAATCAAGAAATGAAATCTAAAACTCTCCAAAAAGATTTGAGAATTTCATATCATGATTTTTCACATTTTCAAATATAAAAATTGACTCACAAATTTATATTTTGTAAAAAAAAATAAAAAAAATCCCATCATTTATATCTATCAACCATTAATTTCATGTGTAAACAAAATTTATACTTGATGGTATTACTCTTATCAACCTTAGAACCGTTTATATCGGAAATAACTGTTATTCTCACAAATCAAATTTTTAGTTTATATTACTATTCTTACCAACATTTAAACCATTTATATCGAATAAACTATTACTCTCACCAATTAAATTTATAGTTGTTATTATTACTCTTATCAACCTTTAAATCATTTATATCGAGAAATGCATGCTCAACGTGAGGAGAATTATTTGTATTATGTCAGAAGATTATATTAAAGAGTAGTACACTACAACTCATGTTTAATTTTACCTTTTTATTGAACTAATGTTCGATCAATAAATGTTGTATTTTCTTAGAATAACTTTTTGATAGTGTATCATACCTTTGTTATGAACTTTTGCTTATTTGGTAAGATTGTATAAAGAAATAAAGTAATTTTGATAGTTTCACAACTTATTAATTAAGTTCTTTATATATGAGTAAAAATACAATTTAAAAATTCAAATTTTATGCACAAAAAAAAAATCTTAACTTCATTTCATATAATTTGAAATCATAATTTTATCTCACGTGACCAAACCAAGTTCTTAGGATCATAAATCTATAAGGTATCTCCATATGCCTACTAAAGGTTTCATTTCACAACATAACATCAACGACACGCATGTGCATGCTTTGATAGGGCGGACCTAGCCTATAAGGTATGCATGCGTATGTGAACTCAATAACTTTTAGATAATATATGCCATATATATAATTAGTGGTAGAGTCAATTTATAGTTAGGGGTTCATCTCAATTCATTTTGATGAAAATTATAAGTATTATTGTAAATGCAGAATTCCTTTTACCTAGTTAGTGTATTTTACCTTTTTCAGATTTTGAACCCTCTTAATGAAAAGTATTTTTAAGATAATTTTTTTTATTTTATATATTTCATTTCATCTATATAAAATTTAAAATATGAGTTGTATTCTACATTAAATGTTAAAATAATATGTAAATAGCTAGATTGAGGAGAATTATATCATATCAAAATTTAGAATTATAATTTTTGGAATGATGACATATATTTTTTTGATGATACATAGATTGAAAAGGATTGACATAAATGTGCCCTTTAACTTGACCTCATTTCACATTTATGCCCTTCAACTTTGGGTATGCACAAGTAGACGTACACTTAAACTTGTATAAACTTGAACAAGTAGACACATGAGTCCTACGTGACACAATACACGTAGGACACACGTAGGACAAAAAATGACATGTAGGATGTCATGTAGGATATGTGTGTCTATTTGTTCAAGTTTATACAAGTTTAAGTGTCTACTTGTGCACACCCAAAGTTGAAAGAGAAATGTGATTTGAAATCAAGTTAAAGGGCATATTTATGTATTATGCCAATTAAATATTTATATTAACTTGTGTCACTATTCTATCTCAATAATAATTTTATAATTAATTGAATATAGTTATTTAATATATATATATATAGCTTAAAAATGATAAATTGATACAATTAATGTAAAGTAAATCCAAATGACTTGGAGAAAATAAAATACGTATCGTTATTTAATTGGATTTTTTTTACCTTTTAATGCTTGTCTAACAAGCGTTGAATACTTATACTAGGTAAATTGTTTGTATTTAAATGGTTCATAGGAAATAGAGTTAAGAGGTTAAAACGATACAAAATTAAGTTGAAGAGCCAAAATAAAATTTAGTGGCAAGTTAAAAGGAATTGTGTATGTATTTGGCCGATAATATAATTACCTCCTCCAATTTATAACCATATTTTAAAAAAAACATTTTAACTTAGACCCCACAAACAATTTTAAACCGGTACAAATATATTTTTTTCCGATCAATCCCAGTTTTGAGTAAGAAAATAATTTTCACACCAAATACAAATGACCACGTGTTAAAAATATCGAAAAAATACAAAAAGAAAGAGGAAAAAGGCAACTTTTATAAATTAATAGTTTATATTTATAAAGAAAGAGAAAAAAGACTACCATTTTCAATTTTTATTCAAATTCTATACTTATATTAAAATATTTGTACGTAAATAAATTTAATTATTCTATTAACTTAAAATCGTTATAAATAATAATTAAATTGTGAATCTACTTCGAAGAATGATGAGTTATGAATGTTCAAGTGTGGCCTACTATGTTTCCATAAGAAAAACCTCACGACACAAAACCTACACATGCCCATCATGTGACAACAATTCTTCATTCGTTTTACATTCCAAGTGTGGCAATGAAAGGGACTACATATCCAAAAAAATGTGCCATACTTTAATTTATTTTATGTTAGGGAAAAATGTCTGAAATATATTCGAACTTTGACCGAATTTGTTGTAATAATATCGAACTTTGGAAACCTTTTACTCCTTACACTATTTAATACTGTATTTTAAAGGTATAAATGTGCCCACGTGGACATCATAAATATTGCATCATTATAAATAGTAATGTGTTCACGTGGACACATATATACCTTTAAAATACACTATTAAATAGTGCAGGGGGTAAAATGTCCTCCATAAAGTTTGGTATCGTAACAACAATTTCGGCCAAAGTTAAAGTATTTTTCAAACTCTTTTTCCTTTATGTTATAATATAAAATATATCCAGAAAATTAAAATTGACCTGAAGAGTTACTATAGTCTATATATGCATCAACTCCATAAAAACTTATATTGGGTTCTGGCTTTGATTTTTCTAAGTATAAGCTAAGTTTTATATATTTTATAGTCTTAAAAATGATTACACAAAAATTAATTTTTGTTCCGTAGGATTATATTTTAATAGTATGAATTAAAAAAAAAAAAAAACTTACCGTCAAAGAATGTGGTATAGTGGATGAGACTACTTCTCCTTTAATCAAATGTCTCGGGTTTGGGCCATGGATATGGATTTTTTTTTTAATAAGGAGCGTTACCTTTCGAATGGGGCTTTATCTGACACGAATTTGAACTAGTTGGACTCCAATACTGAGACTGAACACCAGATGCAAAACAAAAAAAAACTTTATTTCATGTTTAATTAAAATAACTTATAAAAATATCTGAGAAAGTTTAAACATGGCAAGGTCATCAACTCTTATTTAACCATTAGCTATTTAGCACAAACTTTTCTTAATTTTGTGCCATTTTTTTTCCTATATTATTTGTGTTTTCAATTTTGTTCTTGTGATATTTTTGAAAAATACGCATTTTCACTCTTTTAAAGAAAAAAAGTTGGGGTGCATTAGAGCGGATATATTTCTCGTTAGAGAAATGATGCACATATATTTTTCGTCGTTCAACAAATGATGTATATATACTTTTGTCTTACCATGAATGAGGTATATTTATCCTTCGGTTAACAGACTTAATTAAAAAAATAAATTTTAAAACTAAAATTTTAATTATAAAGCTTTTGACATGACTTTAAAATATCATCTATCTCTCCCATTTTTCATTTCTCAAGACCTAATCCAACAAAACATATAAATTTAATCCCTCTTTTTTTTCGAGATCCGACCCAAACCCATTTTATGATCGAGTAGAAAAGAATTGAAATTTAATTTGAATAGTATATGGAGAGGTAAAAGAAAAAATAGTACTCCCTCCGTCTCAATTTATGTGACACTTTTCAGATTTCGAAATTCAAATAAGTCTATTTTTGATCATAAATTTTTCATATATTTTTTAATTATTTTAATTGCTAATTATTGTGATTTATAATATTTTAAAGTAGTTTATAAATATATAAATATATAAATTTCATTTCCCAAAAAATTGAAGATTTCACGCGCTAAATTTCAGTAAACATAAACTGTTTGATTCTAAAAAATAAAAAATATTATATAAATTGAGATATATAAAATAATACTAATAAAATCTACGTACATTTTACCAATAGTGTATTACAATTCAAGTAATCAAACACCATGTGGTATAACTTTTGAGCACGACAAAAACTTGAAAATTGTTGGCGTGGAAAAAATTTGTGATATTTGAAAACAGAACTCGCAAAATTACGATTTTGTCCTATACACAGCACTCTGTCCCCCTTCCCTTCCACTCAACACTTCTATCTCCACTGTATCTCCAATTTCACCCTATAAAGCTAGAGAGAGAGAGAGAGAGTCAAGCGAACACCATTGTTGACACACCTGCAGTTCACTCACCATTGTTAGGGTTTTCTTAAAGAAAAAACAAAGCTATTTTCATTCGTCTGGGAACTGATACAGAACCTGAAAAAACAAAATGGTGGTTCAGAAATAAACCTAATTTGAATGATCTAGCTAACATATTTAACATATATGCCTTCACATTGCTAGGGTTAGTTCTAATTTACACTATTTTGTTACTTTTTTTTACGATTAATTGTTAATTGCTAGGGTTCTTTTAGTTGTTGATGTTCATGTGCTTGAGGGCTAGTGGTTCATGGTTGAAAATTTGGTGGATAATGATATTGGTGAGGTGCACTAACACACATATCACAAGCTGCAATTTTTTTGTGCTTATTAGATGAGTTGTTTGGATTTAGCTTATCTAAAAGTTGTGAAGTTTTGCAAATTTATTGCATACTTATTTTATTTATATGGTTGCTACACATTGCATTTGGCTAATTTGAAATTTGTTGGGTTTTCTATATCTAAGGAGGTTGGACATTGAAGGTTCTGATAGGAGGAAACTAACTGATAGAAAAACCAAAATGCTGGTTCAGATATGAACTGAATAGGGACAATCTAGCACGGTTAGTGAAGATCTCCGTTTTTGCATTGTTAATGTCAGTTCTTGTTTCTGCTGTTCTCTCACTTTCTTTTTTAATTGTATTTGTATGTTCCTCTAGTAATTAAATGGGTGGTTATTTTTCAGTTGCTCAAGAAAGCTAATTACTTTGCAAATTCAATTACCTCCTCCTTGAACTTTGCTTATCTAGGGCTTCTCTATGAGAAATGCTAACTTATTCTGCTTGTTATATTTGTACGGAATTTCACATTGCGTTTTTCATTTGAAATTTGTTTTTTCCTATAACCAAATTTGGCATTTGATAATTGATACTGACGAATTATATCTAGCCAAGTGCTACTAGTTTGGGATTTAGGCATAGCTGATTGACTGCTGTATAACCTGATCTGAATGAATTTCACATTAATAGTATGCCATATCAACTCTTGCTTTAATAAAATTCTACTCGTCCATGTCAATTCTACTCATCAGTTAGTATGCCATATCAACTCTTGCTTTAATAAAATTCTACTTGTCCATGTCAATTCTACTCGTCACGCACATTCTGCTTATAATCACCTATTTTCGAAGTAAGATCTATCATCTTGTAAAAGATTATATTTTGAAATTATTCATTCTCTTTATTCATCATGAGATATATATATTTCCTTTTTTGTTTGCTTATGAAACCATCCAATACTCACTCTGTCTCTCAAGCTTATTTAAACTCACAAAGTTGCTGTTCTTCTGTATATATATTTGGGATTCTAGGTGTTGCTCACACTTATTCTTGATTTTTCCTGAAATTTAAGAGGCATTGAGGGTATATATGAAAGAAGCCAGTCTGAAGATTCTACTATCTTAGTCAAGGAGGGGAGGGGGAAGATGGAATCCAGTATGCTGCTTGATTATGCGGTTTTCCAGCTGTCACCAAAACGCTCTCGGTGAGTAATAGCTATGCATTTGTTGCACTTATGGAGAAATTTTGTAAATTTTCTTGATTTCTCTCATTTATTATAGTAAATTGCTTGGGCAGATGTGAATTGTTTGTTTCCAGTGATGGTAATATGGAGAAACTGGCATCAGGATTATTAAAGCCGTTTGTGACCCATTTAAAGGTTGCAGAAGAACAAGTTGCATTGGCAGTTCAGTCTATAAAGCTTGAAGTTAAAAGGTGTAAAAATTATGAAACATGGTTCACAAAGGGAACTCTAGAAAGGTAATTACCCATCCTACTTGTCCAGGAGAAACTGGGAAAATGAAGAGTGATGTGATTGATCGCAGATGTCACATGTATTCCAGGTTTGTGAGGTTTGTTAGCACACCAGAAGTTTTGGAGCATGTAAATACCTTGGAAGCAGAGATGTCTCAGCTTGAAGCTGCCCGAAGAATATATTCCCAGGTAATGAACTGTCATTGTTAACTGTCATATACAAGTCACTTAAATAATTGGTAAAATTATAACTTTCTTTTTCCTTTATTTCAGGGAGAAGGGTATCAGTTTAGTAGCACAGGTATGAATTCCCGATAACCTATCTGTATTGGTTAAAGAGCGTTCCTCTGGCTTATGGGCATTTAGGGTGGTCTTGAACGCCTTTCCAACATCTGATGAACATTAATTTCGATAAGCGTTCCTGGTTTCTTTAGTTATTACTTAATAAGCTCTCTTTATTTAAACTCGAGTGTGTTATAAATGCTGTACCAAATTACCGTTTCAAAATAAATAAATAAATGCTGTACCAACTTTGTTGTTCCATTATTCCCGTGTGTCAATTTTGGCTATTAGGTTTGAAATTCAGGACCACTTTTATTTGAAATTACTGTATTTACTCGCTAGTTCTGTGGCTCTCTATTGGTTTTCTCTGAAGTTGCTATTGGTTTCATAATTCTTCCAGGAAGTGGTGGATCTGGAGTTACAGTAGCAGCTGATGCAACAAAGTATACCCTCTTTTTGCCTTTCCATGCATAGTTGCTTGTAGCATTTGTTGCTTTATTTCATGTTCCCCACTGCCTGTTTACACAGGAAGGAGTTATTGCGAGCTATTGATGTGAGGCTTACTGCAGTACGGCAGGACTTAAGTACAGCTTCTTCTCATGCAGCAGCTGCTGGTTTCAATCTAGACACGGTATCAGAACTGCAAATGTTTGCAGATCAGTTTGGTGCCCATCGCTTGAAGTAAGGATATCTTACGCCTTTTTTGTGCATTAGCTTCTTTCAAACCTTCCTTCCTCCTCCTATGTCTGTCCTCATGAGAAGTTAGTCTAGGGTTCAATCTACCCCAATATCCTAATTGTTGTTGTTTAAGCTAGGATGGCATGCTGATCTAATTGCCTATCTGCACAATAAGTGTCCACAGTCTCTTGGTGTGCTTATTGTGTTTAACTTAGCTGGTTACTCATTCGAAAGTTTGGAGCTGTGTGGCTGAATTCTGGTTTCAGATTGTCTGGGACAATGACAAATAAATCCTTGAACTGGTTCAAGTTCCTATCTCATAAAAGCCAAAGTTGTCTTAAGATGATCTGAAATATATCTAAGTAATACCAATTCTGTTCTCATTTAAGCAACACACTTGTTTTAAGTTGTGGTGCCTGGTTTTAAAGGGCTTGGATCATGTTAAGTATCCACAATGGGACTTAGCAGTTCGTCTGACTTCCTTCTTTTGATAGCGGTGATGTAACTTGTGTGCACCTCGATCATTCTATTACTTGTACTCTCCTATTAATGTAGGTTCCAGGTAACTCTACCACTAAAGCTTAGGCAGATGAGAAGAAATTAGTTTGTTTGATTAACCAAGACAATGCACTCTCAAATCCGGGTAGATGGATATTGCCTAGCAGTCCCATACCACCGTTTCATATTAGTCATCATTTGAAGTACATATTTTACTGTTACCTTTGTAAAAAAAAAAGTACATATTTTACATTTTCATCTATCATACCATTTACCCTAGCACATTGTGCCTTGATATCCTAATTCTTTACACTTAGGCACCACAATCCCATTTATACTTCATTCTTTCTAGGCGGAATCCATCGGCAACCCCCTAAAGTTTGCACGACTTTTCACTTAGACACCTCACATAAGCCTTGTACTTGAAAAGTCGTGCCTACTTTAAAATGCACAAGGCTAAATAATTACAGTTTTAGTGAATGATAAACGAAGATGAGGTGCATAAAAAGGTTATACACAAGAATTTTTGAAAACAAATGAAAAGCATGTAATTGCAAAGCTAGAGATCAACATTCTGACAACACTTTGGGTGACGAATAAACAATTTGAAGTTAACAATGGACATTGTTCACAAGAGTTGAAATAACTCTTTTTTTTGTGACAATGGTGGTGTTGGGTCAACTTGCGTACACCTCGACTATTCCACCATGTACTTGTATGTAATAATGTTTCTTGACAAGTGGCTGAAATAGCAATAAACTTTTACTATTTGGAAGTCTTGGCTCACCAAAACATTTGACCAAATGTACTGAACAACGTGTAATCCCACAAGTAGTCTGGAGACGGTAGGATGTGTGCAAACCTCACTCCTACCTTTGTGGGGTAGAGAGACTATTTTCAATAGATTCTCAGCACAATGATGCATTACCAAAACATGTTAGAAAGAAAAAAATAACGGCAACAAAATGGCAAAATAAACAAAACCATTGAAGCAATCGATAACACATAAAAAAAATCGATGTAAAAGATATTAGCAAGTACTAAATGGTAATAATACTAATAAGGAGAAAGGAGACTAGCACCCTCCTCTCTCTCCCACACAACACTCGGCTACTTACTAACCTTCTATCCTAATCCTCGACCTCTAACCTTATTATCAAGGGTCATGTCCTCAGTAAGTTGGAGGTGCACCGTGCCCTGCCAAATCACCTCCCTCAACTCTTCTTCGACCTAACTCTACCTCTCCTAACACTCACTATTGCCAACCTCTCAGGCCTCCTCACTGGTGTGTCCGTACACCTTGTCTTCACATGTCTTAACCAGCTCAACTTCGCTTCCCTCATTTTGTCCTCCCGAGAGGCCACTCCCACCTTTCGATGTATAGCTTCGTTCCTGATCATATCTTTCCTAGTATGCCACACCCATTTGAGTATCCTCATTTCCGCTACCTTCATCTTCTGAACATGTGTATACTTGATTGACCAACACTCTGCCCTATACAACAAAGTAGGTCTAACCGCTGCTCAGTAGGACTTACCCTTAAGCCTTGGTGACACATTTTCATCACATCACATTTGACCAAATATAATTTGCTTATATGCTTGATGAAATGCTTACATAGCAATGATATCCACAACATTTGTATTTTACACTGGATAATATACTTTCAGCTTCTTTATTTTCTTTCCGTCCTCTTTGGGTTATGGAATCAGATCATTTATTACCTTTTTACAATTTCAAATATATAAATGGATCTCTTTTTCTCCCCTTTCAGTGGAGCGTGCAACAAATTTATATCCTTGAGTGAGAGGCGGCCAGACTTGATCAATCCGTGGAAAGGGGTGCCAAGAGATGATCAGGCTGTTCGTTGCTCTTATGGATCAGACATGTCGATTGACGAGGACCCTGCTATATCCGTCCAGCCATCCACTCTGTCCCATTCTACCAATCAAGAATCCTATTTTATCAAACAACAGCAACACCCACACCACCTTGACCAATATATGCCCTTGATAGGTCAGCAACTGACACCCCTCTTGCAACATAGCAGAGAATCGAACATAAAATCAGAAGAGAAGGGTAAGGAAAGGGAAGTCATTGCTGAGAAAGAAAAGGAAGAGGACACTTCATCCAAGAAAGCCGAATTGACCGAGCATAGTAGACATAAAAGGCGGCTCAGCGTGCAGGACCGCATCAGCTTGTTTGAGAGCAAGCAGAAGGAGGAAAGTTCTGGGAGCTCTGGCAAGCCAGTGGTTGGAAAACCTGTAGAGCTTCAGAGGTTGTCATCTGGTGTCTCAGCCCCTCCTGTCACTGAAAAGGCGGTGTTGAGAAGATGGAGTGGTGCCAGTGATATGAGCATTGATTTGACTGGTGACAAGGACACTGAGAGCCCTCAATGCACTCCTTCTGCCTCTGTTTCTCAGTCCAAGCCTAAGGAAAAGGCATCAGGTTTGACTGATACAGCAAGTTTTGGCAGGCCAAATTTATGTAGTGTTCCATCTATGATTGGTAGCAGCAAATTAAATGAACAGACAGATGCTAATTTGAGGGTTGCATATACAAATGAAAAGGAAGAGGTGGCTGGTGCAAAACAATTAATTGGTTCTTGTAGGAATATTGAAGATTCTTCCAAGTCTATATCAAATTCTACTTCAGATATCTTTGATAGTGATGGATGGAAAGAACAAGCTAGTGGAAAGGCTAGGTCAATCACACTTATTAGAAGGGATGAGGAAAAGAGTCTGAAAAATCAAGTGGAACCTGGAGGACAGTTGCTCACATCCCCTGGAAGTAAAAGCAATCAAATTGCTTCAACTCCCAACTCAAACTTCAAGGGGTTCCAAGGGGGTGATGAGTTTGTAGGGAGTAAAGGCCAATTGGTTCATCTGGCTGCTGGCCTGAAGAAACAAGGTGCTCAGCAAGAACGTGAATATGCGAAGGCCAAGATTTGGAATCCTGAGGAACCTGGATCAAGTGATCTTTCAGTTTCACAACGAGATAAGGCCTCTCAAAGGACTACAGAGGACTCTGTGCAGTTGGATAGTAGTTCAAGAGTAGAAGTTACAGAATATTTTCCTGCTAAAGGCATTGAAAATAATTCTCCTTACCTGCAATCAAGATGGCGATCACCTGGTGAAACTGAGGAAGTTGAAAAGGTTGATTTGGTCCCGTCTGAGAAAGTAGCAGGTGCTTCTTCATCAAAGGGAGAGGATTTCAGACACCAACTAATGAAGCTTAAAGAACAAGGTGCTGCTGAACAGATCAGGAAGGCACAAGATTGCAGACATGAAAGCAATTCTGGAACTAGCAAAGTGATGTTGTCCGGCAAAATGTTTATGGAGGCTCAGGAGGGACCCAAGTCGTTTTTGACGCCCCCTATAGGGCAAGTTCAGAGGGTAAGGCAGTCAAAAGGAAACCAGGAGTTGAATGACGAGTTGAAAATGAAAGCTAATGAGCTTGAAAGGCTTTTTGCTGACCACAAACTACGTGCCCCTGAAGACCAATCTAATTCTACCAGGAAGAGCAAGGCCAGCGACATGCAAGGATGGCAAGTTGCAACTTCTTCCAACAAGAAGCCTGTTGTAGATAATTCTCTTGCTCAATTATCTGACAATTACATGTTGAGAGAACCTTCCACAAGTTCCAATGATATAGAGAGATCTGCTGTTACTCCACCGACTAAAGAGGCTAACAATCAGACCTTTGGAGATTTTTTAAATAGGACTTCCTCTGAGCTAAGCTTTTCAGATGGCTCCCGAGGAAAATTCTATGAGAGATATATGCAGAAACGCGATGCAAAACTTAGGGAAGAATGGAATTCTAAGAGGGTTGAGAAGGAAGCCAAACTGAAGGCATTGGAGGATAGCCTAGAGAGGAGTAGCGCTGATATGAAGGCCACGTTTGCAGGATCCATTGACAAGGGCAGTGCTGTTTCTGGTGCTCGTCAACGTGCTGAGAGACTTCAATCATTTAATTCTAGGTCCATTTTGAAGAGAGACCAGGTATTTTAATTCTGTTCTATCATTAAATTAAGCAATACCTACACACACGTGCATATTACTGCTTCTTGTTCTTAGAGTTGATTGGTTGTTTTTCTGTTATGTGTAACCAACCTTGAAGAAGTTTCCTTTGACAGCAACAATTAGTTTTTGAGCAAAGTGATGAAGAAGAAGGTATTTCTGAATTTCCAAAGCAGAAAAAATATGGTGAAGACAGGTATTTTGATGAAACATTTGTTGGGGAAGATGGTTCTAAAAACACTCAGAACAAGAAACAATTACCTGTCAAAAGTTTTTCTTCGTCCACACCTCGCACTTCACTAGTACCTGTTCCAAGGTCTGGCAAGAAAGTTTCTAGTAGTTCTTCAGGTAGACGAAGGTTTCCATCTGACAATCCTCTTGCTCAGTCTGTCCCAAACTTCTCTGACATCAGAAAGGAAAACACCAAGTCTTCTTCTGCAGTTGGTAAAACAACTCGTTCACAGTCTAGAAACTATACCCGTGATAAAAGCTCCAGAGAAGGGGTATCTCTTGTCAAGGAGGACAAATCATGGAGATCACAATCCTTGAGGCAAAGCTCTGCCAATGTGGGAGAATTTAGGGAAGCATCTCTGTTGAATTCAGATGGTGTTGTGGTACCACTCAGGTTTCAGATGGAGCAAAGTCTCAATGATAAATTTCTAAAAAAATCAGACTCGAAGACTTTCTTAAAAAAGGGTAAAGACCCTGTCTTCAGCACTAGAGCTGGTCTGACTAAGAAAGGGTCGCCTGCCATATCTAAGGTTCAGGACAATGATAACGAATATGATGACATGGTCCTTGAGCCTAAAGATACAGCAGATAGGCTCCAGGATAAGGAAGAGGAAGAATTTGAGAACATGACAGCTGAACTTCGGTCATACTTTGATAATGGGGAGCCAAGACTGAGCCATGATTCAGAGAAGATGGTGACCTCTGGATCAGAAAATGGTGATGTTTTGAGGTCATTTTCTCAGGTGGACTCTGCTCTGGAAGCTGTATTGCCTTCTGACTTTCTTTCTGGTGGAGCCGTACAAGATTCTGGGGGAGAAAGTCACGTCTCATGGAATTTACATGCTCATCACCCTTTTTCTTATGCTCAAGACATATCTGATGTTGATGCATCTGTGGACTCGCCTGTGGGAAGTCCTGTGTCCTGGAATTCACAGTCTCTAAGTCAGATGGAGAGTGATGCATCTAGAAATAGGAAGAAATGGGGAATGGCTCAGAAACCTATGTTTGTGGCGAATTCTGCTCAAAGTCAATCACGCAAGGATACATCTGGAGGATTTAAACGGTTATTGAAATTTGGGAAGAAAAATCGTGGCACAGATAACTTAGTTGACCTGATTTCTGCAACTACCTCTGAAGGAGATGATGACACAGAAGATGGACGTGATCCTTATAATCGATCTTCAGAATATCTTAGAAAGTCAAGAATGGGCCTCTCACAAGGGCATCCACTCGATGATAGCTTGTGTGGGGATGAGGTTTTCAGTGAACAAGGTGAAATTTTGATGTTTCATTCTATAAAAGAAATGTTTCTTGTTTCTATATGGCAGATTAATATTGGTCTCTTGAAATTTGAATAATTGTTCTGATTGTTAATTGTTTTATGGTGACACAATGTTAACAAAATGATATTATTGATCAGTTAAAGAGTGGCTTATTACCATATTTATCATATGCTCAGGATACCCAGTTTTGTGGTGTATTTATTGAGGAAATTTGACATTTGAACAAAAAAAAAATAGTAGTACAATTACATGCAAATGTGTCTGATAGGAAGTGTGCAACTGAATATTAAGATTAAGGTAAGGGATCTTTTTTTCATAACGTTTTTTTTTTGAAGGGCAAAAGGTGATAATGAATCACACATCACGTAATTAGAGGTAGATATGATTCTATGAAACTTACTTATAAGAAAAAAGGAAATAATTATGGTTCTTGAGGAAAATAAACGTGCTTATTATCTGCAACTTCAGCTGGTGTGTTTTAACTCTCTTACTATTTGAGTTTTGAAGTTCCTATTTTTTTTCTACATCATTCAATCAGCTATATTGAATCTGGTTGCCTATATGAATCTTCTATATCCCATTCAACTCTATTTAGGTTCATTTCATTCCACTTCCAAATAATTCAATACATGAAAAAATTAAGTGGTAACAGATGATATTCTGTGCAGATCACTGTAGTGTTTCTCGTATGTCCAGCGAAAATTCAGGGATGATGCTACCAAGATTTCTCTATAAAGAAAATTTGGAAGAAAAGGAGATCCTCAGTTTCTTTTTGAAAAGTGGTCTATTTTACTTTTTCCCCATCTAATGTTAAAGTCAATTTCACGAGCATGAAGTAAATGGAAAAAACTCCAAACCCTGGAGTTTTTAGGTCTTAACCTCTATGCATATAAATGTAAATGTAAATGAGGATGTTTTGGAATGTTCAGTTGGTGATTTTCTTATTCAGTTTCCTTCCGATGCATGTTTGAGTTAATTATCCAATCATCTCTTTCCAACTTTGTATTTGACATTCTGGATTTAAGGTTACTAACTGAATGATCGTTTCTTCTGGCAGTTCAATCCTTGCACACTTCTATTCTGGCACTTCCAGATAATTTCAAATCGAAGGAGGATTATTTATCAGGGAGCTCAATTAAAGGTGACTATTTAGTATATAAAGTTGGTCTTTCCTTTCATGCTCTCTGTGTTCTTTATTTTCTATCATTTAAAAGCCACCACGTGAAGAAATTTCGCACCAGGGATATGAGCAAAAACATTAAAAAAGGACAACAGAATGGTAAAGAACTTTTGTGGTAGCATAGTAATCGCGTTGCTTCATAATAATAGTGTGAGAAATATAGGAAAAGAATATTATTGAATTGTTGTTGTGTCTACATTATTATATTGAGACCCTATTTATAGACCCTAGAATACAATCCTTTACCAAGTAGGATACTATTTAGTATTCCTATTTCTATTCCTATTCCTATTCATATTCTAATAGGATTGTATAAACCTATTCCTATTCTTATAGGATTGTATAAACCTATTTCTATTCTAATAGGATTGTATAAACCTATTCATATTCTAACACTCCCCCTCAAGCTAGTGCATACAATTCATGTACCTAGCTTGTTACAAATGTAATTAACACGAGGACCGATGAGGTGCTTGGTGAGACATCTGGGAGTTGATCACTCGACTTCACAAAATTGACAATAAATTTTAATGTGCTTGATCTTCTCATGAAATACTGAAATTGATGCATAATGCCGATAAAACACAGTGATAAAATTACAGTGTTGGAACTTCCCAAACCAAACTTGCAAAGACTGTTTCAAACCATAGAGTGACTTACGTAATCAACATACAAGGCTACTAAATTTCCCCTGAGCAACAAAATTAGGTGGTTGCACCATATAGACTTCTTCACAATGCAGCGAACATTGTAAGTGTTCAAAATCTAGTATAAAGTACATGGTTCATGTTGGAATCAATAGACAGTCGATATTAAACAAGCCACCGAAAACTGCCTGAAACATGCTCGATCTTGGGAGTATTAGATTTGATGGGTAAAAGTGGTCACAATCTAAGAAATAAAATTATATGGGTAGGGTCGGAATGATGTCACGACCCAACTAGAAAATAGAAATTATATAGGATAGTTCGAATTGATGGAACAACCCCATTGAAAAAGAGAAATAATATGGGTAGGGTCGGAATGATGGCACGACCCTACTAAAAAAGAAAAATAATATGGGTAGGGTCGGAATGATCAATGATGGCACGACCCTACTGAAAAAGAAAAATTATACGGGTAGGGTTGGAATGATGGCACAACTCTATGCAAATCAGATTTAAGGAGTCACCGGAAAGACGAATGGAACTATGCAAATCAAATCTGAGGAGTCACTGAAAAGACACATGATGCTATGCTACTCAGATATGAGAAATAGTTTGGAAAAATCCATGGTACTACACAAATTAAATATGAAAAGTAGTTCGGAGAGATGCACGGTGCTACACAAATCAGATGTGCAAAAAAAGGTAGTCACTGGAAGGATGGCACGGTTCTACACAAACTATATATGAAAAAGGAGTCATTGGAATGATGGCACAGTGCTACACAAACTAGATATGAAAAAGTAGTCACCAGAATGATGGCACGGTGCTACACAAATTAAAGATGAAAAACACAAATTAAATATGAAAAAGCGGTCACCGGAATGATGGCACGGTGCTACACAAATTAGATATAAGAAAGTAGTCACTAGAATGATGCATGGTGACCCAACTTTTGCTAACATAATCATTGGCCAGACGGGCAGCATATATGGGTGCCACCCGCCGGCAGCGGAAGCTCTTTAATTCTCTACCAAGTTCGTAGAGGCTCTGATACCATGTGAGAAATATAGGAAAAAAATATTATTGAATTGTTGTTGTGTCTACATTATTACATTGAGATCCTATTTATAGATCCTAGACTACAATCCTTTACCAAGTAGGATACTATTTAGTATTCCTATTTCTATTTGTATTTCTATTCCTATTCCTATTCTAATAGGATTGTATAAACCTATTCCTATTCTTATAGGATTGTATAAACCTATTCCTATTCTAATAGGATTGTATAAACCTATTCATATTCTAACAAATAAAAAAGAGCTCATAGGTTTGTATTGTTAAAAAAAAAACATAAAAAAGAAACAAGCTTACAGAATTTATTTTTCATAAGGTAAATAATATTATTACTATGGAGAACATCTCTCGTGTACAAGCAATCCAAAAAGTAGAGAATCTATAGCATAAAATGATTCTCTACAAACGGCAGCCTATCTTCTATTCGAACTAGTATTTTATGAGCACCTACAAGAAACTAGGAATGAGTGATAGTGAGGTAGCATCCTACTTCTCCTCTCTTAAATTTTCAGCTGGAGAGTACTTGGCATTGCCGATTGCATCCGAACCGTTTCAATATCTCACATCACAAGTGAGTTGCCACTAGATAAAAGTAGGGAGAGGTGGTCCACATTGTCACCTAAGCATTTGGAAGTGAAACACCAGTTGAAATATGTATCTGTGTTTTCCTTTAAGTTCTCATCAGTCAATATTGCTCCTCTTGTACCAACCAAGTGAAAAAACACGCATGTCCTGGTGCCTTCGGAATCCAAGTTGATAAGTGTGGAAAATCCTACTCTTCCCTCACCAAGACTTTATAATAATATGACTTTACTGAAAACAATCTATTTCTTCCCACTCCCTACCTGCATAAATCCTGACTACTAGGGATGTACTCTGCTTGTAAAGCATTTCAACCAGGCCTGGAAATTTTGCTACTTCCCAGCCCTGAAGGTTCTTCCCAACTCCTCATGTCCCAATGAACTCCCCCCCTTTCTTATCTCTTGTCAATCTGTTGTACTGTCATTTCTTTATGGTTTCAGATGCTATAAATATTCGGGAATGTGAGTGAGTCTGAGGTCGTCTCTTCTCCATGCCACCTATGACAATGAAAGATGATTCTATTTCCATCCCTGTGTTTTGAAGGTTATGTTACCGATGATTTCTAACAATTGTTTCAATATAATCCTTCAAAAGCTGCACCCCAAAAGGAAGTGTGATATATTCCACACCCCCCCCAACAATTCTATACTTTTCTGCTATCATCTCCCTCTATAATACATACTCTTCAATCTCAACTTCATAGGAAATTCCCTAATAAAGCCTTGTTGAAATTCGATATCTTTCACCCTGAGACCCTCCCTCCATCATTGCCTCCAATTTCTTTGGAGATCTAATGACCAGGTGACTAAATGGAACATCTTATCTCCATTTAGTAAATCCCATAGAAAGTTCTTTTTGAGCCTTTTCATTTACCTGTGAGACTGGCTAGTGCGTGAACAATGACATTAAGCATGTCAGGATGCTTGATAGAGTGCTCTTAATCAGCACTCTGTCAGGCCATGTACCTTTTTTGCCAGCCTGCTAGCCTCTTGTCAACTCTCTCCTATGATGCTGAGACTCGGGTGCGGATATAGAGATCGGATTCCTCATCACATAAATTTTAAGATTTGGTAGTATGGATCTGGGTGCGGATACGAGTTGCTGGGATACAACCAATAAATATATATTATGACATCTATAAGTATTTTTTGAGTAATTAATGTTATTGAACTAAAACTAATAAAATTTGATTCTTTATAAACACATAATATTTTATTCATAAGCTATCTCGTGTAATAAAGTATCTTCATACTTTATATAAATCTCTCTATATATGGCATAAACCCAAAAGTCAAACCAAATACCTAATCAATCTGTACTTCTTGATCATAGATGTAGTCAAAGCACTAAAGGTGAGTTGACCATATTCCGTGTGGATCCCACATCCACACACAAATCGTGTCGGATCGACATGGTTGTTGCAGGGATTTTGAAGGGTATGAGCAACATGGACTCCCTCAATCACTCTGCTCCAAGTTGGTTGCTCCTTGTTGAAAGTGCCCAAGTCTAAGCCAAGATAAGTAGTTGGAAGAGAACTAACCCAGCAATTGAGCACCGGTCCTAAATTCTCAATATTGTTCACTTCATCAACACGAATGATCTCATACTTTCTGAGGTTGATCTTGAGGTCTGACACTATCCAGAATCATATAGGTACCTGTATAAGATAATCTTGCTGGTTAATATTCGCCTAACAGAAAACTGAAGTATCGTCTTGGAACAAGAGATGTGGAACCTTCAATGTACTTTGCTCCCTAATTGCTGCATAAAACCTCATCAAGTAATCAACTACAACAACTTTATCTATCATTCTACTCAATACTTCCAGTATCAGGATGAATAGTAATGGAGATCAGAAGTCCCCTTTTGTCAAGTCCCCCAAGCTGCCCAAGAAATTACACGGGCTACCATTTACTAGGACCAAAAATCTGACTGTTGATATGGAGAAGTTGATCCACTTTCTCCACCTATCCACCAATTCCATCTTCAACATTATCAATTCTAGGAATTTTCAGTTTGCATGTTCATAAGCCTTCTCAAGGTCTAGTTTGCTTAAGATCCTAGTCTCTCCCTGCTTCCTTTGCCACCAAAGTTGCGCCATGGATTTGTCTTCCTTTCACGAACATAAGCATCGTCTCGTACGGCACCTTCTTTAGTCTATGGAATAGCACTTTAGAGATTATTTTATAGATTCTTCCTACAGAGCTTACAAAAACTTGTATGCAGTTTTTATACCATCTAGTATGTTAAATTTTGATAACAAGAGCAGCCCTCTGCACAAGATTAAAATGAATTGCATTATCACTTTTTGCTATTGGTGTAGTTCAGAGTATATAGATGACCCTGTGGCTATTGTAGACATTCTAGGGTCCTTATAAAGGTGAAAGGAGGATCTAGGCATAGTTCTCTTTTTTCTTCTTTTCTTTTCTTTATCCTTTGTTTATGCCGGACACACATGTGTGGAGGGAGGATATGATGTAGATTTTTGGATACCAGCTTTGAGATGAGGTTTGATAGACAAATGTTATCTTTATCAAAAAAAAAAAAAAAACTGAATAATAACAGCTAAAGATTAATCCTTGTTTTCCTCTGTTTCTGTGTTAAGTATCCACAATGCTCTCTCGTTTCATCTCCAAATATTCACATCACCAACTGTTACTCTAGTATCTTCAAAACCAACAGCTAAAGAATCTCTCTCCCTCTCTCTCTCTTCCTCTTAGTTGGTCACACATACAGCATTCTTACATCCTCAGCTGGACCTAGATGCAACCCTTTGAAAGAGTTAAAAATGCCTTGTTGGCACTTTGTTTTATAAACATAGAAGGTAGCTTAAGCTGCTTGTAAATCTGTTGAGGTTTAATACTCTGCAATCGATCAGAGATTGGGCCCTAGGTTTACGTATATAGTATATGAGCGGTACGGGCCTTAATGACCTAAAAATGAATTGCAGCCATAAGATAAGGAGTTAGGGATCATCTATGGGTGGTATTCATGGTGGTGGTGATGATGATTGTGTATTGGGTATATGGATATGGTTTTCTACGATTTGAACGCTTACATCCAATGGATTTAAGGAAAGCAGATGTAGGAGGGCAAGGCTAATGTTGTATTTCTGCTTTGATGTACTCATTTTTGTAGATTGCCACCTACTTGGTTTAAATATTAGCAAATTTTTTGTTTTTATTTTCTTATTTTTTAAAAAGGTATTAACCTACTTTCTAAATGAGGACCAGCTGCCATAAGTGTGAGGTGAGCAGTGTTTTCAGGTGGTGTGTGACTTGAGTTAAACTCCATTTAGTAGCTATAATCTGTAACCTTGCTTCCGATTAGCTTAGTGGGTGAGATAATCTGTTTTATGGTTTTTGCTATTAGATTCCTTAAACTTGTTAAGTTTGTAGAAAAACTCATGTTTGGATAATACATTTTTCTAGGTATTTTGTCACTTAATCTTAGGATCTTACCAATTTAGGCTAGACGTCCAGTTGAAATTCCCAAGCGCCTTCTACACTCTTGCAGCTGAACATTTGCACAATAAGTACTGTTGTTCCATCTGAATTCTAATGCTTGTTACTTCCTGTGTTGAATTGGTCAACACAGTATTACTCTATTGCAGAAATTTGAAGTCTGTAAAATTATTATGCTTCAGTGATCCGAAGTATTTTACGTGCTAACTTTTGTTTAATTTACTGTTTGTACAGCTCCAAAGTCATTTTTTTCCTTATCGACATTCAGAAGCAAAGGAAGTGATTCAAAACCAAGATAGGTCTTTTCAAAGTATTAAAAGTTCCCACTGGTTGAGCAATTGGAATTTCCTTCACGATATTGAAACAGTAATTTACACATAGAGACTGAGGTAGGCTATTCTACAATCATCTATGTATGGTGGTGTATAGTTAGTGTATCATGTAGCTTGAGAGGGCCTTGCTTCCAGTTTAGCTATCTCTAGCAATTTTCTCGGAATATAGTTTTGTATATTATCTTAAGATGACGGGTCCCTGAATAGGGATGTTTATGTGATTTTGGAAGTTAGAGCCACTCTTTTCTTACATTGCCATATACATTGATTTTGGGTAAATATCAGAAGATGGAATTGTGTTCAACAATCAAATGTTGCGCGAGTAGAAGGTAGCTATTTGATCTGCTGTATTATAGCTTGTAATATAAGGCATATCGCGATGTATAACCTTGTTATCTAGTACCACTATGTCATTTTTGCATTGCCTAGACCTCTGGAATTTCTCGATAACACCCATTGAATATGTGTTTGTTCATACAAGTATTTTAGCAATGGATCAAAATTTGCAAATTTCTGGTTGTAGCATGATGTTTCATTGGGATTTTATCATTTGTGACCACCTTGTGAAGAGAGTTGAAAGTTCTCATGTTCTGCTTTTAGTCAATTCTCAATGGGGGGAAAGTAGATGTGATAGTGTGTTTGTTATGGTGCCAGAAAATGTTTTCTTAATTCTTCTGTCAAAAATTTTGAGAAATATTTTCTCTGGGAAAATATATTCCTTAACAATGAAGAAAATGACTTCCCTAATGAAAGTATGGAAAATAATTTGCTTTAGTAGCATTTCACACCCACAGCCCACTCCATCCCCACACCTCTACCCCTAGCCCCTTGGTGTTTGCTTAAATTAAATGTAAATATTTTTGAGACAATATTTTCTGCTTACTTATCAAACATTATAAAATAAGTAAAAGAATCACTTTTTTTTTTTTAAAAAAAAAAGACTTTCCTGTCATACCAAACAAACTTTTAAGTGCATCCGATTGCCTACAAGCTTGACTCACCAATACTACCAGAATCTGTTTTCTAAAAGGAAATAATTTACCAATTATGTGGGCCAATTCCAAAAGAAAGTGCCACAATATCTTTCTTTTTTTTTTTTAATAAAAAAAAGCAGTTTACAGAGAATTACAAAAATAGTTTTAGAATTATTACTATCAATCTTTGCCTAACGTTAATAATAATGGACGCTCATCACTCAATAATTACAATGGAATGTGTTGGCTCATAATCTAACTGAATTTTTTATTTCGTGTATAAATAAGATTTCTTGGGATTCTGGCTTTCCTATCTGTGTTGTAACTAATGCAATGAAGTGTTTTCTTGAAAGAAAAAAAAATCACCCAATGATTACACTATGCAAACAAAAGTTTTTAAGGAATCAAGCTAAGTAGAGTACTTAATAATCATCTAAACAGAAGTTTACATATAACTAATTATTATATATATGTCATTTTCAATAGTCCTACATAGACTTGCAAAATAAAAAACTTCTTTCTTACTCTCTCAACAACAGCTCAACCCCCTCTTCCTTAAAATACCTAAGCTGACCAGCAAAACAACCATATCATCAAATTGACTATATTGCCCCCCAAAAATGACAAGAATGCCACAAGACTCATATTTACAAATTGGTCATAAAGGTCATTTGAAGAACAATAAAAGGGCCCCCTTTATGAAGCTGGCAACAAATAGGACCAGAAAGTTGGTTGCTTAGAAGCCAAGATAAGTTAGACACAAACTTGAATGCAATAGAAAGTTACACAAAAAGTTGCTTTTGTTGCACAAGGATTTCTCTTACATTTGTTCAGCCTCTGGTTGTTTTTTGTTTTCTCTTACATCTGTGTTTTTTTGGTGCTCCACAATTGTTCAGGTATGTTATAGTTACTCTCAACATATCAAACTATGCTAAACTATAGGAATTCTAACAAGGAGATTTTCAAAAACAGTTTAAGAACGCTACATTTGAATTTTTCACTTTTTTGCGAGTTTCATATCTGAATTATCAGGTGTTTGTGTTTCCTATCTAAACTATTACCAACCATTTATCAAAACACATCTCAAAGCTGACTAGACTATATATTTGAATACAACAACCAAAAGGTGCGTGACAAGTTAATTTGCCTATAAAATTTCGTCCATGTGACAGCTGACTCATTAATTTCGATGGATATATTGATAAATAGTTGGTAATAATTCAGGTTGGGAACTCGCAAAAAAGTGATTCTTCATGTGTATTTTTGACCATTATCTCTTCTTGAAAGGACCTTCTTGATTTTCCTTTTGGATTTGGCTGATTCAATTTTGTTAACATGAATTTGCAACATGTTTTAGGTGAAAGATGGCATCTCTCATACCAGAAGTACTGATTAAGCTTCTACAGAGTATGAACTCCAATGTAAAAGTCCGCGGGGAGTATAGATCAGTACTTTTACAAGTAATCAGCATTGTCCCCGCGTTGAGTGGTTCAGAACTGTGGCCAAACCATGGATTCTTTATTAAAGTCTCCGATTCTTCTCATTCAACTTATGCTACACTGTCAAAAGAAGACAATGAGTTCATTTTGAACAACAAATTGCAACTTGGCCAGTTCTTCTATGTTGACAAAATGGAGGCTGGAACACCGGTCCCAATCTTAGTTGGCGTGAGGCCAATTCCAGGGCGACATCCATTTGTTGGCAACCCGAAGGATCTGATGCAAATGTTGGAACCATCTGAGGTTCCTGATCAGGAAAATAGTACTAGTGGTCCAAAGTTGAATGAATTGCCTGAAGTGAAAAAGGAGAACGAGAAGAAGAAGAAATTTATTATCAAAGAGGAAAAGGCGGTTGTTGCATCCAGGTATATGCAAGGTGTGTCAAACCAGAATGTAAAAATTGGTGGAAATGATCAAGGTACTGGTGCAAAAGGCGTTGAAAATGAGAGTAACGGAGCAGATCACAAGGTTGTACATTTGAAAGGAAAACAACCAGAGGTTAAAAGTCAGGTATGATGATCCTGTATCACAGATTATTCATCAGAACCACATTTAACTTGTAAATATAAGAGCTTCCATTTTTAGTCGTTCTTGTAAGATGAGGAATCTAACATTCTGACATCAAATTTTGCTAAATTTGCGAAACTTGGATTCCAGGACTAAAGATAACTGTTCTATTAGTTGAAAGTTTAATGTTTGTAGTCACTTATCAAACCAACTCCTTACAGCCTGTGCATCAGAACTGAAATTTTGCTATTGCTTGACTATTTCTTGAAGAGTTAATAGTCAAAAACACACCTGGAGTATCACATTTTTGCGAGTTTCCTACCTAAACCATCATCTGTTCATGTTTCCTACCTGAACTATTCCGAGCTAGTATTTATCAAAACACATCTCAACTATCGTTGTTCCCTTTTCCTACATGATATATCACCATCATACAGGGAGGAAAAGGGAACAAATAGTTGAAGCATATTTGATAAATAGGTAAAGTGAACACATGATAGTTCAGGTAGGAAACTCACAAAAACGTGATACTTCAGGTATGTTTTTGACCATTATTTCTTTTTTGAAGGACAAACTTACATCGAAGGTAAGACAAAAAAAACTTGTATTATATGCTTTCTTCTATAGAACAAGTTTGCTGATGAGTTTTTCTGCTTGTGAATTTCAGACACAGTCTACAACTCCTTCTTGTAGTCGTTCTGATGCATTTTCTCCGAACTCAGATGTCAATGTGCTTAATAGTAGGGAGCTTTCGACAACTCCAAGGTTTTCAACTCTAAAATGCACCAGCAGCAAACAAGAAAACATTAAAGAGAACGGTCCATTTTCCGAAACACTCATACCTTGGTCCTCTCTACCGGCCAACCTCACTAAGCCAGGGAAGGTATACTTGTTTCTTCACGTTCTCCTTTAACAATTCATTCCATTGTTTTTCATAATAATGCATCAAATGAAAAAAAAAAAAGTCTTTGTAAGATTATATGATTTTAAAGAAGACGTCGATGACTCATTAGAGAATCAACATGATCCAAATGTACTTATGTTTTGTTGTTGTTTTTTCTGTCATTATAATAAGGGGATCCTTAGAAGGAAAAAGTTAGCTTCTTTAATAGCAGCAGAAGCTCAAGAAGAAGCATTGACAGCAACCAATCTTCTTCATTGCTTCAGGTAAGCACAACGTTAACTCAGTCGTAACATGTCATTGTGCATATCAAAGGGTTGTTTTCGCATCAAGTTACATGTCTTCACTTTTTTTTCTTTTCAGCATGTTTGCTGAACTATGCTCATCTGCATCACCAGAGAGCCCTCATCTAAATTTGTCCAAATTTTTCACACTCAACCAACTCATGGATCAACTGAATACTAATAAAACAAATGAACAAATCCTAGATAACTTTGCTTCAAAATTATCTTTACAAGACAAGGAGAAATCAAGCAAGAAGACACGTTCCTTGAACGATACTAAAAATACCCCCAAGTCGTTGATCGAAGTTTCTGTGTCTGAAAAGGTAGAATGGGCAAAAGGAGACGGTTCCAAAGGCATTAAGGAGTTAAGAGATGTTCTGTTTAATGAAATGCAATCCTGGTTTCTTCAATTCATGGACGAAGCACTGGATGTTGGCTTCCAACTGAGTGAGCAAGAACACAAAAAGAAAACACGTGTAGTACAACAAACGGATACAAACAACCAAATTGCTCTCGCGTTGTCACAACTTAAACATGCCAATGACTGGTTGGACAAGCTACAGAGTAAATCAACTTTGAATAAAGATGTTGCTGAGACAGTTGACAGATTGAAGCAAAAACTCTACGCGTGTTTACTTATTCATATCGATTCAGCTGCTTCAGCTCTTGGAAAACCATGTTCCTAAGAGTTTCTGAAGCTATTTAAAGGTCAATTAACAGTAACTAATCAGCTCATTTGAGTAAAATGTATACTTAATTGTTTCAATGTACCTGGCTACCTGCATTGCTTGTTATCTAGCCTTGATTTAATATGATTTAGATTTCCAATATTAGGTGTAAATGTCAGTAATTAGCAACTAACACTATGACATTTGCCACTAAATGTTGTTGCTTTTACAACATTTGCAACAAAATGTGGTTGTTTCTATGACATTTGTATCAAATGTCGTTATTTTTGTGACAATTTTTAATAAACGTGAAAAAAATCTTTTTTTCACTAAATAAATGTCGCTGTATCTCTACTTTCTTGTAGTGGCTATACTTATATATAGTGACATATGCAGGATTTTGAGTCAGGAAGTTTACTTCAGATCCTAGAATGCGTGATTTTTTCTTTGATTCAATTAGAATAAAACAGAATCATTTAGTAACTTTAACAACAATGATAATTTGATTCTTGTCAATTAAAGAAGTAGGAGGTTAATCAAAAAAAGATGTTAAGTAATCAAAGGTTCAACAATCACCATGTCTATATTCTAAATTGACACAAAGATCTTAAACAAGAAACAATTACAAAGGTGTCAATTTCAATTATCAACAACAAACTAGTCTCACATGTGGTGTCTAGAGAGGATAGAGTATACGCATATCTTATCCTATCTTGAGAAAGTAGAGAGGTTATTTCTGATAGACATGTAGAAAATAAGATATTGACAATAAAGAAACAACAAATAGTTATAGAAATCTAAAGACAAAGAAGAAAAAAGAACAACACTAGTACTCTAAAATTGGAAATCAATTGCAATTGTCAGGGTTCTCAAATCTAGCATAAGTATTTAGTTGATCTCGGAGAGTTTCCTATAAAAAAAACATTATTAAATTTACGTGAATCCAAGTAATACTTTATAAACTGGAAAAGGATTAAACATCAAGAAAGTTACATCAAATTTTAAAGGCATAATACATTAATCTGCTATAGAGAGAGTGACGTAAAGGGTCTAACTAATCATCATGTTTGTATTCTAAATATAGAGAGACAGAGAGTGACGTCAAAAATTTGGAACGAGAAATAATTCCAAGTATAGAGGACGAACTGTGTAACCTCCACTAATTTACAAGTATCCCAGTCTCCCAGATACATGTGAATCACCCCAAATACATATAGATACATGTATATATCTAGTACGATTCACATGTATCTAGAATACATGACTATCTCACTCGCCTCTCTCCTATTTTAGTGTATCTAGTAACAAAAATACATGCATCTATATATATCTTCCTCAATATATGATAGAAAATTCTTAATTAGTGGTAAGATACGTAATTATTTGTAAGTATAAATAAAATTAAGGGATAGAATTTCTTAACTGTTCTAAATAAAAGAGGGATAGAATCTTCATTCTCTAATTTCAACTGATTACACATTGTTATATGCTCATAATTGAATCTATTTGACCAGCCTTAACGTGTCTTTGTTATTTGCCGGTGTTTTCTCCCTTTGAGCTTTCTTGTCTCTTTTCTTGTTTTCAGAAATTTAGAGTACTTTGAGTTACAATATCCACCATGCTGCTGCTTGTAGTGTTCTTTCTGTTGTTTGATGGCATCAACACCACTGCCTCTTTGGTTTCTAGGTCGATATTGGGACCATAACTTTGCTACACTCTGACTAAAATCAACTCGTATCCTTCGATCATCAATTTTAGTATTATCCATCTTAAAGTATGCTTGCTCACAGGACTCCTTGTCCTCGAACTCGATGAAAGCATAACAGTGACTATCCCCAGTCTTGTGATCTCTGATAATTTCAGCAGATGTCACGGTTCCAAAGCGTGAGAAGATTATATATAGTGCTTCCTCTTTAGTTGAAGGATTTAATTTACAAACAAAGAGCACATTGTCAGGGGGTTTCATCTCAGCATAAGGAATGTCTCCTACACTTTCAAGTATTACTGCTCGGGAGTGTGCTTCCCTCTCTTCACGAACACCTAATTCCTCATCCTTTGGCATCCAATCATCCTCTAGTCGAACATCATCATCAATCTCATCTTTCGGCTTTCTTTCAGGTGAAGCATCTGGAATCAAGTTGTCTAACTGGGAAGGATCATACAATATGTAAGTGTGTTTGATTCGTATATTTTGATAAGGCTTGCCCTTGTCATCCACATAAGCTTCATTTATCCTATTCAATGTGTCAAACCCTTCTGTAATCTCTCCAAAAACAGTATGCTCCCCATCAAGGGAGTCTAGATCATCACGTAATGTGATATAGAACTGAGAAGCATTTAGATTCTTCTCACCAGTACCAGTACTAGCCATCGCAACAGTTCCCCTCTTTGAATGCTTCAAGTCTGGATGAATCTCATCACCAAAAAAAGGAGCCTGACTCCCGTATAAAAATTTGAATATCAAATCCCCTCCGGATCCTGTTCCAGTTGGATCTCCCGTCTGCATTGTGAAATCCTTTCAAACCGTATGAAAGAGACAATTATGATAATATTTTATCTTGCATAATTTCAGAAAATTTTTGCATGTCAAAGGACATTCATCCGTAAACAAATCAACTACCATGTCCCCCAAACTTGTCACAATCATCACAGACATAGTGGAAGATGAATTTGAAGAAAAAAGGATTATTTTTTTTGACGAATTTGAAGAAAAAATGATTTTTTTTTCCGGTGAGCACAGAGGCGGAATAAGGACGAAATTTCCGGTGAACACGGAGGCCGAATAAAGAAGAGGGACGAATAGGGAAGGGTGGAATATATTGCGGTTGGCTTTATTTATAAGAGAAAAAAAAGTAACGCGGTGAAACTGTTAGTCTAGTCCTACTAGGATTACATACTTTAAACTATTCCTTTTCCTTATTGAACTTGTGATTCTCTTTCCTTTTTTATCAAGGACTAGTTTATATTTATTTCTTTCCTTTTTTTATTTGAATTGGTATTTTTTTATTTCTTATAATTTGCAGATGTCATGATCTAATTTTTCTAAGTCACGAAGCTACCTAACCCCAACTCGTTTGGCAAACCCTAAAATTATTTCAAACCAAAACATAAATAAAATTTAAGAGATGTGAATAAATCTAATAGTAACTTTCAAAAGATAAATTAAAGAGTTTTAGAACTAAAACAGTGTGAACAGACAAAAATAGCCCTAAAAATGGTAATACAAGTCATGAGCTTCTAAAACACTATAGTACAAATATCTAAACAAAATGATAAGAACATGACAGTCTCGATCAACTTCTCATCACTCACTCCCGAACTCGACTACTTTATATGTTCTCCTACTTCCCAACAATTTTCACATTTTTTATGATGATAAACTACTTGTTCAATCATCAAAACTACAAACATCATGTTCTCTTATTCCCCAACAATTTTTCCATTTTCGATGATGACAAATTATGCATATGTCTCTCACCCACATCATATAACAAATTTTATTATTTATATATTTATTTTATATTTTTTATACTTCTAGCATTTGATTAACTCCTTTAACTTAATTTTGTCGTATTATTTAAACTCTTAAATTATTTTGGTCCAGTTTTTTCTATCGTCTATGAGCAATTTTTGGCTAGTTTTGACTGTTATTTTGGTTTAGTTTTGATCTAATGGCATGAGCAAGGACAACAATTAGCAAGTTTTATGTACCAAATAAATAAAGGAAGTATGTATAAAATATCAACTTTACAAGTATGACAACTTCAAAAAACATGTGTAAAATGTCAAGAAGAATTTTATAAATATCAAAACGAGTGATGCAACTACATAGATACAAAAATCATTGCAAAAATGCATTTACTCGTGCAATAACATCATCTTAATTCAACAAAAAAGCAGTGCAATCTTGACAATTAAATTTAGGGGTTAATAAGATCCTCACATAGTTAAAAATGTAAATAATACAAAAAAAATTAAGTTTAGAGAGTAATAAAATCCTCATATAATTTAGATGCATATATAACTGACAATTTCACCATAGTCCAAGTTTTTTCTATGCCTTACCTCTAGGATTACTTTCACTTGTGTAGTAACTCTAAAATTAGCATAGTTAAACCTCCGTATCTAAAATAATATTTGATTTCTTTATATACTATCTTTAAATTATAGTTTTATTAAATATGGAGTAACATCATACAACTAATTAATAGTAAAATAATTAATAGTTATGATAAAATGTGAAGATTCACAAGCAAGAGAACATGTTTAATATATTTACTTGATATCGCAAGAAATAAAAATTACCGACAATTGGAACCAAAATGCTATCAAGCCTTTTTAAAAATACGATCCTTTAGTTGATAAAGAATATTCTTTATTCAATAAATTTTTATCTTGCCTAAAAAAATTAAACAAATGATTGAATTTATATTCAAGAAATTCTTATGGTTTAGAGCATGTTTGACATTATTGTTGGGGGTCAGAAATACTTATTTTAAGAAAAAAACACTCTTGTTGAAAAATCAAGTATTTGACAAATAAGTAAAAATGCTTTTAAATAGAAGCAGAGGCAACTTTTAAATGGAAGAAGCTAAAATTTTATGTTTTTTTAAAAAAAAAACAGAAGCAGAACAAAGAATTATTTTCCACAAGACTAAAATATCATTTTCATATATACATATTTATCAATATATTTCTTATTAATTAATTAGCATATTTCATAAGTTTGGTTAAATTTCATTTAAGAATTTTTTTTATATAATAAATTTTATAATTTATTTTACGTTTATATATTATATATTATTTTGTAGAATTAGAAAAAGAATGAAAAAACAACTAAAGATTTCATGCCACACCTTTTGCATACCAAAAGAACTAGTGCAAATAATAATAAGTTAAATGTCTAGTTCGATTTTCCATAAATAGAGACATCGCAAATCGTTGCATAATGAAATTTGAATTTATTGCTTTAACAATAGTAGGAGGAGAGACAAAATAGCTCTTGTTAAACATAGCGTTGTGCCAACAATGCGCGGATGCCAATTATCCTCATGCATTGTAATCTGATAGTAAATCGGAACATATTTCTTTGCGATATGAACATTAAAAACAAAGAATTTCATGACTTTATTGACATGATTGGAAAGAAAAAAAAAGTTTTTTTCTATTTTTAAAAATTGATTTCTAATGAAATTATTAGGCTTATTATGTCAAGTCTATCTATGACAACCTCACTGACTCATGGACCAAGTAAAGTATATTGATGAGAACTATGTATCATTATTGGTCGAAGGTGATTATGATTTATCACTAGTAATGAAAAACTTATTTTTATCATTGCTTAGAAGTACTGAAGGTTTAAAGGTAGTACAATAAATTAGTATTAAATTAAGAAAGAAAAAAAAAAGGGTGAGTAAAAGTTACTTTTAATGGAATAAATTAAATTTGAATTAAGAATTAAGGAATTTCGTATGTTAAGGACTTATTAAAATTCTTACCTATATAGACACATGAAGTGCCGTTGATCAAAATTTGGAATAGTATAATATATGGGATAATTTCGTAGTAATTAGTTTGCAACAAATATATAGTCATGTATTGATATTGTATAAAAGTTATGCAATGTATCGATATTGTGTAAATTGTGTATAAATGAATATCGATATTGTATAAATAGTTAGGTAATGTATATAAATGGTAAACATGTTTTTCAAATTCAACCCATTAAGCCCAAACACTGTCGTTGCCGTGAAACTACCATTACTACTAATCCTTTGGATTTTTCACCCACCATCTATTCGACACAATGCCTGCACGAAAGTCGTAAAATTGATGCATCGACTATTGTCTCTTTCGACACAAAACAGAACCGTAACAACACCCCACAACCCCTTTCCTCATCTTTTTATACAATCTATATCTTAAATCAATACTATTGATAACAAAACTTTGTAGAAATAATAAATTCCAAAGTTTAAATCACGTAGTGTAAACAGAAATCAATTAGCAGAAATTAATGACGGTAAACGTACCAGAATTTGTAACAGTCGTATGAAACAGAATAGAAAGAAAATCGAGCTCACTGAAAGCACAATGTCTCCTTAAGGAAATTATTCTCATCTAGTATTCGAGGTTTAAATTGGAATATATACTCCCAGGATAGAACGATTCTATTCACTAGTGTATTGATATCCAAAACAATGGTGTCATCGAGCTACTCAACGGCAGTAAAGTACACGAATATGAATTGTGCAAAAGAAGAAGAAGAAGTTCAAAATTTTTAACAACTAGTAGAAGTGTTTCTCTATTTAAACACTTTAACTTTTCTTTCCACCACCAATGAGGGAGAAATGTTTTTTACTCGAGCATAAGAGAACCTTTCAAATTCCTCTTTTCATCTTCCCTCCATTTCTCATTAATTCTTACTATATACCCAACAATCCCCCACGTGAATGGGAAATGATTATAACATAAAGGAATGCACGAACGAGTGTGTACTTTACAAGCAATGATTAATTGCATCTGGATAAGTAGGTTTTCCGTTAAACTTTCCGTAGTGAGGATATGTCAGATATACTCGGTCAATCGGTAGATGTGATATCTTTGAACTGTCGAGCTTTGATGTATACCTAGACAACCATATGTCACACAATCAACCCTTTACCGTTTATGGTTCTTATAGTTATGTCGTTTCAGCCATGAACACCTCCTAGTTTTATGAGTGTATAGAGAATGTTTTTTTTTTACAATGATTCCCTTTGAATCGACTTACACTTCACACTCACATAGGTGATTTCTAACAGTGTCATTGCGTAGTTACACTATTTGGTCAAATCTGCCAACTTAGCAAAGCATTAAAAACTTAAAGCTTTATTAAATCGTTAACAAGTCTTAAAGTTTGAACCTTGTTCCTGAACATTGTCTTCATCATGAGAATAGATTGAGTTGATTGACAATGTCGAATCGTCAGTCACAACTTTGTTTTCTCCTTGAACCTAGCTCTTGGGATCTCCAGTCTACTGGGTAGAGTTACAGTCATGATGATTTGTCCTAAGCCGTTAACTCATTCCTTAGATAATCTTTCAACTGCCTCTCTCACTAGGCCTTTTGTTAGTGGATCTGACACATTATCTCTTGACTTTACATAGTCAATTGTAATAATTTCACTAGAGAGCAGTTGTCTTACGATATTATACCTCCGTCGTATATGACGAGATTTTCCATTGTACATGACGCTCCCTGCCCTATCTATTGTTGCTTGACTTTCACAATGTATGCATATAGGTCCCACATGTTTGAACCAGAATGGAATGTCCTCTAAGTAATTTCGGAGCTACTCAGCTTCTTCATCGGCCTTTTCTAAGGCAATAAATTCAAATTTCATTGTAGAGTGAGCGATACATGTCTGTTTAGACGATTTCCAAAAGACTGCTCCTCCACCAAGTGTAAACACACCCACTTGCGAATTTTACTTCATTTGACCCAGTGATTCAATTTCCATCACTATACCCTTCAATCATGGCAGGATATTTATTATAATGCAAGACATAGTGTTGCGTATGTTTCAAATACGCCAACACACATTTCATTGTCATCCAGTGAGTTTGATTAAGATTACTAGTGAATCGACTCATTTTGATTTGTATCCTGAATTTTAATTATTATGGGTCCAATTCAGGCCATTAGAGAAGAAGAAAGAATACAGGGTATAAAAAAGAAACAACATTAGTAGTGATCAGTTTAAAGTAATTTTCTTATAATTTGCAGATATCATGATCCAATTTTTCTAAGTCACGAAGATACCTAACCCCAACTCGTTTGGCAAACCCTAAAATTATTTCAAACCAAAACATAAATAAAATTTAAGAGATGTGAATAAATCTAATAGTAACTTTCAAAAGATAATTTAAAGAGTTTTAGAACTAAAACAGTGTGAACAGACCAAAATAACCCTAAAAATGGTAAATACAAGTCATGAGCTTCTAAAACACTTTAGTACCAATATCTAAACAAAATGATAAGAACATCATACGAAAATAAAAGGAAAGACATGACAGTCTCGATCAACTTCTCATCACTCACTCCCGAACTCGACTAGTACTATTTAGGATCAGGATCTACACAAAAAAATGCAGTAAATACTATAGTATAAGTATATCAATAAGTATCATTATTTGTCCACAACAAGATTCTAGTGATGCTCATCACCTCATATGTATGCATAATATACATAAAGCGATATCGAATTAGCCTAAACTCTCATCTTCTTTGTTGATCGTTAACAACGATAACACACTCAGTGTTACCCCACAAATGTGGTATGGAGAGGATGATGTGTACCCAAACCTTACCCATACCTTGTGCAGGCAGAGAGGTTATTTTTGATACTGTTGTGGATGCATATCAAAATTTACCATTCGCATAGCAGAAGAAAAGCTTGCTAAGTTAAATTCCCCCACCCCCAAACCAACCAACAAAATCTCTGTTAAAATTTTGTACTTTGATTCATGTATTACAGGTCGCCAACGCTTCAGGAGCTTGGAAAGCAACTAGTAAGAGCATCACCAAGAATTTGTTCAACTAACTAACAAACCTGTTAAGGGTTCAGAAGAGTTTCTCAAGATGAGCTACTTTGTTTTACATGAATATTAAGGTAAATGTTGATTATTATTTTTTACTGTATTAAATAGAAAATGGTCCAAACGTTGAGATAGTGACTTCATGAAAATTTTGAACTGTATACCATAGAGTGGATTGATTTGTTGTACTCGAGCCAAGAGTCCTCCCGAAACATGCTCCTTATCTCTACGGGGAGGGATAAGGTCTGCGTACATTTTACCATCCCAAACCCCACTTCTGGGATTTGACTGTTGTATCCGAAAAGAATGGATAGCATGGTGATTATTTTAGTTGTAGAATATTGAGAAAACATTGAAGAGTGCAGGAGAAATGCCTTTTTTCTACCTTATAACCTTCCTGTTATATTCTGTGTATCATTTACCAAAGTTGTTGAATGTGGGAAGAAATCATCTTGATCTGGAAATTGAGTCTTGGATGCTTTCATAATGCTTCAATGAGCATTTTAGCTTAATGGGAAGTAATGCGGAAATTATTTTCAGAATGACTTCTTCACTATTGTATTTCCTTTCCATACTTGATTCTGATATGTTTTACTTGAACCGAGGGTCTAATGAAAACAATCTATCTACCTTCACAAAATAGGATAAGGCTGCATACACACCACCCTCCTCAGATCCCACTTTTGTGATACACTAGGTACGTTGTTGTTGTAAATAATGCAGAAAGCATGTCATTTGAAAGACAGAAAGTGGTCACAGGTCACAAATTGATAAAAATCCAGAAAAGTATTCTGGGAATTTTATCACTTCCTGTTTGATCTTACAGAGTTGTAGTGCCTCTATCCTGACTAACATTAGTGTATTAAGATTTTCATGGTCTTTACTGGTTCAGCTGTAGCCGTTAGATCCCAAATTTTCAGTTTTTTTTCCCCATAATGTATAGAGCAACTTTATTGTTCTTACTAGCTATAAAAAGGGGTAAATAAATTGTCTTAAGCATGTGAATTACTAATGAATGAGCCTAGGACATAATGCTTTGAGGATCTTTCTTTAAACTAAGTGCATGGATTTCTTTTTATGTTACTTTATTCAAGAAGAAGAAGCTGCATTACTAACAAAGCATTTACTTTTGTAGATTCTTGGGGTGCAAAGAAGAAGGCAACCAATTAACGAGATTACATTGGGTATATTATTGTTGTTGAGTATTGGAACTAGCTATGCAAGTTATTTTTTAATTAGTTGTTAGTTGAAGCAACAGAAAGCAATAAAAACATTACTAATCTTGTGGGGTTAAAGGTTTGTTAATGCCAAAGTAAGCATAACTGAATCTGGTAAAAAGAGGCTTAACATATAGTTATAGCTAAAACTGTAACTCAAAATCTTTAAACCAAAATCTATCAGCCTTACCATCTCATGCTGCTTGCTGTCTTGTTCAATATTGGTTCCACGACTTTGCGACACTCTGACTGAAACCAACGTGTATCCTTCGATCATCAATTACAGCATTAATCATCTTAAAATATGCTAACTCACAGGCCTCATTGTCCTCAAACTCAATGAAACCATAACAGTGGCTATCCCCAGTCTCGCGATCTCTAATAATTTCAGCAGATGCCACGGTTCCAAAGCGTGAGAAGATTGTATATAGGTCTTCGTCTTCAGTTACTGAATTCAAATTACAAACCCAGAGCACACGGGGTTTTATCTCAGAATAAGGAGTTCCCCCTCATCATCCATTGGTAGTCCAACATCAACATCAACATCAATCTCCTCTGAAGCATCTGAAATCAAGTAACTTAATTGGAAAGGATCAACCAATTTGTCAGTGTGTTTGATTCGGATATTTTGAAAAGGCTTGCCCTTGTCATCCACATAAGCTTCATCGAATCCTTCTCCAATCTCTCCAGAAACAGTATGTTTCCCATCAAGGTTGTCCAGATCTGTATCACGTAACTTAGTAGCATTTAGATTATTCTCTCCAGCGCTAGCCATGGCTCGTTTCAAATCCGAATGCCGAGCCTGATCACCATATAGAAATTTGTATGAATCATCTCCCGTCTGCACAATGGAATCACAACCATCGTAATAATTAATTTTGCACGTTAACAAGTTTATTCCCATGTCTCCCAAACTTGTTCTTATCATCACCGAGGAACAGAATGACAACGGATTTTCCGGCAAGCACGAAAAGAAGACGGAGGCGGAAGGCCTATTTTGGGATTTCGGAACAGGTTTTCGTGAGAGATAGGGGAAGGGCTATTTTAATTTTTAATTTATTTCTAAAAAAATTATTATTTGGTGAAAAGGAAAATCATGGTCCTAAGCCGAAACACCAAATTTAGTGTCAGTACAATTTTTGGTGTAATCAACTCCAACTCACTGCGTCAAATTTTATATTTTTCTATCTCTTGATTATTATTATATTATTATTATTATTTCTTATTTCATTTATATTTTCTTATTTCATAAAACAAATTCTTTCTAAAACATTCACCATATATAATTCATATTATTTTCTTTTATAATCGTTTAATATAAAATTATTTTGTAACATAATTATTTAAATAATATAAATTGCTAGCAAATATTATACATTATACATAATAATGGATAATACAAATAAAAGTGAAATCATTAATGAAATACAATTAAATAAACATTACATAATTAAAAAAATTATTTTAAATTCTACATAAATATTCAACTTTCAAGATCACTACGGTACTCTTATAAATGTTCTATTAATGCATTATGTAGTTCATAATGAGCTTCTTTGTCCTTTATTTTTTTATATCGAGCTCAAAATTGTTGAAATTGATAATTTTCATCTATTGCCATTTCTACGGTCGGAGTTGGACCTTCCGCATCTTGAATTGGTGCATTAAAATCATGCTCATCCTTAATTATCATGTTGTGCATTATAATAGATGAAGTTAATATATCATGTAGCACTTCTTAAGTATGTCAATTACTACTTTGTTGAATGTTTATTATTTTTTAAAATTTATATGTTTACATTTTTAATTTTTGTGAAGGTTAATTGTAGTTATATCCAATTATAATTTATAGAAGAATTAATATAAATTTAATTTTAAAAAAAGGTATATATAGAAAAATTAATTTATAAAAAAGCAAAATTTTATATCTAAAATTAATATTATAAAAATATTACATAAAAAATAATTAAATATACAAGAGATTTAATTAAAACATACAATTTATATAATGTTTAATTAAAAGTTTGTGTAAAGAAATGTATAAGAAGCTAAGAGGGGAGTAAATAAAGGTTCCCTGGAGGAGAATGACTTGCAATAACCAGGGAAATCCTAAATGGATATTTGCACTGTACCTGGCTATTCAGAGAAGATTATACACCAGAGATAGATTAGAAAAATAGGGGATCACAAGTGAAGTAATATGTCCACTCTGCAAGGAAGAAAATGAATCGCACTAACATCTATTCTTCACATGTCGACTCTCAAAAGGGATGTGACAAAAGCTTCTGCACTGGTTAGCAATAAATAGAGTCAGTAATGGATGGAATGAGGAACTGACATGGGCTGTAGAGCATGCTTCAAACAAAACCATACAAGCAGAAGTATACAGAATGACTCTTGCAGCAACAATATACTACATTTGGCAAGAGAGGAACATGGAGTTGATCACTAGAGCAATCATACAAGATATACATTGTAGAGCTAATATGCTACCTAGATTTATATGTTTTATGCAAAAGCTTAACTTCGATCCTTAAGAATAGAATTAGCAGGAAAGTTTTCTTTGAATTAGTTGGGCTCTGAGAGTGGAAGATGTCCACATCCAGAGTATCCAAACTTTGTACATATTGAAAATTTGGTAATAAAACATTACAGTTACTAAAAAAAAAAGTTTGTCTAATAAAATAATATTAAAATATTCAAAAAGTGAATTGGTGTGATGAATAGTGTTACACCAAATTTGGTGTAACACTAGTCACACCAAATTTGGTGTAAGAATTGGTGTGGGTTGGAGCTCAAAACACCAAATTTAGAATTTGGTGTAAAATTTGGTGTTTGGTTGGAGATGGTCTAATATATTTTGGATTGCAAAATTAAGCACACGCTGAAAAAGTACTACTCCACTATTGTATATATATTATTGATATGCATATGTATTTGGAAAAACAAATATATAATTTGAATATATATATATATACAATTGCAATAATTTGGATTGCAGAATTAAGTACGCGCGGAAAAACAAATAATAATAGTTAATTCGCCAATATAGCTATAGTTTGAATTAAATTACGACTCGCAACTTAATTTTGTTTTAATTACGTCACTTGTCTTCTTTTGTACATATACAAATAGAAATTACACACACACACACACACACACACACATATATATATATATATATATATATATATATATATATATAAATACAATTAGCCTCTTTCCACTCTCTAACCTTTCTCGCTCGCCTCTCTCCCCTATCTCCCTATCTCGCTCACCTCTCTCCTCCCTTTCCCAATCTCTCTCGTCAGATATACAAATTTATATGTATACAATTATCTGACAGATATACATATACAATTTGCCTCTCTCCATTCTTTGCTCTCTCTCGCTCGCCTCTCTCCTCTCTCTTTACTCTCCCAATCTCGCTTAACAGGTATACAAATACATATGTATATAAGTCACATATATAAAATTATTATATACATATACAATTTGTCTCTCTCCACTCTAAGCCCTCTCTCGTTTGCCTCTTTCCTCCCTCTCCCAATCTCGCTCGTCACTTCATTCTCCTCTCTAGAACATGTAGCTACGAATCGTAATTAACAAACTATAACTATAAAGTGTAATTAAGCTATTTTTGAGTGGTTATATGCGAAAGTTTCCCTTTAATTAAGGGAAAATTACCTATATATACACACCTTTATTTTTCATAATTCCCATTATTCCCTACCATTTCTAAAAATCTTCAAAATGGCATTACTTTAAGTTCAATGCAAAACTCCTTTTTTCACAACTTTATTGTATGAGATACATCATTATCAACTACAACCAGATACATTATATAAAATTGCATCTGAAACATATTGAGTGGTACCATATTCACAAACATAATCTCTAGTACATTATTATCAACTATAGAATGATACAGTATATAAAAAAGGTATATGAAACATAATATGTGGCTGAAATGAGCACAATATTAAAAATATTAACATGTCAATTTATTGTATTAGAATTTCATCAGCTAATAGCAAATTATAATATTTAAAAAGGCAATAGTGAAAAAATCCAAAAATTGAAAATCTTTACTCTCCAAATAATGATCTGAAACATAACAATGTTCCCAAAAAAAGAGTTTGTCAATCTTCTTCGGAAAGAAAGTACACGTTTTTCGGTTGTAACATTCTTGTCCACAACAGTTTATGTTTGTGCTTATCTTTTCATCTGGATTTTTCCCCCTTCTTTTCCTTGGTCGTCCAGACATCCATTTGTACCTAGGTGACAAGATAATTTCTTCCAAACAAATTTCGATACTGACCAATCGTTGTTATCCGACATTGGAACCATTGAAACTTCATAAGTGTTTGCTAATGCAGCTAGTTTGTAGTAATTCGAGAAGTAGGGATGTATCTCTTTAATATTTTTGCTCTTCAAAGCAGTAATTGCATGCACACAAGGTATTCGTCATGCAGAAATCTCTCACAATTATAAATTTTATTTTCAAGGCAAATAGTGTATCTTCCCCCACCTTCACACGCTGAATAAATAGATGTATCATTCAAAAAATATATTAATATACATGCTAAAGTGGATAATAGATACATTAAAACAATATATTCTCTTGAACACCGACACATTACAAAAAAAGAAATTCAATATTGATACATAAATATAAAAAAGAATTCACATGTATCTGGTACGTTATAGTAATAACACACTTACTCACAACTATAAAAAAAACTCATTAAATATACATCAAACTAGAATTGTATCAAGTTGAAATCAGTAATGTATCATGATTTATGTATGCATATACAAATTCAAAAATCAAAAAAGAAATTCACATGTATCAGATACTTTATATTAACATTACACTAACTCACAAATGTGAAAACCTATAACATGTACGTCAAAATTTTAATGTATCAAACTCTAACCAGCAATGCATCATGACATATAGATCAGTATACAAATTCATGAATGAAAAAATAATGATTAAAGCACAAGAATATGTGTCGCGTGCCTTTTTTAATCAGATCTTTTAACTCGAAAATTGAAGTTTGTATTTTGTATTTTGCCATTACAACCACTAGAGTAGCTTTATCCTTGTACAACTGCTTCACCTTCACTTTCGTACAATTTGTATCATCTATTCCTTCACTTTTGTATCATTCATATCTAACTTTACTTTTCCAGATTCCTGAATGCCTCAGCAAAATTGAAATATTCATTATGTATTTTATGAAATTTCCGACTATGGATGAAACAGAGAGAACGATGTACAAAAAGAAGAAAAGTGAATTTTGAAATTTTTTGGTTCCTTTACGCTATATGACTGAATTGTTGACAGTAATTTGGAATGGAATAGCACAATTTATAGAATTTTAATTTGATTTTAAGTTCCCCAGCCCTCCCCCCCCCCCTCCCAATTAGCGCAACAGATGGATATTATGGGATCTTAATTTGATTTTTAGTTTTCCCCCCTTAATAAGCTCAACAGATGGATACATAATGATATAATGTATCAATATTAATGTATCCAGATCCTGAGTTATGTATTCGAAATGCCTAAAAACATGAGATTTGTGTAATTAGAAAAAGAGTAGAGATAGAAGGTAATTTCACTCTTACACTATGAAATTCTTAAAATCTATACTTTAATTAATGCTTTTTTTTTATTTAATAAATATGAGATAACTATTCTTAGTAAGATAGTCAACTAATATGAAATGGAGGGTGTATCTTTTAAATTATGGAAAAGGGTTTGAAAAATATTTCAACTTTGGCCGAAATTGCTGTTATGATACCAAACTTTGGAAAGGACCTTTTACCCCCTGTACTATTTAATAGTGTATTTTAAAGGTACATATGTGTCTACGTGGACATCATAAATATTGCGTCATTTTAAATAGTAATGTGTCCGCGTGTGCACATATATACTAAATAATGCAAGGGGGGGTAAAAGGTCCTCCATAAAGTTTGGTATAGTAATAGCAATTTCAGCCAAAATTGAAGTATTTTTCAAACCTTTTTCCCTTTAAATTATGATTTTATTAAATATGGAGTAATAATATGTGGTTAATACAATGTACGACTAACTAAATAGTAAAGTCATTAGTAATTATGAAAATTGTAATGATTCACTTGCAAAAGAATTAATCGTGCATGTATTTATACTTGGTCAATATTACAAGAGATGAAATCAAATTTTACCAAGAATTGGAACCAAAAATGCTATTAAGCCTTTTTTTTAAAATATGATCCTTTAGTTAATAAAGAATATTCTTTTTGGCAATTGATATACTAATCACAAAATTAATTCATCATGCCTAAGAAATTGTTACAGATGATAGAATTCACATGCAGAAATTCTTATGGTTTAGAAGACTTGATTTATTTAAAGGTGAGATGATTTAGAAGACTTTTTACTTGCTTCGACGGTACTCAATGAGATTTCAAATAAATACTTAAATTTAATCAAATACATACTTTAAACACCTCTAACCTTTGAATAAACTTATGTGATGATATTTACATTGTGTTAGACAAAGTAAGTGAATCACACACAGTTCTTCTTCGTCGCCATGGATCTTCAGTTAGAAGTGTATAAAATATGTATTTTAATCAAATTAAAGTATATACTTAAAAGATAGTGAAATAGAAAAGTTTGAGCGACAAATCGAAATAAGTATTAAGGTCTTATTTCGCTCAATTTAAAATGGTACTATTGTCATGATAACCTGTATTTATTTAACAAATTCAAACTCTGCTCGTTGTTGTGGCTGATGAAGGTGTCCTCTAATCTCTTCAATAACAACTTATATTCATTTAACACTTTTTTTTTTCTGATATTAGAATTGTATTGTAACAACATGTCTGTTTTGATTTAATTTAATAGACCTTATTTTAAAATCTTTTTACAATAACTAATTGAAATAAATTTTTTTTGTTTAACAAAATTTAAGAGTTATTTTCTCGTATATTTTGTTTCAAATTTTAATTTCATAATCTATTGACCACAATCCAAAATGTACTTACGTTGCACGTATAACAAAAGCTAACATAGAAATCACAAAAATATATCGTATAAAATAAAAGATGCCAATCATTACTTCGTGCTTGCACAATTTATTTTAATTCAGTTTAATATTTATTGAATATATAAATTATATTTTAGTTAGTTTAACCACACGCTTAATTGACTAGTGAGAAAGAATTATCTTTTAAGCAATATAACACTAATTACCTCAGTATTATGTTAATTTTTATTTACAATTATACGAACCACACAAATATACGTCACATATTTAATGAATAATCAATTTAGTTGAGTAGGGCATAACAACATATGATTTCTTTAATTAAATAATAAGGAATTTTAAGTGTGCACGAAATAAATCATGTCAAGTTCTTTAAGTACTTTGCCGTAAGACTATTATATCATATTAAAATTTAATTAATTAAAATTAGTAATATAATATTAACATTTCAAAGTAAACAAGACTAGAATATAAATTGGGGAGAAAAATTATTGCTCTCACCGAAGTTTTGGTTAATAGTCAAAGTGAAGGTGTAATATTTTGTATAATTTTAATATGTTAGACTTTTAAGACTAAAAATTCTAAAATACTTTACACACTACAATAGAAAAATAAAAGATTTTTTCTGTCATATAATCTTCTGCCACCTAATTGGATTCTAGTGTAATTGGTTGATCTATTCTATTATTAAAAGTCGAATGTTCTTTCATGTAAAATTTGTGTTTTCTAAGACATCAGAAAGTGTGGGGTTCTCAACTGCCGTAAACAACAAACAATTAAAAATTATAGTCAAGCATATGATAAAGATAGTTTGATGACGGTAATTAAAATATATTCATAACTAATTACAGGTTAGACGACACATTTATACACTTTTTTTCAATACCGGCTCTCTCCAAGAGGGGATATCATAGCCAAAACAAAAGTAGGGAAATCACTCTTGAGAATCAAACAAAGAAAAAAAGTGAAATTGAGGCTAAATTGGTAATGTCTTATCATTTTAAATGAAGTAACAAATAATTAATAATAATATATTCAATGTAATTTTATATAGAAGAATCCAGATATTTACATATTCCATCACAATTACTTGCTAATCCGGACATACAAGCACATCCCAGGCCAAAACGATGGTTTTGTACCAACTATCATCAGCTGCTACTTCAGCTTCCTGGTACCACAGCATCCTGCAAACTCATACTCAAGTAGAGCAGCCAACTTTTTGCATTTCTACAAGGTAAGGCTTATACATATGACCAATGTGGCCCCGAATCCTGCGTTGTTTTATCTTCTGAGATCCATAAGTTTGTATTGCAGATGCTTTGCTATGTCGCCCTAGATTATGAAGCTGAGCTATCATCCGAAAATAGCAAAATTTTTGTTGAGTCATCTTAAGGTAATTAGGTAACGCTTTTCGTAGAGCGCTTCAGAACAGAAGATGTTTTGTTCCAATTTGTTACGCCACTGGCTTCAAGATTTAACACACGTCAAACATAGTAAATGACGAAGCTGACAGGACAACGGCCAACTATAGAGAGAACAACTTAGGTTTTATGACAAAGCTTGCAGTTGTTGCTGTCATGATTACAGAAATTAGGTTTTAGGAGTTAATTTTTTTTCAAATCTTTTAGATTATGCAATTTTTTCCTTAGATGTTTACTTTTCTATATTGAATCTGCTAATTTCATCGACATAAATTAATTGTTCTGATTTTTGTTGGGTAAATTCTTTGTGTTGCAAATTCTTTTCTGATTTGCCTATCACTCCATCGACAACTTTTTCTCCTCCGAGTTTGTTCCTTTCTGCAAGAACTTTAATTTTTTGAGAGGCTTACTACTGTGAGACCTTAACAGAAAATAGGAGTTGCAATTTTTGTATACAGTATAGAGTGACATATCCTAATTGATGTGTTCAGTAATAGTTTTCTTCGTGATTTACATTTGTAACAATATAGAGACAAGTTTGTACTCTATAGGTAAGATATATAGTTCACTGGATAGTCGTAGTTTTACCAAGTGAAAGTTCAGAACACATATTAGGCTGAATCAATAATACTTTGTTCATCCCGGACCTATGTATAATAACATATGGCTAACAATAACGTACGACTATAAAATAGTATAATCATTAATAATTGTGAAAAATTGTAATAATTCACGAGCAAACGAACTAATGCTGCATGTTCAAAATACTTGGTCATGAGTATTGCAAGAAATGAAATCAATATTTATCGGCAATTGGAACCAAAAATGTTACTAAGCCTTTTTTAAAATATGATTCTTTAGCTAATAAATAATATTCTTTTTTACAATTTATATAATATGAAATTCCTATGGTTTAGATGGATTGATTTATTTAAGAAGATCCTTTACTTCTTTTGTTGACTTCAGAGGGTTGCAACTTGCAAGTTGACCCTTAAATTTGATCAAAATACATATTTTAAACACCCTTTGATCATTAATCAAACCTAATTGTACTTAATTGGAAAAAATACATGAACCACACGTGGAGCATGAATATGAATAATTTTGATTTTAAAAGGACCAAAATTAGAATAAAATAAAAATAATAAATATTGAGACTATCCGACATTATGATTTGAGATTGTTTTGCATAGATTATATTGATATTATTTCTCTCTTCGAAACCTATTTAACAGCAAAAAACAAGCAATTAATACTCCCTAAACATGTCTTAATTCTATTGCTTAATGGTTAATACTTTCTGATTACCAAATTCGGAGATTCGAGATTAACACTAAGCAAAGGAGCTTAATCATCTTTTTGTATCGGCTCTCTTTTTCGTCCCTGATCATAAATTTATCAATCTTTTTACGTCTTTGTTCTCTGCACAATCATTTTTTTAAGAGTGAAACTAAAGTATCTCAATTTACGTGAACTATCACCAATTATTTATTAAAATTCACCTCAATTATCAATTATTCACCTTTTCTACTTCAAATATATCACTATTATTTTGGTAGAAAAGCGAAAACTTATCGTTGAGACATGTTTTGTTGAAAAATAGTTGACGTAGGAAAATAACATAACTAGATGTATTTTGACCACGAACATTTATTTTTTATATAGAAAAAGACAAATATATGTGGATTTTATCCCAATGTTCCTTTTTCTTTTTATTTATTTTTAGGAATATTTAGCTTAAATTTGTGAATTTCACATGGTTCAGTAAGGGTGACAAAAATTTCAATCCTTTTGTTAAACATGGAATTGCTTTTTCTCAAAACATGTTGTATGGTCTTGAAAATTTGGTTTTGAAAATTGTAGTTCAATATAAGTTCTAATTCTGATAAAAATAATTATTTTTGTGATTTTATTAATTTATATTGTTAATTTTATGTCTACACATCTAAAAATATCTCCTAAATTTATAAAAACACATTTTTAAAAATTTACCATACTTTTCACACCATGCGAAATGTAGATAGTTTTTAATTTTATTTTAATTCAAAGTTCGTTTGTCTTGCTTTTTAATATCTCTAACAAATCTATTTAAAAAGCTCATCATCCCTACCGGATCCGACTCCTCTCCATTTCCCCCAAGTTCTAGCTTGGATTGGAGACATATGTCATAATTTAGAATTAATGGTTAAAATCCATTTGATTAAAGCAAAGGCCTAACCATAGTTATTTACTTCCATATATTTGCTTCTTAAATATTTTTGCAATACATTATATTTTTCCTAAATATATTAAAATCTTTTCATTACTGCCTACATACATATTTAAAAAATTTATTAAATATTTTACTTTTTTGAAAAAAATTATAATACAATTAAACGTTTTTGGCATTCTAATAGAATATTAAGAGCTACAATGTCTATTGAGCAATATGAACTCCATTTAGGGAGTAAGAAAGAATTTAAAGTTGAGTGACAAAATTTATTTTACTTCTAAAATAAATAAAAAAGTCAGGTCACAAATTTTAAATTTTAATTTTTTATTTGGAAAATATTATTTGAGAAATGACAAACGTTTGAAAAAAAAAAAAAGAGTAAAAAATCAGCAAAAAAATTACTCAAAGTAATTATTTTAAATATATTTAGGAAAAATATAATATAAATCTAAAATTGTTGGATTGCAAAAATATTTAAGAAGCAAACATATAAAAGTAAATAACTATGATTATGAATTTTATTTTAATTAATTAAATTTCAACTATCAATTATAAACTATGACATGTGGCTTGGTAGGGATGGGAGAGAATCCAAATCCTTATTTTTCTTAATATTTTTTTCCGGTATAAATAATTGTGTAAACTGTTTTTTCACTTTGAAAAGAAAAAACAAAAAAATAAAAAACTTTTTTTATTCGTTTTCTCCCAAATCTCTGGAAAAAATCTTGTAATATTAATTAAAAAAAAAAAAGAAGCGAAGATCATCGATCCAGCAGCAAAGTCAATACGCTTGTGATTGGTAATTTCATCAATCCCCAGATTTAACTTCAATTTCAATATTTTTATTTATGTGAATCTTCGTTAGAAATTGAAATTGATATATTTATGTTGATTGAGTGAGAATGTGCTTTCTTGTTTATCTGAATTTTTATCCTTCCACTTGTATTCCAAATTGTTTTTTTAGGTAATGGATGCACTTTGTCAATTTAGTAATATTTGAGGAATTTTGAGTTCATCGTGTTGGGCGGAGCTAGAATTTTGAGTTTATGAGTTCTGAATTTAAAAAAAGTGAAGTTTAATGGGTTTTGGCTCAATAAGTTATACATATTAAGTGAATTTTCTTCATTTTTTTAATTCTGTGTTTTGCTTGGGTTTGATGCACTTGAACCGATTGTCCACGAGGTAGTAGTAAGGTCTGCGGAAATAGCCTCTTACTTCCATGAGGTTGTGGTAAGGTCTGTGTACATTCTACCCTCTCCAGACCCCACTTAGTGGGGTTTCACGGGTATGTTGTTGTTGTTGTTACATATTAAGTGAATTTCTTAATATAAATATAGGGTTTTGATCAAAGCTATTGAGCGTGTAGCTTAGCAATTTTGTTAAGGATGTTTAAAAGCTTAGTATATATTTTTAAAAAAGTTGTTTTGACCCTGTATATGCAGTATTATTTTCTGTATGTACAATGTAGTTTTTCGACGAAGGTTCTTTGATTGACCACCCTTGAGTCAATGTAGCTATGCCACTGGCTAACACACCCGTGTCAGGTGTTCTTTCATGATGGTCTTTGATAAGTTTGAAGTGGAAACTGTTGTGGGGTGAATCCCTTTTAAGAATCTTTTTAAGTAGCTTAAACATGCCATGAGTCAAGGAGACCTCCTAAATTATTTATTGAATTTGCTTTCTTGAAACTCTTGAATTGAGCATACCTTGTTGTTTTCTATGGTTAAGGGACACAAAGTACAATGTAGGGGCAGGGAAAGCTACTTCATTTGGGGTAGGTGCCAAACATGATCATAAATTAATGGAAATTTGCAGTTAGCATGGCATACTGCATAAGTTAGTATCACTTGCGGGAAGAAGAAATGGGGAGGACATTAGAAACTTGTTAGGCTGCATCAGTGTAAAATCCTAATGAGTGAGTGCTAAATATAACTAAGAGTCCATCATCTGAACAATATAATATTTCAATTTACTCTGCACATTTGAATCATTATATCAAATTTGATGTCGATCTATTTCTCTACTCCCCTTATGAATATCATTTACTCTTTTTACAGTCTCTACACTTCAGGCGTGTCTTTCTTGCATTGAATAGTTTCAGAAATTTTAAAAGAACGTCTTCAAAATCACACATCTTTGCAAACTTTGAATGATTTGTTTTAAGTAACATAGAAGTTGCGGGTCTACAATTTATTACTCAGAGAAGACTTGAGCGTAAATTCAGTTATTTCTTCTATTTGTCATATGTTTTGAATTGGTCAATTAGATATTTGAGAGCAGAAGTCATACGATTTCAAGATAATCTAAAAGATTAAAGTGCATTTTAGAAATGGTGCTCGCTATCTCTCTTTCTTGAACAAGTAAAGGAAAGCCCCGAGTTATTGGAGCCGAAAGCAGGAAAGTCCCATAAAAAGGTCTTGTTGGAATCCACTGTCCAAATAACAGAAAGTACGAACATTTGTAATATTTCCCACTTCAGATCTGCAAATTGAACTCTTACCATATTGTGTTTTGTTGTAGTTGTATGATTGTGAAAGCAAGATGGTGAAGTTGACTATGATTGCTCGTGTGACTGATGGTCTTCCTTTAGCGGAGGGGCTGGATGATGGCCGTGATATTCAAGATGCAGATTTCTACAAACAGCAAGCCAAGTCCTTGTTTAAGAACCTCTCTATGGGCCAGATTGAGGCATCAAGGATGTCTGTAGAAACTGGGCCTTATATTTTCCAGTATCCTTTTATTTTGTTTCATTTAACATCTGTTCAATGTTCTTTGTGTGATTAAATCTCTCATATCAATGCTTACCGAAGTTTCTCAAAGTGCAGAGTTATCTTTTTAAACTTTATTTCTTGAGATGAGTACAAGCTAAGTAACAAAATGGTCGCTCCAAATAGCTTCTCTGAATTACTCATAGTCAAGATAATGAAATACTGCAGAATTTTGTCACTTTGTTTATGCACTTGTTAGTGAAACTGCATTTTTTTAATTTTTGGGTGAAAGTAGGTCCATTAGAGAGTCCTGAACAGGTTTCCCCCCCTTCTAAAAATAAGTAAATAAAATTATTTGCCAACTATTGCCAGTGTCTTTGTTGCAGTTATAATCAGCACAGCTTGTGGGAGAACTGTAATTTGGTATACGCATGAGTGGATTGTATAACATGTGCAGTTAGTGTTGCAAAATTTAGGGACAACTAGGAGTTTTCGTGGTATTAGCATAAGCAACGAGGGTTCCTCGGGTTGCCTTTGATAAATTTACAAACCTGTTAATGTGTTGGGATAGTTCTTGGTAGATAATTTTGCACAAGATATGGTTCTGTACAAATAATATTCAATCAATTTTACCAATAGTCGCATCATGGGCGGATTAAAAATGAACAAAAAACCTGCCTTGATCCTTATCTTCCAAAGTACCCACAAAATAGGCAAAGGGATGAAGGATGGATCCGGTTAAGTGCTTTCGATGAACCAGGAGGGATCTTTTTTTGTTTTCGTATTGGCAGACTTATTTCTCTTATCACGTATCCCTCTTCTTTTTCTCTTTCAACCCAATTTCTTTCTCAATCTAAAGTAGTAATTTGAATGACATCTACTCGTGGATACACAGGAACTGATAAATTCATTTTGGAAATGCAGAAGCTAATAAATAAGCACACTACAATTTGTTCTTATTATTAGTGGTCTGTTTTCTGGCTTTTTTCATGGTATGTGTGTTACCCATGTGAGGACTATGTATTCATTTTCTGGATTAATAGTAATATCAATCTTGTAGATGGAAGTGTGATTTATTGAACAAAATCTCATGGATGGTTAGATGTACATAACTACTGCTTTTTGACACTAAAAGAAGGTGTTCTCTGGGGATTTAGTGTTCTCTTAACTGGTTCACTCAGTTATAATATTGAAGGCCGTGTTTGTTATTTGACAATGTGTGACCGCTCTTATCCCAAGAAACTTGCTTTTCAATACCTAGAAGACCTCAAGAATGAGTTTGAGCGTGTCAATGGGAGTCAAATCGAAACTGCTGCTAGGCCATATGCTTTTATTAAATTTGGTATTGTCTTGTCTTTAATGTGCACTGTTATAATTTCTAATTGATCTTCTGTTGAATATTAATCTTTTTTCTTTCTGCAATTTGTATTTTTCTCGTTTCAAAAAGATACATTCATACAGAAGACAAAGAAACTGTACCAGGACACCAGAACTCAGCGCAATATTACAAAGTTGAATGATGAACTCTACGAAGTTCATCAGATAATGACTCGAAATGTACAAGAAGTTTTAGGTGTTGGTGAAAAGTTGGATCGTAAGTTTCTCATTCCAATGTTTGCCTGACCTCATTACCTTCTTATAGTATCTGGAAAGCTTCTTGTGCCATTGTTAGCACTACCTGATTGATCTTTTAAATATCTGTGATGCTACTAATCCTCAATGTCCTGCTCTGTCAGTTTGCCTTGAAAAGCTACCGAATGCTGTCTGACAGCTTCTTTATTTACAAACATTTAGGGGTCGTTTGGTAGAATGTATAAGAATAATGCAAAATAGGGTGCATTAGTAATGCTTGCGTTAGCAATGCTTGCATTAGTTATGCAAGCATTATTTCTTATACACTATTTGGTTTGATGTATTAGAAATAACAAATCTTGCATAATTTCTATTTAAAAATATATGTTGACAAAAATACCCTTCACACTTTATTTATTTTTACATTTCCTTTGCAACAAAGTTCTTTGCTAAAACATTAAAAAAAGATTTCTTTGCTAAAACATCATTAACTCTTCTTTTTTTTCTTTTTTCAAAACAATATTAAATAGTTGTACTATTTGAGTCAAAATATTTTTGTGAAAAGTTGGCAATTTTTTTTTTATCAAATTATCGCCACAATAGTAATTTTTTTTATTAAACTATGTTGAAATTATATTATTTTTTAAAAAAAAAGATACTTAAGAGGCCATAAAGTCTATTAAGAGTTTAAGACACCAACAAATTAAAAGACATTTAAAAAAAAATAAAAATAAAAATAAAACATATGACAAGAAAGAAAATGAAAAGAAGAGAAAATGTTGGGAAATGTTTTAAAAAAGCTTTGAGGGTAGTTTTGTAATTATTTAATCTAATGCAAGTGTTAAATGCTATGTATTACTAATACCTAGAATTACTTGGTATTAGTAATACACAACTTAATACACAATAGAGTGTATAACTAATGCAAGCATTAGTTATACATGACAAGAAAAAGTGTACCAAACAAGGTAGTACTAATACACACACCTAATGCATGCATTATATTTCTCAATACACTCTACCAAACGGCTCCTTAATACTTTTATTTTCTGTCATTTTTAAGTTTATTGTTATCCTGATATAGTTAGTGGTAGTGCTTATTTGTTATGTCCAAGGAGTCTTGCAAATATGAAACTTCATAGTATACTTCCTAGTTCAGTTATAAAGAAATTTTGAGCTCCAAGTTTTTCACTAATGGTGCACCAGAAACAAGTTGAAAGGAGTGTGGAAGACATGTCCATTGTGGTTTATTCATCCTCCTTAGACTTCAAACTTTTTTTAACAACTGACTTTGGTGTGAGGTTCCTCTACATTGTGATATAGTGTATATTGGTATATATGCCCTTTGTCAATAACCAAAACAAAACTGACTTTTCTGTAACTTAATTTGATGACTTGTAAATATAGATTCCTCTTTTCTTCTCTTCGTTATGTGCTCCTGGAAAGGAAATTTCTGTACTCATTCATCTTTGATCATAAGGCTACCAAGTTAAAGCCTTCACATGTATTTCTTTATTACATATGTTCTTTCTTCTCACGGCATGATTAGGACATACAATGGACAACTATTTTCAGATGAGCTATTATCTTAGAAATCCTGTATTCTCAAAAAGTAGGTTGTTGTTCTGCTACTCACTTATGGTGCAAAGAGTGGAGCAAAATCAACTTGTATTAAAATAAAGTTAAAAGAGTTGTGTCAGCTGTGGCATTTTATTGCATCATAGAAATAAAAAACACACATCTAAGAACAGAAAACAACAAAAGAAAATGATTTATATGACTGATACCAACTAATTCGGATTAAGGCTTATTAATTGTTATTACAATAGATCATGTGTTTGTCAGGAGTCTTTTTATTCTAGTTAGAGACTCGTATGTCTGTTTAGGGGTAAAGTGAGATATAAAGAACCTCCAGTTTTAGAGATCTCTTATTTTTCTTGAAAGACATCATTATTTCTTTAATTTTTATGCATGATTCTTTTTTTCTTTTTTTTGAGAAATCCGAGGGTTAGTTGGAATGAAATGCATCCTGAATAAAGAGGAACTTTACAAAGATTCTTTTAGTTTACCCAACTCATTTGGAACTGATATAGTTGATTGATTGAATATAAAACCAAAAGCTCATGTATGCTTTTCTGTCAGTCATAACTCATAAGACTTGTAGCTTTAATATAGATTAACAATCATACTCTTCTATGATATACATTTGTTATGTAGTTGGTTGAGTTCTCCCTCTTTTTTCATCCTTCTTATGTTCATCGAACAGTCTCCCATTGTTTATGTTTGATATTAGAGATTTGATTGTTCAACTATGAAATTGTGCAGAGGTCAGTCAGATGTCCAGTCGCTTGACATCAGAATCCCGCATTTATGCTGATAAAGCAAGAGATTTAAACCGTCAGGTTAGTGTCATGGAAATTTTGAGATGATACGATCATATTCTTAGCCAAAATGTACTTTTATCCTTTAAAAAAAGTGTACTTTCTACTTTGCATTAGTTGGAATGAAAAATGGTGATGTAGGAGGATTTAAAGGAACATGAAACTTGGGATTTGTTCTTTACTTTCTGATGTGCACACAGATGCATATGATGTAGGATGTCACTGTAGAAGATTATGGGGCTCGATATGTCCAAGTTCATTGTGGATGAAAATAAACGAATGTTCAACGGAGTATTTGAAGGCCTGTTGATAGCATGTGCTTTGATTCTTATCACATGCTATTAAGAAATAGAATGGATAAATGTTTAACCATGATTATCACCAGCAAGGACTTCTGTTTCCTGCCATTGCTCTTTGAATCTTGCACTTAGTTTGGTCCTCATTTGTGCTTTGACTAGGACATACAACAGAAAATGGCAATGAAACTTTGACCATGTCTAGTTCTAGTTTTAGGTCCCATTTCATTTTCTTAAGATTCAATTTGAATCCTAAACAATTATGACGGTTTTTTTTCTCAACATTTGAATATTTAAAACATGTAAAAGGGCAGCTCAGTGCACAAAGCATCCCGCGTTCAAACAGAGTCCGGGGAAGGGCTGCACCCTATGGGGTGTGATGTCGAGTGTAGACTGTCTACCCTAATGCAAACATTAGTGTCTGCTTTCATGGCTTGAACATGTCTTTATTTAATAAATTAATAATATAAAATTCAAATAAAATATTAACGAGTTATATTATATCAATAAATATTTTTTTAAAATCATATGGCGATTGGTGGTGGTGCTTGTGGGTGCCGACTTGGGTGGTAGTTAGTGGTGGTGATTCTGGGTGGTAGCTAGTGAATAGTAATAATGGTGGCTGATAGTATTAGTAATGGTGGTGGTAGTTGTTGGTGGCCATCGATTCTTGTTTTTTATCTTCATTTTCCCCTAAAAGCGGAGGAATGTCTCATTAGTTATAACTAACCATTCCATTAAACAATTAGAATTTGAAATAAATATAGAATGAGAGATATATATAATATAGAACTGTAATAAAAAGTATTTCAAATGCCAAAAAAAGAAATGAAAAAGAATATTTGCCATTCAATTCAAATTGAAAATCAAAGAATAGTAACAATATTTACAATGAGATTATAAATGGTGACGAGTAGTGGTGACGGTTGACTATGGTGATTAGTGGTTGTGGTAGTTGATAATGAATAGCATCGTAATGATATTAAGACTTTGTTATATATTTTACTCATTTAGATCTATTCATACCCATAACTAGTGAATACAAGAATAAAACACTAGTTGATTGAGATTTGAAGTATTATGATTCGGGTCTAAAAAATAAATGCACTTAATGACTAAAATTTGAATATTAAATCCTACTATCAACGGATATAGTGAGGTCTCGGGTTCGAGCCCTGGGTATGGAAAAATCCTTGGTAGGGAGTGCAAAATTTGAATATTAAATCCTTGCACTAGCATAGACATGCAGTCATGTATCACATGTGGATGGTCTTGCCTCCAGTCTTAATCAATATGCTTCTTTTGTTTTCTTATTTGCAATCACTTTTAAAATATTGATTCATTTGTCCATAACTTTAGGCTCTGATTCGGAAATGGGCACCCGTGGCTATTGTCATTGGAGTTGTTATTCTCCTCTTCTGGGCAAAAAATAAGATTTGGTGATGCGACTATACCATATGCAGCTTAGAGAAGTGTTGTTACTCTTTGATACTTTCTGATTTTGCAACATCAAACTGTGTAGCAACCGATAGATCACTTAACATTTCAAGGTGGCTACCGTGTTGTGCGTGCAATGAAGAGAGTTTTTTGGCAGATGAGAATGAGCTTGATAATGTAAACCATGATGAGCCATGTTGGTAAACATTGACAAAATGATATTAATCTTGATCCTCTCAGCATATTTTGCCTTGCTTAACTTCAAAATTTGAAGTGCAACATATATTGTAGTGTTGAGTTGATCAGTTGCAACTTTTGATATATTAAAAATACAGCTATAAGATTGCAGTGTTGATGTTTAGTTTCTTTTTTCTTCTTCCCCATTTATGCATGCTAATGAAGTTCTGATGTTTATACACAAGTCTTGATTATAATCGAGTTGAAGCAAGAAATACTGACTACCGTGCAACAATTTCCAGAAAATGCCAGTGTTGTGCAACGATTCATAACCTTCTAAAACCGAAAAACCAAATTTTTGATAAAATCGAACCTAAGAACCGAGCGTCCACCCCAAAAGCTAACCACAACAGGACTACTTGCATTTGCAGTATTCATTTCGACAAAACACCAGTAGGCTGGTCAAAGTAACAAAAACAGTTCCTCATTAGTGTGGAACTTCCATTCTAAAAGGGATTTACTTGTGCTTTTAAGCTTAACTTTACTAGCTTCTTGAAAAGGAAAGAAAAATGAGGAAATAGACATTCTCTTTTATTGAGAAAAAATTGACCCAAACAGATGAAATATTTGAGTAGAGTGAAAGTTCTGACTTAAGGTAATTCTTATGAGCAAGAGTTCTCATGAATAGGAAATAAGTAGAGGACATTTTGGAAAATTTAGTACTTGCATATAAAAGAGTGAATAAAAAATGAAATATTTAGTGATTAATCCATTATATTAGAAAAAACAAGAATAAAAGGGAAATAAGTTTCACTTAAATCAAAGCAGAGGAAGTATTGCTCATCTTGCAGATAACTTAGATTATCTAAACAAAATCTTAATATGCAACTATAAGCTAATAGCTTTTCTGACTTAATAAAGCAAAATTTCCCTTAACTCGAATTTCAATAGACTACAAAAATAAATACACACATCCACTTAAATTTACGCAAGCCTGACAAGTAATTAAGCTTCTTCTGGTCTTCCATCTTAAACAAATCAAGAAGTTGGTTCCTCCTCAAGCTCCATTTTGTGTATTGTATATTCCCTCTCAAACAACAAAAATTCCTGCATGAAATGTGAGTTTCAACTTTAGTAGCAGTATCTAATTATTGTATAGCAGAAATTAACCGAATAACAAGATAACAATATTAAGCAATGATTTCATTATTGTGGTTCCAGAGAATCCAATCGTACTCTACAAATGGTTGCACACTCTAATCTACACTAGCAAATCATGGTGTTGTTATCTCAAAACATCCTGCTCATGACAAACAGCGGAGATATGTTGGCTGTAACAGAAGCTAGATATTACTGTCATTAAGCACTAAGGATGTGACCAGATGATAAATGAAGTCGGAGCTGTGGGGAGGATGAAGGGAATCAATCACGGTCACACAACTTGGTCAACAGCATCAAAGGTTAGGAATAATAACTACTTGGGCTTGAATAAACATTGGAGAACCGATAGAAAATCTAAGTAGTTATAGAAGAGTTTGTGAGTGATGCATGAGAGCTGATGCAACTTTGGCAAACACAACAGTCATCTTAGTTGATAGGAAAGCTCTATTATCTCTTTTCCACTGCATAAAGGGTAGAAGCCTGAAAGTTAGCTTACCTGCAACTGATTCTGACTGAAGAGACGAAGAAATCCAATTTCAGGATCTGTGACAAGGTTGATCAACTCATCATGGTTATTAGGTGGATTACCAGACTCCACGAGTGAGACAGAAACCTACAAAAGAGCTCAACAGATCAGAACTGGGAGAATAAACAGATACGTCCTTGTAGTTTTTGCTCTATTCAAACGTTCAGAATTGTCAAATAAGATAATGAAAAGTTGTGGTTAGCATTTGATTTAGATGATAGCGCACACAATATTATCAATAGTTAGAAATTATTAGTTCCAATAGAAAGCTCACCTGCATACACCGCAGAATGACTTCAGAGATGCAACACCTACGACAAAGACCATGCACTATGTAGGTTGCAGGGCCTCCAATAGAACCATCACCGTCAGAATACCAAGCATCTAATCGAGATATCTCCATTGTAACTCCAGCTTGAAAGCGAACAAGCTCCCCTTTAACAAGAAACAACATAATTTAAGAAGATGAAGGGGTAATATATAAAACAGAAAGGGAAAGGGAAAAAAAAAGCAATGAGCTTCATCAGAATTCCCGTTTACAAGTCAAGCCAACTAGCGCATTCTCATGCAAATGAGCTGTAGAAGAAGTTAGTACTAGCTTAGTAAAAAGAACTGCCTCCCAGTGATTCTATGGTCCATAAGGTCAAGAACGGATTAAGAACTGCATAATGAGATTGACTTCAAATGGTAAAAGATCTGATGATGTGTTTTGGACTTATGGTGAACTTAGAACTATATAACAGGGGTAAAAATTACAAAAATCAAACGATCAAAGGTTTTGACAGTAGCAGATACTCATACAACACCATGTCAATCAAGAGATTTGATATCACTTGAGTTTCAACAAACCTCATTGGATTCATTGGTAATACTATACAGGTAAGATTCTTTCCCAAAAGTCGCGGTCATTGTCTTGATCCATATATGCTATGAGGAAAAAACACTAAGAGGATGAGGATACTAATTAATGATAGTACAGTTCATAAAGCAACTATACATAGGGAATTGAGAAGCATGTTCAACCAAATGAAATACAGATGTTATAACTTTCTTTATGTGCAATATATGAGCACAAACTATATACTGAAAATAAAATAGTACCTAGACACTAGCAGAATAACTATTTGAATCCATTCATTGAGCACAATCTATATACTGAAAATAAAGTAGTACCTAGACACTAGCAGAATAACTATTTGAATCAATTCATAAACTCATTCTCAAGAAGTCAGCAGTACCATACTATGACCTTACTTTCTTTCCACAGAGAGCAAGAGAATCAATATTGACTGATCATACTTGAGCTTAGCAGAGTTTTGCCAACATAATAGTCAGATGGTGTGACAAGATTTAAAGAGGTTGATTCGAATTCAAAATGACACTTGGTTCATTAAAAATGTTTTTCTAGAAAATTATATTTTCCTTTACAAAATCATTCTCCAGTTTTGGTTACCATAAACTGTGGAAATATATCTCTTGAAAAATATTTTTTTACAAGGTAAATATATTTTCCACCAAGTGGGAAACTGATAGAATCACACATGGACAAAAGTCATTTCTTATACAATATCCCAACTCTTAATCCATAACAGCAGTTCTAATCAACACGACATTGTAGTCAACTGGAATTTGTACTCTGGTCTTCCAGGTTTGCACCCACTCCAATGTGGTGGAGTTTGTTGTTCAGGTAAATATGTCAATTTTTTGAGAGGTGCTAAAACAGTGTGTAAATCAAACAAAATGTGGTCTAGGAAGCATTAAGTAAGCACAGGTGAAATGAGAAAGTAAACACAGATAAAAAAGGATAGAAAAGAAAACACATAAAATTGGAGGAAAGAAAGAACAAAGAAGATGGAACACCAGAAAACTAATTGAAAACTACAAATCAAGATAAGGCTAAAGCAATTTAATATCAAGGCCTAAAATACACAACCTGAAACTAATTGAAACTAACTAGTGGCAAAAAGGGAGAAAAAGATGAAATGAAAAAGAATGACACATAACTAGTGATATTTGAAAGCACACAGCAATTTGCAGCTTAAGATGAATGTGGTCCTAAAAAAAGCTCCAAGAAGACAATCGTATCAACGGGAGGCTTTGCCAAACTGGGAGAAGGTTATTCTTAAAAGTTAAAACAAGTTCATCAACCAGAGAATCTCATACCTTTAAAACCAGCAGCAAGCATTGCAGCAAGAATACCACCATCATGGAACTTATGTGACCCAAGCCCATCGTTTTCTGTTGCTAAGCAGCGCAATACAACCTCGACACAATAGTTGTCTCTGGATGATATAGAGACACTCACCTGCACAAACATTAACACAATGCCAATCACCAACATTATTATGTTTATGTTGAAGGTCAAAGTTTTCCTAAAGCATAACCTTTTGCTTGAATCAAGGTTTAATTTACTGTTGATTTAAATATTTTGTTTTAACCGAAAAGCCTAATAGGTTGCTTGGATTGGCTTATTTTGAGTGCTTTTAAGCCAAAATAGCTCTTAAGCACTTTTGGAGTGTTTGGGTAAATAAAGTGCTTATAAGCACTTGGTTTAAGCTAAAATGATAAAAATAAGCCAAAAGCCATAATAAGGCTAGAAACCCATTACAAAGGGTATGAGCCTTATAGCTGGATGAGTATGTGTACTATCTATTACTCTTATTTTAGTTAACCTGCCTAAATATCAGTGTATGGACTATCATATTCTATAAAAATCGTTACACCAATAGGCCATAACCAAGATAGATGTATTCATGTTTAAGTACATTTGCTAGCTAACATGTCCATTCCGACATCCCCAACACCCCTTTTCTGGCACTGATATCTTGGCAGAGAGATTCCATTTTACCATTTCTAAAGCTCACTAAAACTTATCTACTTTTGATAGGTACCTTGATTAATGGAAAATTAGACCAACATGGTCCAAGACTCCAATTATAAATAAAAGTTAGACACAAAAAGAAAGAGAGGACACTCATGTATTGGACATGTCCTCACTGGAAAAATTAGCATACCATTATTTGGCGATTTAATACTTCTTCCTCACTGACAGAAGAGTAAAGGGCACTCATTAACGTTGTACATAAGGTGGCATCGGGAGCCATACAATCACCAGCTGATGAACAAAGCATCGCAGTTGCATGCAACTCCAGGAAAACAGGTTCATCACTTTCCAATACGTGATCTTCAGTTGGAACTAACCATGGATTTTCTTGCCCTAAGATACACATTCAGCACATTAATTTTGTGGAAGCCCAACAATTCAACTGTAAAAGGCATACACTTGAGAAGAAATTGAGAGCCAATGTGTGGGGTAGACGAAGAAAAAATGAGAGACTTTGCAAGGGGTAGGCAAATCATTTATGAGAAAGCAATACATCTTCTAAGACTAGATATCTTCTGAACAATTCTTTCTCACAGAGGTTACGTTCACTCACGTTGTAGAAGCGAGAGTGATGTATCAAGAGTTTCTCTAGCTGCTATAACTTCCTTCTGCTTTTCCTCATCGGAGAGTTCAACTGGTGAAATTTCTGCATTCTCTAGCTCAACCTTCAGCCAGTTGCGATAAGTTGCATCACATGAATAGAACTCACTCTGATTCAGAAAAAAATAATATTACGATTAAATTATACAAGATCGAAGAAATAGCAAGCAAATTAAAGGCATCTCGAGATCTTCTGTAAAATTCTCAAAAGCATACCCAGTCCTGGAACTCCTTTAGATTCTCCGAGAACTCATGACTCTCAATGGAAACAAGCTCATCTGATAGTTGTTTCAATGGCTCAGCCAGTAAACTGAGCAAAGTATGAGCACCAATGGGCATTGCTGGAACCCTCCACATTGAAATAAGAGCAAATTCCCTGAACAGCACATTGCTGTGGAAGTAGTTGAAAGTGAATCCCAATTATATGTTAGGGACAAACAGTGAGCAAAAGTACTTAAGCATCCAAAAGATTAACAAACATTGGTGGAAGGGGGACGCAACAGCACACAAACTATTGAGGTAGGGCATGTTGGCAAAGAATGAAAGCTGAAAAGAAGAGTATAATGGAGAATTTAAAATAAGAACTCCTGCTAGTTTACTGATTTAAAAAAAAAAAGGTACTCCTGATGATACATATGTATACACAAACTCAATACAGTTTAGGATCAGAACACATTCAACCAAACGAGTTGCTTCCTATTTGCAGATGGGAACGTACTGTTGGGGTTTCTCTCCCTTTATTCGTTTTTTTTTCTGGGGGGGTTCTACAAAATTACCTTACCCATCAACTGCATGTATGAATCAACATTCATGATTTTATCGTTCATGAGATAACCAAATACAGAGTGGAGGGCATGATCCTTTGAGTCACCTCGAGGAATAATAAATTAAGAAAAAAAATAGGGAAGAAAACTGACCTGTGCATCAATGCCCGGAAAAGAAGTTTCATACCGACAGACGTAGAATTATTGATTGTTGAAGGAGGTGTAAAACAAAGCCACTGAATTACCATAGCTTTCTGAAGGCTCTGCAATCGATGCTGCTCTGCAACACCAGTTTCGCTATCATATTTCCCAACTCTAATTTCACGAGACCTTGAAAGAACCCTGTTTAAAATAATTATAATTTAATGCCAAGTCCTTTGAAGGAATTCTATTTTGCATGATTTCAAACTCACAAAATATGTGTGAAGAATAAAGGAACCTTTCAATGATCTCCTCAAAACTGCCCTTTGAATCATCTTCTGGAGCAAATGGCAAGTATTCAATGGCAGAAAGGAATATTTTGTATCTAACATGAGCACTGTCAACAATGGAAAAGCGACAATGGAATCAGACAGCAACTTAAGCCATTACAAACAGTTTAAATAAAAATCTCTGCAAAAGTTCCCTAGTAATGATCAAGCAGAATGAACTGTTCCTGAGTCATAAAAAAAAAGAACTTCTCCCACAGTATAAGGGTTTGGAGTTTGGACAACAAAAAATCATTATGGTTTGTTGCTGCCATGAGATTTATTTATAACTTTTTACCCTATTGTTTTTGGACAAGTTCTTATTTATGATGTCCAACAAAAAGTCATTATTGTTTGTTATTGCCATAATGGTTGCTTTTCCAAAAAGAAAAAATTAAAGAGAAAATAGGTCAGGCATTATATAGGTAAATACCTGCTATTCAGTCTCAACTCCATCATATGCACAAACAGATCAATACAACGATGACGAGCTAACTGAGAAGCATAAATCCCAACCAACTCTTCATGTTGCTTTGTAAATAGAAACATAGCATACCTGCAATTGCAGTTCAGGCTTCAGAAGCAGATAACATAGTGCTAAAAAAAACCACAAACACTGGATATTGGACTATAACATTTGAAAATAACACTGAAAATAGTGCAGTACTACTTTGAGTTCTTACAAAAATGGAGCAGATATACTTGACACAATGAAAAAAAAATGACAGATGAAGACATCAACTCTTCATGAAACGTGTCACAAAAGGCAAATCCAATCAATCAGGAACCAACATAAACAATATATTGATGAATAACCAATATATGGTATCAAGTCTAGTTTATTTGTTTGAGTTTGGAGTTTAATGATTGCAAACCCACCTCAGTCAGAACTCCATTGGATTTCTTAGTCGATTTGGTATATCATAGCATAAAGATCTTAAATGTTTTATCGTCTTTACCTAGTGTTATGCACATGAAAGGATCTTGGAACAAATAGCTTTGTATCTTATTACGATAAATTTCTCAATAAATTGTTTGTCTACAAATTCTATTTAGATTATTGTCATGAGAAGGATATGTGAAGATTGCATATCAAACAAGAAACTTTTGTTAGGACAGGTTTATATATTTCATCACATGTATATTTTGTAATTAGGTAACTACTTGATAGTCTAATAGAATTGTTATTTTAGGCTGCCACCTAATGTAAGGTGCGTAATATAATCAGCACAAGGAATTTTACCATGGAAAACTTGTTGAGGGAGTAAAAAACCACGATCTACCCTTGTAGGATTTACATTCAAATTTCCACTAAAAACTAGAGCAATTTTAGGTTACAACTCTATAACCAAAAAGATAACTCCTTAGTACCTTACCCTTCCTAGTTGCAACTGCCCCTTTCAAGATTCTACCCAAAACTTGAAAGCCTTTACAACTCAAGAAACAAAAACCTATTACAAATCTTCTATGAAAGTAAATAGGTTACAATTTAAGAACAATCAACTGAGCAACTCAAGAACAAAAGCAGAAGCTTCTTAGGAACAAGTTCTCTTTGTTGTCAGACTGATTCTCACAAAGCACTCCTCACAGTGAATACTATTGCTAAGAGCACAGCTTGATCTGTGCGAATAGCGTCCTCTTCAATGGCATCAATATGGTTTTTATATAGGAGAGGTGATGGTTGAAATCCTATTATCTTCTTGTTCCAAAACCCATTGGAACTTAGTCAAGAAATTCAATCCCAATTGCACTTGCGACCTTCACCTGTGATTTCTCCTAATCCAAAGCTCTCCTTTTGTGCAAATATGATAATGCTTCCATGTTGAGTTCTTGTTCCTTGATCCACACGTTTGTGTCATAAACCAAATTCCTCAAGGAATACTTCTTGGACTTGGAATATGCTTTGCGTCAGCTGGTCATCGGCCGTCTCCCGTCTTCGCATCTCCAAAAGACGAGTCATAGAATATGTCTATAGAATATAAAATGATAAGCCTCAATACGAGTAGTACAAACTTCTAAATAATCGTTGCTCCATATATACTTCATCCTCGAGATCACCATAGATTAAAAGCGCTTTTAATGTTCAACTAATAAAAAGGCCAATGGCAAACAACAACCATGGATAGAAAAAGACGGACAGATGCTATTTTATCAACGGGGACAGATATCATTGTAATCAAGCCCAAAAAAATTAGATAACCTTTGGCAACAAGGCAGGACTTAATCGATCAATTGGGAGTATGTTGGGAGACACAAGTCATACAATATGTCTGAACAATCGAAGCTATCTTAGAAGATGTGTGTTATGTGCTTATGCTGAAGGAACTCAATATAATTGGACAAAGAAATGATCCAACTTCCTGCAGCACCCGTATCATCTTCAACCTTCCGTCAAGTGCCACAACAAGGCAATAGGAGCAAGATCTCACTAGAAAAGTAAAGTAATTGGCTTAGAAAAAATAATTCTTGTTGGTAAAACACTACATTTGGTTGGAAAAGTCAAGCATCCCATATAAGGAAGTTACAGAAGTTCTATGAAGGTCCTTGATACCAGAAAAAAAAAGGGGATGAACAATAAATTGAAATTTCCACCAAAAACTGGGACTAATAGTGTCGGGCCAGAGTTCCAATGATCGAAAATGAATGGAAATAGGGTGGATAGAGTCAGATTATGTAGATGAGCAACACAGAAAAAGATTCTCACCAAGATATGGTTGTAAATCACCACACATGTCGATTTTCTGCGGATATATGTGGGAGCGCATATAGCATCTGTTTCAGGTGGACTTCGTCTTGTTTTACTCACCAAAGAAATCCTAGTCTAACGGTAGCGTTATTTTATCACACCACTACCAAAATTTGAAGTTGAGTCTAATAGTTTTTCTCGTCACCGGAAAATGCACAGTGACTACACTTTCTTCATTCTTGATGTCGTTAATATTACATAGAGAATTTACCACAAGTGCTCTGATACCATAAGAAATAATGGAATGGGGTGGAGAAAACTCTGCTCGATCATTCTCTCAAGCCATTAGGGATTAAATAGCTAAGTCTACTTACTCTAAGGAAAAAAAGCGAATCAAATACACAATTACAAGGAGTATATCATTTACAAGATACCTAGATTGTCCTAGAATATCTACACGATACTAACCTCGATTCTTTTATGCGTTTTTTTTTCTTTAATAACACAATGGATGATTTAACAGTGAACAACCCATCCCTCCTCAACCCCCACCAACCTACATGAATCCTGAATAGAAGGTACTATGATTTGTTTGTAGAGTGCTTCCACCAAATTCTAGCACTCCCCGTCTCCCACTTTTGTATATTCCTTCTAATCCTGAGGTCTTAAAGTAAAAGTACCCACACACCCATATACCTTCCACATATGTTGGGAATTGGAGAATGGTGGTCCTTTCTCAAGAAAACCTCATTATGCCAAGCAGGGGCAGAGCTACGTGGAACCGAGGGGGGTCACCCGACCCCCCTCGCGGAAAAATTACACTGTATATGTAAGGTTAAATTCTGGTTTTATGGGTATATTAATTAAAACGAACCCCCTCAACACTAAAGAGAAGGATAGCGGAATGGTCAAGGGGTTCAAGTTCCGCCTGAAAGGGCTGATTTCGAATCTCGTCAGGCGCAATAGTTTTTTTCATCTTTTTTTTATGCTATAAAAGGGCTGAGAAGTTTTGGGCCCAGATTCCCAAACAAATGAAAAGGCCTCATTGGTTCAATGTGAAGCTTTATCCTTTTTATTTTTCATTATTTTCTTTTTATGCTATTTCTTTTCTTTTTTTTTTCAATTTGTCTTTGTTTAAATTTATTAGCCACATTCTTTGTAAATTTTTCTTTTAGATTCTTCTTATTTATATTTTTCATTTTGTTTCTACATAGTTCTCTTTATGTGTACTAAGTTGAAGAAACGATAAATATTTATTAAATTTTAAATTGAGTTAGAAAAAATATTTATATATAATAAAGTAAATTAAATTTAACCAAACGAAGAAATATTAAAATTGTGAATAGTTTTTTAAACAAAATCTATTTAATTTAAATTTTTTTCTTTAATTTCATTGTATTTTTTTTCAATTTTATTCTAAGGAGATGAAAATTAAACTAATCTTATTTGATTTATTGATCATTTGTTTTTTTACAAATCACTAACCTAGTAAATTGAATTAATTGAACTAAAAAAAAAGATGATGTCATTTATTTATTTTCTAAATATGTCGATTTTTACCCCTTTAAAAAATCTTGGTGATTTTTATAGTAACATAGATTGAAAGGGCACTAATTCAGAATTTTTTTAATAAAAAAAATCAAAATAAAATAAAACAAGACAAAACTTTAAGAAAAAAAGAGCACAAGAATTTGGAAAAAAAAAAACTCGATGGAGCATGGTAAAAAGTAAGAAGAACCTACACGCGGCATAACAAGACAAGTTAAATTTAGCAAGTTAAGATTAATATTTTTCTTTCCCATCTCACGTATTTATTACTTTATACTTCGAACCCCCTTAGCGAACATCCTAGCTCCGCCACTGATGCCAAGATGCTCACAAGAGATGAGACGGTTTTCCTGCATGATGCAGTTTGGAATCCCAGGGCACCAAGAAAGGTACGTTTCTTCGTATGGCTGGCAACTAGAGGAGCGATTATGACAGCTGATAATCTGAGGAAAAGGAGGATCACCTATGTTAGTTGGCGATTTAAGTACAGAAACTCGGGAGAGGATATGGCAACTATCCTGTCAGGTTGCTTCAAGGTTATGATGGATCATTTTGACATTGTTTGGACTACTGTGGTCTGTGGACTATGCCAGGGACGATAAAGGATGCGTTGTTTAGTTGGGCTTGTAGAAGACAGAAGAGAAGGTGCAAGACATGGAACATTGCTCCATTAGCCCTTATGTGGTTAGTGAGGAGAGAGAAATAGAAGACCTTATGAAGGAATTAAACATGATTTTGTACATTTGAAGAATAGCCTTTTTTATCCTTAGTTATTTTTGGTGCACCCATGAGATTCTGTTAGTGCGGAACTGTGGATGCATGGGTGTCCATTGTAGAGAACCATTTATTTTTGTAGATTCTCTTTCTTGGTATACTGCTTGTATAAGGGAGCATTTTACCTTTTTCTGATGAAATGATTCCTTACTAGATCAAGACATATGTTGGATTGTCAGTTCTCTGAGGTTTGATAATCTCACTACATAAGGAAGGGAGGCCCTTAACGTATCCTTACCAGACTCGTGGTTCAAAAGCTTATTTCATTGCCAACCCCGCCCCCATAAAAGCGATCAGACCACTAAAGTCTTCCCATCCCCTCATGATACTCCTTCACAAGCCACAACCAAACAAGACTATGAAAAAAATTCTAGTTATCCACCCTCTTCCGTTGTGTTAATACTCTTCTGCAACCACTTCCCTCTATAAAAGTGTGCACCTCCACTCCAAATCTACATAACTACTTCCCAGGCAAAAAAATTTCTAAAACTCTGAGGACTTCCACTCCTAGCCTTCCCACTTCCCCAACTCACTAAGTGTAACTTTTTGATATTATGTCAAAAAAGATTAAGAATGATGATAAAAAAGAGCATTGAAGTTGACTCTATTTTGCCTTATCAGTATTAAAGTTGATTCTCATAGTTCTTGAAAATCCAGATGAATCTCTAATTTTGTTTTTTTTGTGATCCATTGGAATCAGTTGAAAAATACATTTTAAGGCACTAGGGGAACAAAGATGAAGTATAATTCAAGAGACCTTGTTGTGTATGGTCTATGAAGTCTAACTTGATTGAAAATGTAAGAATGCTTCTAAGTTCATCGCATACAAATCGGTCGAATAATATTTTTGCAATTAGTACTAACTAAAGTAAGGCAAACTAGGTAGCTACATAATTTAAAAAGACATCTCAGAATCAATTGAATTACAGACATCGTAAACAAAGCAGTATAGAGCATTAATACAAAATGGTTGATAGGCATTACCACACATTTCCAAGCTTTTAGTTTTCTCTTAAACTAATAATTTGCGTACCACGAATCAAATAAAATAGCTACAGCAAACTTTAACTGATTTTCCACCAAAACTACATAAGATGCTATAAGCAGTGAATTATGGACATGTTCTCCAAAATGTCATTTTAAAGAAACACATGAGATAAGATGAAAAGAACATGAATATTGATTCCCTATATACCTTCTACATTTATCAATACCACCAAAAAAAGAATATGCTACATAGTACTTACATGTGAAGAATGAGGTCACCAACCGTCAGTAATTTCTCTCTAAAATCATCCTTCATTTGATCTTCAAGTAAGTATCGGAGCACAAGCACTAAGTGTGCACCAAGGCGCATCATTTGTGGGTCACCATGAGGTCTAAGCGTAAAAAAATGCACAGTCAGCATAAATCACATCAAACATAAACATTGTTTCCAAGAATACAAGTACACATGCATATTGTGATAGTATATTACTAAACACATGTATAGATAAATCACCCATGTAATTCTAAGTTCTAACTATCAAGGAAACAGATTATTTTGTAAGATCCAGGAGCCAAAAACAACAAAAGTACTTCTGGAAGCCTAACCCTTTGGACAATTGACATCAGGAAATATAACATGCTTAATATAGAGGGTAGCCACAGTATGTGAAGTGTCTGCTAAAAGATTTTATGAGGTGGTCACACAAAATTCAATACAGTGCCAGAATAGGTAGACATCCTGGTTTATATCTCACTACTACTCCCTCCGCCCCATATTAGATGGGCATCTTACTAAAAATATTTGTCTCATATTACTTGATCACTTACTAAATCAAGATAGAATTAATTAATTTTTTCTCATTTTACCCCTACAATTAATATGGCCTTTGAAAGTTTAAACAAATTTTGAAGACCCAAGAATTATTTTTTTCAAGAGGCAAATTAATATGAACGAAGGGAAATATAGTAAAGTTGATCAATCTATTAATGATTTCTTAATCACCGTGTAAAATAGAAAGTGTCCATATAATATGGGATAGAGGGAGTACCATTTTAGAAAAGGAACTTTATGTGTTGGACAAGAAAAAGAATGAGACTGAAACGTGAAGAGATGTGTTAGGACGTAATTAAACAAAAAAAAGTATTTTGTTTCTAGCAACTTCAACTTTTTGATGAGGTGGTCTTACAATTCAATAGTGTTAAAATACTGTCAAGATTCTCAAAGATACTCTCAAGAAGCTTTACAAAGACAATAAGAATCAAAAACAACTGCAGCATAACTAAATCTTGGTGTGTATAAGCAACAGCGAAACTCAGCTCATGTACAATGAAATGTGAAGGTTCACTTACTTGAAGAAGGTTTCATCATCTTCAGAAGGTGATATCCAAGACCATATGATGTCCAGCAAACTTGGTATGTCTCCTAACATAAGGTTCATCTGTTCAAAACGTTTAGTTAAAGCTGCAGAACAGATCAGTTCAACTAGAATACTTGGGAAATGATACCGTACTTAGCTAATATACACTAATTTCTTCTTCGTGGGGAAGATGTAATACTCCCTCTGTTTCAAAAAGAATGACCTACTTTTCTTTTTAATCTGTTTCAAAAAGAATGACCCTTTTCCTTTTTTGACAACACTTTGATTTCAGCTTTTCATGTTGGCATGTTTAAGGCCACAAGATTAAAGGGCATTTGGGTACATGTGACATAACTTTAATTTTGGCCCACAAGATTAGAAAAGTCTTCTTTATTTTCTTAAACTCCGTGGCAAGTCAAACTAGGTCATTCTTTCTTTTTTTTTGAGAAAGTTAACATAACTAGGTCATTCTTTTTGAAATGGAGGGAGTAACTTAGAATGACACCAAGGAAAAAGACAGGATACACTGTACCCAAAGTTATTACCCGCCCAAACTACTATATACACAGAACTGCTAAGGCAAAGAAAATGGAAGGAACTGCGCTTTTCTAAGACTGACACATGACCAAGTGAGGAAGTCCTAAAATACCAGATTTTGTGGTGCACAGAGATATGGGTTTAGCTGCCACAACAATACATTCAATGCGTACACATTGTGAATTTGTGACAGGATAACATCAAAGAAATATGCCATCAGAAATTACTTAAATCATAAGACAGACCAACTTTCACAGGCAGTGTTTCTTTGACATTCAACTCAATAGACTGTATAACAGCTTAACACCACATAGTATTTACAATTTGTAGCACTGAAGATAAATCTTTTTAATGTGCTACACTGCCTTTCTCATCAAGTGTACATAGTGAAGACTTGCATTTAACATAACCTACACTTCTGGAATTAAGTTGTTTGATGCAAATGATTGTGATTCGTGTGTATAGACTCACACAAGTACATTCGCTGGTAAGAGGCATCTTGTCATCAAAAAGGGGGGATACTAAATTTTCCAATTTCCAATAGATCAAAGGGACAAAATAGAGGCTAAAACAGATTAGTCTTCTAAAGAAAAAGTAAAATGGTTAATATACGATATGAAACGACTCTATACCTCAATTTGTCTCTGCTGCTCCTTGCACGATCGAGCAACAACATCATGCACCGTGTCGCTAGATTACAAAGAATTTTTACAGATTCCAGATAGGAAGTAGCAAAGAAAAATATGGAGCAAAATCTGGACAGCATAGTTACCTTGAGTGGAGTTTCTGAAGAAGAGCAGAAAGGTGCCTAGGTTGCTGATTCACAACTTGAAGTGGCCAACTATCAGGACCAACAGCTGGCTGAGAAGCGCCATCTGCAAAATCTGGACTAATTGCTTCTTCAAAATTCTTGAAGTGGTCACTTCCACCGGGTTGCAGGCGGGCCAATTCCACATCAACCTGAAAATCAAGCCATGATTTTGCCATGGCCCAGCAAGCAGACTGGAACAAGAAAATATTGATTTCAGTATCAAGAGCAACACTAAAATCAAAGAAGCAGCAGAAGGAAAAACAAAAGAGAAGTGGAAACCAAAGCTCCATATGAAAAATGCAAGCAAATGGTTGAAAATAAGTTCATCCTCCAAACAAAAGGATGAACCTAAATGCAGTAAGGCAATTTGTGATGAAAGAACAAAAACAGTTTATGCAGAAATAGTGCTGTCAACACAATCAAACCAGGTTAAGAAAATGTGCATTCAGATGCAAAAAAACACAGTTCATATTTTTAATTCAAATCTGAAATAGTGCTGTCAACACAATCAAACCAGGTTAAGAAAATGTGCATTCAGATGCAAAAAAACACAGTTCATATTTTTAATTCAAATTCAGTGAGTAGTTCTCTTACACTAAATATCTAATTTCTTAGTTCTAAACAAATAGCATATTCATCTGTAATATTTTATCAACAAATGTTTTGTCCATTAGTTACTGTTGTTGCTCCCTAAAGACAGAAATCATGAGCACTGAAACGCATACCTTAATGCCTTGGTCTTGCACCAAAACGTTGTTTAACTATGGTAAAGTACACTCTACAGCACCTAACATGAGGGCTCAAGTACACATCAAGAGTGTTGTTGTATAACTACAGTGAAGTGCACTGTACTGTACCTAACTTGAGGACTCAAGTGCGCATCAAGAGTGCCTTTAACAATAGTTGATAGAGGAGTATAATGCAAAGTTGACCATAGGACTATGGAATGGCAATGTGTATCATGTGGTTGAAGCAACTGTTTAAAGAATTGAAACTCAGAAAGTTGATAAAGATCAAGTTAATTTGTGAAACCAACTAGTCAACTACCATTGCATGTTGCTTCTAACTCAAACGCCTGATAGGATAAAGCACGTTGAGACTGATTATGATCTTTTCTTTTATCAAGTAGAAGATTTCATTGATAATATAACAAGGCATTATGGCAGCATACAAGAGGTATACCAAAAAAAGGAGAGACATAGAAAATATGGTTCTCCCCAAAAGACACCCAATCCTCTACACAAACAAGAACTACATGGGTGCACCAAAAGTAAATAAGGGATCAGAGACTATTTCTCAATTGAGCAAAAGCTCATCTCCACCCTTCAAAAGCTCTACTATTCTCTCTTTCCAAATGACCGACAAAAACCAACAGTAACATTCCAAGTCTTGTGCCTTTTTTCTCCTAGCTCCACTCTTCCAGCTGAACATCAACTCCTTCACAGATTTTGGCATAACCCAAGGAACACCAAACCATCTAATAATATAACACCATAACCTCGTGGCTAGTTTGTAATGCACATCCTCGCCTATCTCATTACATAGGAAACACCAGCTTATGCAAACAACCTTTCGTTTCCTAAGATTGTTCGTCATCACTATCACCCCCTAGTCGCCAACCACGTGAAGAAGCACACCTTAATCAGCACCTTAGGTATTCAGACCGAACTAAGGGAAACTATCATCCGCCCTAACCAGAAGCTTCTCATAGAAAGACTCGACAGAGAACACTCTGTTATTTCCCAACTCCCAACTCAAAGCATCGGGTCTGATTATGACCTTATTCATAAGAAGATACATTCTAAACACATTTCCAATAACAATTCATTACCTAGCAGATATGTCAACTAAAGCTTGCAGATTTCTTCTAAATCAACTCTATAAGAGTATCAATTGATTACCACTTTATTCATAAAAAGATACATTCTAGACGTATCTATACTAGTTTTGTGGTTCAATTCATTAGCTAGTAGATATGTTCACAACAGCACTCCAAGGATTAAGTACATGTGAAGCAATAATCTTTAATCTACAATTTAGAAGTGTAAGTATGTGCTCAGGTTTCTTAAGGACATATGTAGTCCATTTTACACTTTTGCATCTTTGTTTGTCAAATAATTATTTTATAGATTCCAGAAAACAGCGTAGTGTGCAATTCGCATAGAAATACAGCTTTACATTCACAATTTCTTTGTCACTTTTATTTTTTTTAAATCTACTTCACAGTGAATAAAATTTCGAGGAGGGCCATCCATCTAGATAACCCGTGATTAGGCCCTCCCTAGGGTTAGGGTCTAGTTTCCAGATGAAACCTCCTCATTTTAAAGTATTAACTGGGACCTGGACAGTGGGCCAGTTTTTTAGGGGGGTCTAGACCCATCCCATTTTCATTTCATGTATATCTAGAGTCTTTTCTTTCTCTTTTTTTTTTTTTTTTTTGCTCATTTGTATATCTAGAGTCATTATATGTATTTAGGTTCATTGTATAGAACATTCAAATGAACAGGCAATAATTAGGAGTCCTAATAATTACAAAATTGTATTAAAGAAATGGAATAATCTGATGACATATTGGAGTCCCTCCTGTCCCAATCTCAATGTTCCCTTCTAGAAGTAAAGTTTTAAGTTATGACAGTAATGATCAGAATCTGTACAATATCTATAAGACTAGTGAAGTTTCTAGAAGAGATCTAATCAACATTCAGCAAAATTCTCAATCCCACGGCTACCAAACCTGTAGTATCATGGATATTAAAACACAAAAAACACCGCATTTAGGAATGCAGGAATCTTATACCTCCCAATCCATACATGTTGGAAGAATGCGTTTCAGATTACTGCACTGGGCTGCATATACTGCTGCTTCATACTTCCCACCATCTTGATCAGCAATTCTCTTCAATATAGAGAAAACAAGTTCCATCAGTTCAACTGAAACCAATCCCGTCAACATAATCATAGATGGAGAACTATCCAGCTTAAACCCAACATATCTTGCATATAATATGAATAAACAATTATTTTTGGACGAAACAAAAGCTAGAAATGGTATAGGAAAATCTCATCACTTGAATTCCTATTTCCTACCTCGGAAGCACAATAGCAAGCCCATTTCCAGAGACGCCATTGATGACCAATTCCACTTTCCAGCTCAATGGCCTGTAAGGTTCTGTTCTTGCCATTTCTCACTAGGGCTTCCATGGAAGGAAACTGATCAAACCCTCTGAATGGAGATAGTGTGGCAGCTCTCCATGACTGTCAAGTTAATGCTTTTATCAGATAAAGGATATAGTGTCATACTTACCCAAAAAGATTGGCATACCTGTCCAGCTGACCGGCAGAGGCTGCATGCTTCTTCCAGTCTACCGGCCCTTGACAGAGTCCAGACATCCTCCAGAAGAGATTCATCTTGTTTCTACAGGTACAAGTAACATACACCATCAGTTGATGAGATATCTAGGCATCATGAAATCCACCAATATAGACTATAAACCCCCTCTAACAGTGGCTACAAAGATCTTGGTTTTTCCATTTCTTTTCTACTACCCCCCCCCCCCCTCTTCATATGATTAATTAATAAAGCAAGCAGGGAAACATGAGATGCATAATAAATGATACATACATTGAAAAGGACTACCATGAATGTAGATAGGTATAAAGAGGGTGGAAGAAGACATGAGATTCCCAGGAGAAAGCAGAAGCATGGTGGCTTATGCCATATCTAAGCCTACGCCTACAGTTCAAAGGATGATACAAGGTCTTCTAATAATTCTACATCTAGAGATAGTTTTTCTGTCAAAAAGAAAAATCCAACAAATTCTGACAATCCACAAAAATCATCAATCATCCAGAAAGAGATCAGATGCGGAAACACATATGCAGATAATGAGGTCAATCTATTTGCAAGAGAATACCTTGTCATCAGGTAACTGCTGAGCATGTTCACGCGTAGCCGCATCAAAGTCCAAGTGTTTAATTGTCTTTGGATTTGAAACACCTTTCTTCAGGAACCGTTGAGTGTGATGCCAAATTCCGGAGCTGGGGAGATAGGTGCCAACGTGAGAGCCTCGCACCTGAAAATGTAATTAAGTACAGCATAATCAGAAACAAACACCACTACAAGATTTCATGAAAAAGAGAAATATGTCTACTATAGCAAATAGAAACGGCACTGAAGATATGAGCAGTCTTTCCCCATTCATTTTTGGTATTTATGCTAGAGAATTAAAGGGGAGCCTTGGAATTCGAGCCATGGAAGCTGCCACTAATGCTTGCATCAGGGTAGATTGTCTACATCACACCCCTTGGGGTGTGGCCTTTCCCCCGACCCTGTTAACAAGGGATGCTTTGTGCACTGGGTCGCCTTTTGTGCTAGATAATTAAACAAACAAATAAACCATCAAAATCATCTCTCTTACAACTACGATTTTCGTGCAAACAAGTGAGGGAAGAAAAGGAGAAAAAGATGGCATCCCTTGGTTCCAGAAGAGAATGTAGCGAGAGAAAAAATAAGAACTTGAAACTTATGCTGCAACTAGAAATACCCCAACAGATAAATCTAAGTAGAAAATCTGATATAACATCAAAGATCTTATCCCAATTTAAAAAATCTAGGAACAAAGGCCTTTTTTTATCCATCCGACTGTCAGATTTTTTTCTTTTTTTTTTACTTCTTTATTTCATGGATCCCTCAGACTGTCTTACCATACCTTTCTGAAATGCTTTCATACTCCATTCATCCAAAAAAAACTGATTTCATGACCCAATAATCAAATCCAAAATGGGAATGCCATAAGAACAAAAGTATAATCAGTGTGTACAAACAGAGCAAAATAATGAGTATCAGAAAGAGAACAAACAGAGCATATACCAATGCAGACACAAAAGTATAATCAGTGTGTACAAACTGAGCAAAATAATGAGTATCAGAAAGAGAACAAACAGAGAAAATAGTACAGTAATCATTGAAGACAGTACCAATCATCTTCCTTAGACAAAGTAACTTAGTATATTTTTTGTTTACTCTTCACATTCCTTGATCACAGTGATAAACCTTAGGCTTGAGCTTTTTTAATTGTTTCCTTGGTGAAGTTCACTACGAAGTAAATCCCCATTTCTCACCATAATTCAACAATAATGCAGGTTAACAACCAAGCCACCTTGGATTGACTCAATTAAAGCTTTACTTAAAAAGAATTTCACCAGATCAGGGACAAAGTTGAGCCAAGTACAAGCCAAGGACCGAGACAAAGAAGCATAATTCTGTAGATTTTATTAGGTTTTCTGCGAATTTAGTGAAGGTCTTTACTACTAAACTATTGTCAAATAAATTTGAGATGAAACAATCACTCTAGAAACTCTCTCTTCCCTCAAGAACAGTTTTCAATACTTTAATACTTCCTAGACATTCCATTAATTTGAGATTAAGAAGTAGCTGATTGATTGATTTATTAAATCCCAAAAAAACCTCAAACAGAATATCTGTAAGAAAAAAAAAATTACACTAAGTTTATAAACTTTTTTTTTGAAAAAAATCACACAAAATTCATAAACTATGTAAGATGAAACTTATGTTAGCCTGTTTAGTCCCACATCGATCAAGTCTATGAGCCATTATCTCCCTAAATGATCTTCGACTATATGATCTCAAATAATCCTCGCCTGATGAGCAATAATTTTTGGGGTTGCATTAAGTACAGGTCTATATTTTATTTTTATTTTTTTTGATAACCGAGAAATCCATCTGTGACCCGCCATTTGGACCAATCACAACCTCTAACTCGGTGGATAATGGGCCCGCCCCTCTACCCTTCTCCACTTCAATACCGGGCTTCGCTTTGCATGGTGTGGGGCTTGAACTTGCGACCTAAGCCACAAATCCTTCACCTTTTGCCACTTGAGCTAGGCCTTGGTGGCAGTACAGTCTATATTCTTAATATGGTATTACTGATGTTTCGTTACCCAATGTTGGGCCCCATATTATATTACTCCATGCTCCAGATATTTTTCAGGGAGTGTAGTCAAGTCCGTTTTTTAGGTCAAGTTCGGTTCAAGGTACATTTCTTCACAAAGTCAGTTAGAGTGCTTGCATATTTACATATAAAGATCAAAACCTATAACCAATACGGTTTCTAAGGATCTGCCTAAGTCTGTACTTCTCTAATATACATATAGATTGTACTTATGTACATTGCATGTAAAGCTTGCAGCGACACATTTTTCGAAAAAGTGGAATATGTTCCAAATTATTCAGCAAAAATGCCTTAAAATTCTGAAGAAACACTGAAAATATTGGTACTATTTTCTGAAACTTTACACCCTGACTATAAAAACCAACCAGGAAATATGATTAACGAAAATGGCAATCATTGGTTTAATGAGAAACTGAGATTGTTTTGTTATAAGGTGTTAAATGATACCATTTGTTCCAGGGGATGTCCAATAAAATTGTGATACTATCTCTTTTTTCTGTTTTGATAAGGTACTGTGATACCATTTCATCACAGTAGTAGTCATCAAAGTTCACCTCAATCATCCACATTCAACTATCCAGGGAGCAGGATAGTTGGAGCCTATAGAAAGTTGACAAAGCCATCAAGAAGATCTGGATCTTGATACCTACTTGTACTTTTTGGTGTATTTGGTTAGAGAGGAATAGGAGATGTTGAGAGTCAACTGCTTTAGGTATTTTGAAGGCTAGATGTACTGCAAAATGTAAATTTGTTTAGTCAGTCCAACTTGTATCCTGCTGTTAATGCAGAACAACTTCAGGACTTTATTAACTTAGTAACTCACTAGTTCTCGCTTAGATAGTTAGTATAGTTAGCCAGAGATCTTTTGTAAGCTCAAATGCCATATCTTGTAATTCTTGCATCTTCTTGATGCTGTTATTCATACCACTTACTTTATCAAAAAACTATTCAAGGAGCAGGTATGAGATGCACAAAAACAATGTCATAAATATTTCTAATTAAGTAATTAACTCAGACATGTAAGACTGCAAAAGGGAATGGAAACATCCCGGTTAAATTATGAGTTTGACTGATTTGAAGGAATAGAAACGGACGGATAGGGAAGACCACCAAAAATGAGAGAACTGCAGAAAAAATGTGCTAAAACCAAGTTAAAATTTGTCATTTACTAACTCATTACCTTTCTATCCAAATCAAGGGCTTTGGAAGCTAATCCTTCAAGCCACTGCACAATGCGGAGGCACAGTTGTGCACTATGATTCTTCACTACAAACTGGCAAGCTTCTAAGTGTGAAGTAGTTGGTAACTGTATAGAACATCATATGATACAGAAATGTTAAACATAAAAGAAAAAATCACACTAAAACAGCAATATTACTGGCTTGTTAACAACTAAAGATACATCACCATGATTAGGTCTTCGGGAAGTTCTTCATTTCCTACAAGAGGATGAAATGTTCAATTTAAATAACAAGTTACCATATAAAACAAGAGAGCTAACATCAAACCGATGAATTTGAGCAGGAAACTATTTTCTGCTATGAAAACTTCTGCAGTAAAATGACTGAAACACAACAAAAACATATCCAATTTATAATGACATTAGTGAATTATTTCCCACAAGAAGATCGAAGATTTACTACACAGTTAAAGTGACTCATGTCCACAAATCCTTTTTCAAGTGCCAAATGCAGACTACATATTTGGCAATCACTTAGGAGAAAGAACATGAAACGCTTTTTGACAACATACAAGGGAAATGGCAAGATCTACATTTTTCAACCTTTTCTGCATCTAACATAAATTCTAATATTACATCAAAAGGTTATCTCCAAGTGTCAACTGCGTGCACATATTTTCATACTTATAGTTAGATGGAAGAAAAATATTCACTCCATTCTACCTATGAGAAATGACTTTTTGTCATCAAAATTATTAAGTTTCAAGTTGACCATGATGTCCACTAATTCAAATTTCCAAATTGAATCTTGACACTTTAAAACTACATTGAGAATACCATCTACAATAATGATTAGATTTTCACGATATTTATTAGTATGACAATTTTAAAAAGAAAATAATCAGACTTAATTAAACATCAAGAGTTCATTTGAGTCGTATGAATTAAGATGAATGGAGTAACAACTAAGCTTTTCCCAAAGACATAAAAAAATTTAGAATGGTAACATGTCCAATACATGCACAATTCTCTCACTACCAAAAGTAAGATGTGGCAAAACTTGTCTAGTGATAACTCAAGAACATAAGTATTAAAAGGCTGACGACTTATTACCTTTTCCATAAAGATGCCACAAGAGAGACCATGAAGCTGCCTCGTCAAGCAAAATCCGAGCCTTCTGTCTCATCAATTTGTCCTCCATAACTCTGTGCATTTCATTAGAACCGTACCTACAGGAAAAAATTATAAAATATTGCAGCCTCACATGAAAACACAACAGATATATCCTCTATTTGGGACTAGATTACAATGTTCACAGTAACATTGGAGGATGTACCATCAATTTCACAAATTTGGCATGCTAGTTTCTTTTGTTTTACTATTTTAGTCACTACAACCATTTTATTTTTTTTGAAAATGGTATTTGCTTCTATTTCTGTAGAACAATAACCTATGTACTGAAACCCGTATTTACATAAGGAACTCTAAATACCGACCTATCCCTATAATGAGTCTAAGACATCAATGATAGAGACAGTATCATTAGAGTAAATTTGATCACACCAAAAACAGAGAGTCAATGCAATTCAGCTTAACTTGTTGCATACTACTCTCCCTATTCTCAAAAACTCTAGGTCCTTATCTTTATTATAAAAATAACTTTCTCTAGAGAACGGAGAGAATGAACCATTATCTTACTAAAGGAGGAAAATCCTCTTCACAACAGCAGTTGCAGGTGATACTGTATAGTGAGTTAGACAATTGTGTGGAAAAGGAAGAAAGGAAAACTTGAAAGGGACTTATTGTCAATTGAGGACTTTGTATGATATTTACTACAGAGAGAAGTTTCTCTGCTTCTAGTCGGAGAACATATTTCTACTACCCTTACTTGCCAACAAGGGCAGATTGATACACTGAGATGCAAAGGATTTACTGGAACCAAATAAAACAAAGGAAGACTAATTGCTAATTCAGAAACAGTTTGGGGAACTCCAACTCAATTGGCCGGAGACACATTCAGGAACAAGCAAATCAGGAGTATTTACAGTCTGGGTTTTAACGAAATGTCCTTTTTTTCTACTTTTTTTAGACTACAGAAGAAGTGTAAGAGTTGAAAAATCATCTTGAAAGAGTAACAATGAGACTCCAAACCACAGCAGATTTAAATGATTGCAAAAAGGATGCATCAAGAGAAGAAAAACAAGAAGGTTGACAAAGAGCCCTTTGGACCAAAATGGAAAAACTAGTCTAAGATTTTGGGGACTCTCTTAGGCCTCATTTGTTTTCATTAAGATTTAAGACATCTGGATTTGAATGCATATCTGAATGATTAAGATAGTCTCTAGATCTAAACACTGAATGATTAAGATTGTATGTTTCCAATCCAACATCTGAATGTCCATAATTTATTTATTTGTAAACATAATAAATATACAATTCAAATTTTAAATTTTTTTTATAAAAACATAAATTTAATAAAATAAAATTATTATTTGATTAAAAAAATGAAACATTCATGGTCGCTAATGATGGGGATAGTTTATAGCAGCGGTAATGGTTGATGTTAATGGCTAGTAATTGTGGCGGTGATAGTTGTGATTGTGGAGACGGTTGGTGTTGTAATGACTGTGTGATGGTGGCAATTGATAGTGGTGATGATGGTTGTGATGGAGAAGCTATGTTAGTAGCTGGCAATGTTGGTGGTGATGGCGGAAGAATATGTGGTGGTTGACAATGCATTAGTGCTAATTGTGATGGTGGAGGTGGTTAGTAGTTGAGATTGGTTGTAGTGATGGTATTGGTTGATAGCGGCGGTAGCGGTGACAATGAATATAATTATAATGATGGAGATGGTAGGTGTGGTAGAGACTGACAGTAATAACGTGGTTGGCAGGAGTGGGGGTTGTGATGGTAGAGGTGGTTGGCGACATGGTTGACAATGGTGGTGGTAGTGGTTGTCATGACATAGGTAGTTAGTGGTGGTGGCTAGTGATTGTACATTGTAGATAGATAGTGGTGAAAAATTATCCACACAAAAATAATTCTTAATGATTAAGACTTGTTCAAACTCTTAATGGTTAAGACTTATACAGACAAAATAAGTGCTTAAATCTTAATGTAAATAAATGCACTTAATGGCCTAAGGTCTGAACATTAGATTCAAACCTCATTGAGTGCAAACAAATGAGGCCTTATTCTGATCTTCAGTATAGGTGATAATTTTGAAATCTGAGTTTGTGAATCTGGATAAAGTCGGAGAGAAGTTTATCCAGTTTTTCCAAGTTAAAGAAGATTCAAAATATTTCTGCAACAAGATTTGAGATTACCAATCACTTCAAAGAACCCAAGCATGTAATTATTGATACTTGAGTATTTTTGGATAAATTTTTGGATAAAAAACACACTTATGTTTAGGGGTGGAAAATCGTCAAACCGCACCAAACCGATAAACCAAATCAAACCCATTAGAGGTTTGGTTTGACTTGGCTTGGTGTTTTAAGCAAAAACCCGACCATAACTGGTTTGGTTTGGTTCTATTTTTACTTTAAAAAATCAAACCGAACCAAACCAAACCAACATTATATTATTTTTTTTGACATAGGTAATTGTTTCTATTTCTGTAACACAGTACAACCCTTGTACTGAAACCATATTTACAAAAGAACTCAAAATCTACTATCCTATCCTTATAATGAGTCTAAGACATCAATGATAGAGACAGTATCATTAGAGTATATCTGGTTACACCAAAAACATAAAGTCAAAATACAATTCATTTTGACTTGTTCTATAGTATTCTCCATATTCTCAAAGACACTAAGGTTCCTCTCCTTCCATATTGTCAAACCAACATTATATTTATACAAATTTCATAAACATTTTATACTTTGAAATATTTATAATATGTATTTTTTAAGTATTTGTTGAACTTTTTCATAATTCATATTCTTAGCATATTATTTCAAGTTTGAACTAAAAGTTTGATGGTACAAGAAACAAGTTTGATGGTACAAGAAGGATTTATAGAATTATAGTCCATAAACATCTAGTAACTCAAATAAAGCCCAAATAAATCCTTTTTCATTTTCAGTATCTCTTATTAATAATACTTGTCTTATGGGTTTTCATTATCTTTATTGTTGGTAACACTATATTTTAGTATAACGACGTGACTTATTTCACATTTTTTTTATTTTCTTTAAAGCGCCATATAATTATTGTATGTTACTAGGACAAAAGAAATATTTGGAAGCATTAGGTACATATTTTGTGTTGCAGAGACACTATTGGGGGAAATCTCTGGAAAAAAAAACCAACTGAACGAGATCAAAAGACCGACTCTTGTTGGTTTGATTTGGTTTATAGATTTAAAAAACGAACATAGTTGGTTTAGTTTAGTAAATGAAAAACTAAACCAAACCAACCTATGTACACCCCTACTTGTGGGATTCTATTAGTCTGATCTTGCAGAAGGAACGTCAAGCCAATTTCAACATCTTAGTTTGTTAATCTGGAAAAACTTCAGAGAAGTTTATCCAGTTTTCACCAAAGTTAAGGAGGATTAAAAATTATTTCTGGGGCAGGAATTTGAGATTATCAATCACTTCAAAGAACCCAAGCATGTAATTGATGATACTTGAGTATTTTTGGATCAAAAAAGGTGCACTGGAAGTAACTACAAAACTAACAAACAAGGCCATAATCAAAAGAATATTCTACCATACATTTCAGATGAATTGAATGTCCACCTGTCCTTGTTGCCTTATTCCAACAAAAATCCAGAGCAGCACTTTATGATCTCTCAACAATTCATCTCTTTCCTTTTCTTTCTTTTTCTTCTTGTTTCATTTATTAACTCGTCTATTTCTTATTCCTATAGAATCAAAGGTAACTTCTGGAAACTCGTATTTTAACCAGTCAACAATATACAAAACAAATTGTCAGCTCTCACTAAAAGATATAAAGAGTCAAATAGAGATATTCAATTTGGGATAGAATGCACTACAAAAGAGCAACATACGTACCTAATTGACTCTGAGACTTCACGGCAACAATTCTCAAAATGTAATATCAAATCAGGGATAGAAATTAACCCTACAGCAAATTGAAACAGAAACAATTACATCAAATTCTATAACATAGTTCTTCATTCATGGCATACTAAGAAAATTTTCTCCTTAAAGACTGATAAATTAATCTACGGTGCATAATGTCCATATATCTACAGTTCAAGTCTTTCCAAAGCCCAATTCAGGCCGTATATAAGATCTAGCAATCCTAACATGTCCTATCTGTAAACAAGTGTGTGAACCAAACTATTTGAAGTTTGATTTTTGAAAACACCAAACTTTCTTTATTCCACATGCATGATCCATGCCAAATAAAGAAGAGTATGTCTTAACAGAAATAATTCCAGGAATTTTTTTCTGGCTCTCTCTCAGTTTCGTATTGAATCCATCAACATAAGGATTTAAGAGCTTGAAATGTCAACTTTAACATCAGATCTGTGTAAGTTACAAGAAAACATGTAGACATCTTGGATATGAGATTTCATCAGAAAAGAAACCATAAGCGCACAGTAAGAAAATCACTAAATTAGTACTTTAGTCTATGAATCTTAATAATGAGCATGCAGAAAATCCTAAAGGAAGCTAAAGGAACACAAGTTAATTACACAAATCAATATACAGAGCTTACAAATATATATCATGCCTCTTTACTTCTCAAACTGCACTTAGATATTCAAGACGAGAAATTCCCTTTTAGTCCTAAAAGAATCAATTAATCAATCAATCCACTACACTTCAATCCCAAACAATCCTAATAGACTAATAATTTAAAAAAATTAGAATCACAAGAAACTTTTTTGCAAATATTAAAAGAAGAAAAACTCGATCAATATGGAAAGTCCATTATTTTCTATTTGTTCATGGGGAAAAGGTCTATTATTATTATATTTCAATTGTGAATCTGTCAGATGTCTAAACACAATATTCAAGTTGATATGACAATATGATTCAGCTCTTCACAAGATTATTTAAAATATATTCCAGGTTCTCTACTCTCAAACCATCATAATTCAAGGCATCACTGCAGTTCCTTTTACTTATTTGATTTTATTTTTTTTTGTGTGTGTGTGGGTGGGTGGGTGGGGGGGGGAGGGTAATTTCAAAATGTAAGCTACATAATAAGCAACAACCCAAGCATTTTCTTTCTGTTGATTAGAGAATTGTGACCTTGCACTCCACCGTAAATAAGTCTATAACTAGTTTAAAACAATCATATAATAAGCACCTTGAAGAGCTGAATCCAGTAGGGAGGCAAATAAAGTAAATGTTGAGTCTCCACTGTCTTGTGATGCATCATGCTCCTCCTTGCAAGTTCTAAGGGAAAGGCTTCCACCTCGACGAATCAAATCAGTATCTGTATCTGATATCCCATGGCTATCAAGAGAGGGTCTCCTCCTAGAAGCAGTTTGTATTCCAGAAGGTGATAGATCAGCATCGATACTTTCAACTTCTTGTTTGATATTCTCCATAAAAAGTGCACCATTCAATCTGTTTTCACTGATCCTAGCAGCGGATCTTTCCCGATGAGGAGATAGGCTTGAGCCTGAACTCCTTTTCCTGCTCATGGTACCGATGCTTTAGTGCCAGTATGAACTTTTTAAAAAGGAAAAAAAGCATACACACATTAAGAATATATGTCTAGCTCATTAAAACCATTCAATGCAATGAACCAGCATATAGTTGCTACAAACATATAAGCAAGAGACCTTTAACCACCACAGTCTAAATACTTTCAGCAAAATAACCGCTCCAGGTCCACAATACACAAATCCACATTCTCTTATAAACCAATAGGAGTATCCAATTGTATTAGTTCAGTTATCTTTCTCCAATGTTTTGTTAGGAAGTTCAGTGTTTTTCTTTATAACCATGGCATACAGGTGGCGGGCCAGCTTGCGCGCACCTCAACTAATTCCACAGAGTACTTGTTACCTCCCACCAGCACAGCCCAAAGGCAACAACAACAACATATCCAATGTAGCCTGACATAGTGTGGATTGGGGAGGGTAGAAAGTACGCGGACTTCACCTCTACATCAGAGGTAAGGTATAGAGGTTGTTTCCAAAAGACCCCCGGTTCAAGGCAAAAACAGTCTAGGAAAAGACATAATGGAAGTACAATAGATAATAAATAGTTTGTTTTTTTTAATCCATACTTTGTTTATTCCATTTCTTCATCAAAGTACAAAGGAGGGGGGTGAGACCTTACCTCCAAGAGAACACCAAAAATACATAAATTTCTTAAGTAGAATCCTAGAAGGATGTCAAAAAAACACACACCTAAAGTACCACTTCTTAAAAAAGATATGACTTAAAAGTCTAAAAAACTTCTTTCTATAAAAATTTCATTTATCTTCTTGATACTGCCTAACTAAGCAGAACCCTCACCTAATATGGTACCCTCAAGTCTAAAACAACAGATAGTAACAGAACAGTACTACAACAAAATAATACTACAATCAAACTACATGAAATCATAGATAGTCACAAAAATCGAAGAACAAGAAACTACAAGAGTAGTCTATGACTACTACTAGTAAGGGCAACAAGAAAGGACTCCTAGCGACTAGTATGGACGCACTCCTACCTACTAATCGTCTACCCTAATTCGTGTCCTCCACACCTTCTTATCTAAGGCCATGTCGGTAAGCCGCAACTCTGTCATGTCCTATCTAATCATCTCTCCCCAGTACTTCTTTGGTCTACCTCTGTCTTTCTTAAATCCATCCACAATCAACCTTTCACACCTCCGCATTGGGGCATTTGAGCATCTCCTCATCACAAGCACGAACCATCTCAACTTCGTTTCCCGCATCTTGTCTTCTGCCAAAGTCACCCCCAACTTCTCTCGAATATCTTAATTTTAAATTCTATCTATCCTAGTATACCTGCACATCTATCGCAACATCCTCATCTCCGCCACTTTCATCGTCTGACTGTGAGAATTCTTGACTGGCCAACACTCAGCACCATACAACATAGCTAGTCTAACTACCACTTTATAAAACTTGTCTTTAAGTCTAGGTGGCACCTTCTAATCACACAAGACTTTGGATGCAAGCTTCCATTTCATCCGCTCTGCACCAATACGGTGAGTGACATCCTCGTCAATCTTTCTATTTCTTTGGAAAATCGAACTAAGATACTTGAAGCTACCTCTCTTTTGGATGACCTGCATGTCAAGCCTCACCTCCACATCAGTTTCATGTGTCATCTCACCGAACTTGCACTCTAAGAATTCAGTCTTGGTCCTGCTCAATGCCTCAACCTGAACCATTTAAACTTCAAGGTTTGTCTCTAACCTCTTAATGTTAACTCTGTTGCGAATCTCATCAATCAAAACTATATCATCCGCAAATAACATACCGGCATAGCACCTCACCTTGAATATGTCACGCCAATACATCCATCACTAAGGTAAATAAAAATGGGCTAAGGGTTGAACCTTGGTGCAACCCCATTAACACAGAAAAATGCTCTGAGTCTCCTCCCATTGTCCATACTCGTGTCTTGACTCCATCATACATGTCCTTAACCAACCTAGTGTACGCTACAGGTACACCTTTATCCTTCAAGCACATTCATAGAACCTCTCCAAAGACTTTGTCATAAGCCTTTGGTCGATGAACATTATGTGTAAGTCCTTCCTCTCCCTATACTGCTCCATCGACCTTCTTACAAGATGAATAACTTTGGTAGTCGAACGTTCTGGCATAAATCCGAATTGGTTCTCGAAGATAGTCACAATCTTCCTCACTCACATCTCTACCACCTTCTCTCAAACCTTCATAGTGTGGCTTAGCAATTTGATATCCCTATAGTTGTTGCAATTCTGAATGTCACCCTTATTCTTGTACAACGAAATCATAGTACTCCATCTTCATGCTTCAAGCATCTTCATCATCTTGAAAACAACATTAAACAACTCAGTTAGCCACTCCATACCTACCTCGCCTGTACTCTTCCAAAGTTCCACCAGAATCTCGCCTGGCCCAGTCGCTCCACCCCTATGCATCTTCTGATCTGTGGCGAATCTAAGATTTTATGGCTATGGGTGCTCATTATTTTTAATGCAAAATTGTATCAACCAAAGATCGTAATTGCAAGCTAATTTTCCTATAAAAGTAAAATAGGAGCGCTAGTTTTTCAATTTAATGCAATATTCTTTGGATTGGTTAAAAAAAAATACAAGCAATATACTTTTACAACTACAAATAGAATGTTAGAAAAACAAAGTAAAAGAGTAAAAAATGAGAAAATTATTCAGCTAAAGAAAAGTGTTTTGATGGAGGATCGATCTCACCTGTCTTCCTAAAATGTGACTTAAAAAAGCTTTAATTTCACAGCCTCTAAACTAAAGCACCTATTAGGCTTTATTGTTACATGGGTCTTTGCCATTCTTTATATAGTAATTTTGGTATTTTCCTACTTATATATATATAGTTTGAGCCGAGATCAATGGGTGCTCGAGCACCCATAACACACTACATGGGTCCGCCCCTGCTTCTGAATAACACCCTTAACCTACAATACCCATAATAGCAACGCCTTTAGATGTGCTCCAAATCCCCCAACACAATGTTTTTGTCCTGATCTTCATTCAAGAGTTTATGGAAGTATGGTTGTCATCTCCTACTAGTGAGTACCTCCTCCACTAGTACTCCGTCATCCACATTCTTGATGCACTTCACTTGATCAAGGTCACGGGCCTTCCTATCTCTAGATTTGACTAGCCTGTATAACTTTTCATCCCTACTTTTGTCCTTTAATTCTGCGTACAAGCACTCGAGGGCCGCTATTTTTGTCGCCGCAATCACTAACTTCACCTACTTCCTAGCCATTTTATACTTCTCCATATTCTCATCCTTGTCCTTACTCCTCGGTCCTCACCAACTTCGCGTAAGCCACCTTCCTCATCTCCACCTTCCCTTGTACTTCTACATTCCCCCACCAGTCCCCTCTATGCCTACCAGATCGGCCTCTCGAGACACCCAACACCTTTCTAGTTGTCTTCCTAATGTAACTGGCAATTTTATCCCATATATTGTCCACATCCCTACTACTCCCCCAACTTCTCTCCTATCTCCTGGGAACTGGCCATAGTCAAGCTGCCTCATTTGATTCTCGGATGGTCATCCATGACCCTCTTCTTCCTCTCTTTCTTGAGCTCTAAATCCATCACCAAGAGCTTATGTTGGGTCGAAAGATTCTCACTTACGATAACCTTATAGTCTTTACAAAGACCTTTATTGCCCTTCCTAAGGAGCAAAAAGTTTATCTAAATCTTGGCCACCGAAAAATGAAAGGTAACAAAGTGATCCTCCTTCGAGAAACTCGAATTGGCTACCAACAACCCAAAGGCTCTTACGAAATCCAAAAGTGTAACTCCATGCACATCATCATAACCCCTCGGGGATGGCCCAATATGCCCATTAAAATCTCCTCTGACAAAAAGCTTGGTATACCTCTCACCACCTCATCCAAAACCTCCTAAAAGCTCTTCTTATCCTCTTTGTTCGAGCCCAATTGCAGTGCATATGCATTGATAATGTTTAAAGTAAACCCTCCAATGGCTAACTTAATCGCCATCATCCTATTGTTGCCTTCCTAACCTCCACTACTTTCTCCCTAAGCTCTTCATCTACTAATATTCCTATTTTATTCATATTCCTCACACCTCTATCCTAATTCCACAAGGTCTTGTTATCTCCCACCAGCATATATCGGATAACTCTATTCCCAAGCATTGGACAGATAAGAAGAATTCACTTAGCATTTTTGTTTCGCAAAGATTTGAATCTGGTTCTCAACTCACTTTATTGATCACTCGCTCAAACCCTTGGGTGTGGGTTTAACATTCATTATAAAACTATCAACTATAAGAATTCTCAAAACAATAGTCAAGTAGTTCTTAGGTTTTAGCATGTTCACAACATTGAAGGTGCATACCCTCTACCAATCCTTTGCCAATTTTCTCTTCCTCACTAGCATGCTCAATTGGTACATCCAAATGTCTCTATGCTAAAGATTTCTTTCACTTAGGTGTGCACTGCATCTTCTGTCAAAGGTCTAGTAAGGTTAATAGACCCAAAAGACTGATAATTAATTTAGTGTCCCCTTACTTCATCTAATAAAAAGATAGTCATTTGATTTCCGAAAATTGGTTCAAAGTTATGGAGAGGCAGACAGACTTGAAAGCTTTAGAAAGAACTAGGAAAGGTGAACAAATACAGAACTAAGACCTGAAGCCACACCAGAAACAAGTGTCAACCTAAGGCATTATATATATGACTATGCACGCATCGTCCCGTTGTTGCCAATTGGAGCATCCATATAATTGAATGTTTTCTTTAAAATACATATATTTTTACTAATTCCACATTCATTATCTCACAAGAATAGTAGGCGCAATGGTACTTCATATTAACTGAGTAAAAATTCTAAATCTAGCTCTAGCAAGAACTATGCCTTTCTAGCCCTCCCCACTCTATTTTTCCACAAGACTAACTGTGAGTTCTCCAAGAAAGATCTTCTCTCTTTTTTGCTTTTTCTACCGAGTTCGCGTATGGTACGACTAGGGGGTCACTCCTCATCAAAAGGTTCTTCGATTTCAGGACTCAAAATTTGAGACCTCTAATCAAAGATGAAGAGATTCCAACAGTCCCACTACACCTCTCAGTGTTATGAGCTGAAAATCAAATACCACAATGAATGAATAAGCATCGGGCCTCATAATACGAACACATCAAGCTCCTCCATTAGGTTCAGAACTTCCTACTTCACGCATACAATGCACGAATAGCTATGTAGAAGCTAAGCCTACATCAATTGACAGTCATCAATCAATCAATCCCAAAATAATTTAGGTCAGGTAAACCAATCATCACATTCCAATACTAAATAAGTTAAGGATTTTCTAAAACTAAAGGTTTGCTGAACCTCCCTCACACTTGTGAGCCTCTAACCTAGCAAAAATGGAAGCAGGTGTAAGTGTGACAACTTAACTTGAATTTCAACTAGTTTGTGTCACTTACAATCTATATAAATGCAATAAAAAAACGAAATGGGGAAAGTGAAAATTGCTGAAACAGATACCCGTATCGACGGAATCGCTCTCTTGTGCTAAGATTTTCTGGGTCGAAATAGCTAGGAGACGTTCCCTCGTCAATCTCCATCTTCAGAATATCAAAGATTTGACGGCACCGGAAGGCGAAAGGCAAAGCACCGGAGGTTTAAGAGCGGGAAGGGTTTTATCAAACTGTGTGGGACTGTGGGAAGACTGAACAATAGGTTGTTCAATATATCAAAATATTTTTTTTATTTGTCTACTTTAAACAAATTAATAAAGACTAAATAATTTTAAAAAAAATTGTTCTTAATGTTAAGCAATTATTTTTCAAATTAATTAAAGTATTAGTAGTTAAATTAGATTTTTGAAATATTATTAATAAAAATATTTTATTATTAGGAGATTGGGATGTTGTTATGAATGTGTGGGTATATTAGAAAAGATACGATTAGAAAAGGGATATTTGAGACAAGGGGAGAGTGGTTTCGATGGAGTACAAGATGCGGAAAGTGAGGTTGAGATGGTTCGAACATGTGATATGGAGATGCACGGGTGCTTTAGTAGGGAGGTGTGAGAGATTGATTTTGGATGGTTTTCGGGAGAGGGAGAGGTAGATCGAATAAGTATTGAAAAAGGTGATAAGACATGACATGACACAGATTCAACTTATAAAAGACATGACCTTAGATAAGAGGTTGTGAAAGACTTGAATTAGGGTAGAAGGCCAGTAGATAGGAGTGTATTCATTGTTGTTCGTCCATATTAGTAGTTGTAATATCACTATTGTAGTTTCTCATCCTTCAATTTTTGTTACTATTTGTTATTTCTTGTACCTTAACTATCATATTATTTTCTTTTAGTATTGTTTTATTGCTATGTGTTGTTATTTTGTACTATATGTTGTTTCTTGTATTTTTCATTATTATTTGTTGCTTTTTTTTCTTGAGTCGGGGATCTATTACAAACAATCTTTTTATCGCTGAACTAGGGATAAGATTTGCATACATTTTATTCTCACCAATGTATTTGAATTACTTTTTCCCAAGATAAAATGAATTTTTTTTTATAATAGCGATAATTTAAATTACAGAATTCGATCTGACAAACTAAAATTGATGGGGTAGATCACATTTCTTATTCACATACTAAACTTAAAACCCAATAATTCGCACTTGAATGGTCTCCTTAAGCCCAAATGTAGACTTTGGTCAACCCCCTTAAGTTTTAAAACTTCCAAAATTCAAATACTTCTCAAACCGCATTCAACCACCAATGAAAGCATATCATACGTCTTCGCAAGTCATAAATATCATTTCAAACCTATGGGGAGGGTCAAACATGAAAAAAAAGGGAAAATACATAAGTACCTCTCAACCTATGCTCGAAATTTTAGAGACACACTTATACTATACTAAGGTCCTATTACCCTCAAACTTATTTTATAAATAATTTTCTACCCCTTTTCGGTCTACATGGCACTCTCATCTGGGCCCAGCGCGTGTTGACAATTTTTTCAAAATATCTGGTTGATAGTGCCACGTAGGCAGAAAAGGGGTAGAAAATTATTTATAAAATAAGTTCAAGAGGGTAATAGGACATTAGTATAATATAAGTGTGTCTCTGGGATTTTGGGCATAGGTTGGGGGTACTTATGCATTTTCCCAAAAGAGAAGTGGAAAGTCCTGAGGATTTGTTATAATAATGCAACAAAGAAATCATCATATTGATCCATAGTCCACACGAATAAAAAGTTGCCTTTGAGCCAGCAACTCGACAAGAATATATTAATCTCCCTTAAAGCTCAAGGAATTTAGGCAAAAATAGATCTTAAAATTGGCATATCAAGTGATCCCGTGGATAGTTTAACCACGATGACTTGATGAAGTCCATCCTGCTTAGCGAAATCTTGTTATTTAGCCAACGTAAATTTTCACATATGAATTACATGAACAACTTCAATAGGTGTTAAACTAGTTTGAGAAATATTAGAATTTTGTGTTTAATTCAATCTATCAACATAAGTAGGATTTGTGTTGGTGTTTGGAGCATTATTTGTAGAGTTTTGGAGAGGACCTCCCACAGCCAAAGGCCTTGGAGCAGGGGGGGATCTATAGTGTGTCCATGGGGGTCATCCGACCCCCTCGGAAAAAAAATTACACTAAATATATAAGATCAATTGTTTGTGTACATGTATATATTTAAAACTGAACCCCCGAGCATATGTCAAAGGAGTAGCTCAATGGTTTATGGGGGTTAGGATTGTGCCTATGTGAGCTGGTCATGGGTTCGATTCCAGGCAACAACATTTTTTTTATTTGAACCTCCTTGATAGAATTCCTGCCTCCGCCACTGCCTTGGAGAGATGTTGGCCGCCATGGTTGTTCTAAATCACCATCGCCAGAAGAGAAGATGGGCTAGGATTACCCAAAAGTATCAACCTATTGTATCCATGTCACTTTTTCGTAAATGTTATAAAATAAAGATATTGTACTAAATTAAAGAAGAAAGATAGATGAGAAATTGTGAAGTGCAGTATGTTTATTTTCACTTACTCTTGCCTACTCTCTTTGTTACAAGAATAGGATATATATATATACATGTATATACTTGGGCACCAAAGTATATTATATGGATATATATTTGCTATGTATATATTTGCGCACCAAGTATATTGTATGGATGACTAGTCTACAACACATCTACGTAATGTGTATATCTATCTTACACACAATGTATACTGTGTGTACATGTATAGTACAACACAAAACATATTATGTGATTATATTACAACACAAAATATGTTTATGTGGACATTCATTTTACTATACTCCCTTTGGATGTCCATGTAAAGAAATTTTTTAGTGAAAGAAAAAGTATAGTAATACACTTAATTTGTTTGCTGCCTCAATAAAAATCTTGTCAGGAAAATCCAAAGGGATAAAACATTGGTTAAGGAAAAAAAGAGTGTAGTACGTATTTACTTTTTCTAATGAAAACATCACTTAATATCTCAAAAATGATGCATTCTGGTCTTGTATCTCAACATCTCAAAGATTGAAGTTGGCAATGTCTTGGTGAACATATCTGCTAAATTATCACTGGAATGATTTTGTTGAAAATCTATTTCACCTTTATTTTGAAGATCACGAGTAAAAAGAATTTTGGTGAAATATATATATTTTTCTCCTTTTTATGTGTATTCTCCTCTTAGTTGAGATATATATGTAACATTGTCTTCATATAATGTTATTGCAATATATCTTTTCAAAAGAAGGTCACATATTTTCTAGATGTGTCGAGTTATTGATCTCAACCAAATACATTTACTTGACAATCACTCGATTCGTGACCTCGTCAGCATAGACAAATTGCTCATTCAACTTGTTAGTAGCAACAATCAAGCTCTAACGAACACTTTCAATAAAATTAATTGTCTTGTGAAATGATTTATGAGATCAAACTTCATAGTTATTTCCTACAATTTCATAATCAATAAACCTTGACACAATTGATCAGAATAAATAGTGAATCTATTCTTATATGTTGTCCATATTGGATGTAGAGTGACAATAGCATGCAACATTGAGAATTATAACTGCAATAATGAGAATTGTTCAAGTTTTCTATACTAGTAACATATACCTTTTTTGTATCATCAAATAAAATTGACTTACAACAATATATAAATAATTTCTTATATCAAGTTGTCCTAGTTACTAACTATTAACTTTTCCGGTAATATTTCCGATCGAAAAGTTGATTATAACTAGAAATTGAGATCAAAATGATCTTCACGAGTCCTTGAAGATGATTGCAATGGATTATGCATTTGGTATGGCGCTCTAGCCGTGTCCCTAGAAGACACCATAAATAAAAGAGAAAAATGTGAGATGTGGAAATATTTGAAGTTTGAGCATATGTATTAGTGATGCATAAATAATATTTCTTACCTATCTTTCCTCTTCTCAAGAAACCTATAAAGTGAAGATCTCCTCGCAATAGGTAAATCTGAAGAGCACAAATAAGAAAGAGACGGATTTAGTATTTAAACGAATGCATGTATACATATTTTGAAAATCTTGCACTCATTGCTTATACGCTTGTTCCATTTATGTGACCATGTAGTCTATGAGTGATATATTGTATTTTCTATGGTCCATTTTAAGTATCATTTAAGATTTATCACGAAAACATTAAATTAACAATATTTTTTAATACAAATAAAGGATATTTAAGTAATTAAACTCTTTCTTTATGAGCTTGTTTACAATGTTAGTCCCAAATTGATAGAAGCTAACAAAGCCAGAATTTTCATTAAAGAAGTTCGAAATATGAAAAAGTAAACATCAAAAGATATTAAGGAGATTCAACATCTAATACTATATACTAAAAAAAATTGATTTTAACTTTGTATATACAATACTCCCTCTTTTCAATTTATATGACTCACTTTCCTTTATAGTCCATCCTAAAAAAGACATATTTCTATATTAACTAACAATTTAATTTTAGAATACCCATTTTACCCTTAGTAAAACTATTTATAGTCAAACAAATATTAATCATTTATTTTAGACCACAAATTTCAGAAGTCTTTATTTTTTGTTTCTTAAACTCCGTGTCAAGTCAAACTAACTCATATAAAATGAAATGGAGAAAGTATAATTTTTCATCAAAGAGCCTATCTAGCTCTGCCCTTGCAAATCAGGATAAAAAAGAAAAATTGCAATAGATTGACAATTAATATCAAACTTGTCAATTCGTGATGAATCGTCAGTAATAAAATACTTACCAAAGTTGTTGGCTCCATTAGTCTGAGTGGTGGTGGTGGTCTGAAAAATGGCACAAGAGTTGTTAGAGATTCCTTTGCTAGCTAATAACATCACTGCTCTGGCTTTCTCTGCTGGAAAATCATCTAAAACCACCACTTTACCCCCATAGAATATAGACAATTGGGCTAGCTTTTGCTCCTTATTTGGTATTTCTTTGCTGCACAAGAAAAAAAAAATACTTTTTTGTTTCGATTTATGTAACACTATTTTTTATTGGTGAAGTTGAAAAATTATAAAGAAGAAACAATTTTAATACGAATATTTTGCTCATACTCAAATTTCTAAAACAAATTAAGCTTTGCATGAATCAATAAATGGAACTTACAAGCAGGTTGTATATCAATTTTAGTAACCCAAAAATAAAAAAGGAAATAATATAAGTCTTAGCATAAGCTCTAATAGTTTATTTCTATCTTCTCTATACAAGTATTTTTCAAGAGTCTCAAAATGTAATTTGACATCTTATCACACGGATCCTAAATGTAATTTATTGTATCTTAAATACAATAAATTGGAATGATGTATTACTCGAACAAATTTTGAACTAGTTATCAAGTCCAAAGCTCTACGCACAAAGAATACCTTTAATGAACAAAACAATATTTTCTTTTATAGTGAATATGTTAACTAGAGATACAAACTCTTTTTTTAAGTGAAGGGTCCAACACACTTTAGCTATTTTTTTTAGTTTCATACCTAAATTATTGGAAGTGTGAGTTTCATATTTAAACTATCACTCATTAGTTAGAGAAACACACATCTCTTTCTTTTGTTACGTACATAACACTCCATATAGACAAAACATTCCATTTTAATAAAAATAAAATAAATTATTAATATTAGTTAAAAATTATAGATTAGAATATCATTATCCCTCCAAAATAGAAATTATACTTTTTTAAAAATAAAAATTTAAAATATTTTTCTTATCTCACTCTACCACCTCCTCCCACTGTGCCCCCCCCCCCCCAACCCCTACCCCCATTTTTTTCATTTTTTAAATTTCTTTCATAAAAGTTTGTTTAAAAAAATCTTACTCCCTCCCCCCCCCCCAAGCCCCCCCACCAAAAAAATAATAAAACTGTTCCCATCTGTTATTCATGTGGCAAGATTAAAAAAAAATTAATAATAATAGAGAGTGTATTACACATCGATAACAATAGAGTTAGGAAGATTTCAATTTCAGAATAGAATATTGAAGTGCATAAACAAATCTAAAAAAATCAGAAAACTAGAATCAAAGATATGTGAATTTCGAAGAAATTTCCAAGGATTTGATTTTCTAAAGCCTTGACAAGATCAAGTAATAACATATAGATATGATTTTAAAAATTTATATTGAGGTGTGTTTTTCAAACTAATGAGTAATAATTTAGGTAAGCAATTCACACTTTTAAAATTTTAGATATGAAACTAAAAAAAAAGAAGATAATTTAAATATGTTTTTATCGCTTCACTTTTTTTTCTTCCTTCCTTACAACTTTTTTCACAACGCAACCTCAATAACAATATTATTATTCATCCACCACATGTGGAAGAAACACCCCTATATACTATAATTTATAGTTATGTGATTATTTCTTCTAAATAAAATGACAGTGGTTGTGGTTGGTGGATAATTTAGTGAGTAAGTAGATGATTTTTAGATTTTTTATTTAGTGTTCGATATTCGTATTAAAATTTGATTATTTTGAATTTGCACCATGTAGGACTTCATTCAAGGAAAAGCGCTTCCTGTCAAGAATTGTTTTTATACGCAAGGCTCTAATTGAATCTGTAATTAAGAAAGGAACAGTTTTATCCACTGCACCACATCTTTCGATAATAATGGGTGAGTAGATGAAATAAATGAAGTCAAATAATGAGTGAGTAGATGAAATGAATGAAGTCACATTCTAGATCATGGGAAGAACACCAGATGGTGGGTTTGAAAAAAATTATGACCGCTACTTTATTATTATAGTCACTATATATAACATGACAAATAGTTTAATTTTATATTAATAATTTTATTATTCCCTCCCAAAAAAAAGTAGGTACATGCATTTTTAGATATGTAAACAACACTATTCATTTTATTTGAATGCAAGCAGTGGCGGATCCAGGATTTAGAGTTTGTGGGTGTCAAATAGACTTATCGATTAAATTAATTTTATATTTGATTGAATTATTCGTCTTTTCGATATATATCATAAATCAATCAATAAAATATAAATAATAAGATATTACACTTTTATTGAGTATTTAATCAAATAAAAGAAAAGTCAAAAGAGTAATAACGTAATTAATTTAATTTAAGTCAATAACAGTTATAAAATAAAAAATAAAAAATTGTGCCAGTTGTTTTTCCTTAAAAAAAGGTGCTTGGAGCTTCTTTTTTTTCTTAAAAAACGTATGCAGCAAATTTCTCAAAAAAATAGGCACAAATGGGATTCAAACCCGCAACATCAGCTTTCTAAAGTTGCCCTCCTACCGTGGCACCACAAACCAATTTTGTTTTGTGGGTGGCACGCTTTATATTTATATAAATAATATATGTATATACCTATGTATATATAGAGTTTCCGTCGAAGTTCGGGGGTGGCGTGGCACCCCCACTGCCCTTCATAGATCCGCCACTGAATGCAAGGATTTTATAGGATCACACAAATGCTAAAATATGTTTTAGATTACAAGTTTTATAATCATAAAAATATTATTACAAGATTGAGATCTTAATTTTAAAAATTTATATTTTTTCTAAAATTTTGTGTCAAAAACTATGTCACATAAATTGAATAAAAGGACAATAATAAATTCAAACCTGCTGCTGGCTTTATTTATTGCACTTTTAGGAACATGATCTATTAATTTCTGGTCTTGCTCTGTTGTCTTAGTTGATGATTCTTCCATGTTGGTCAACAAATCCTTGGTTGCTGAGGCTAATAAATAAATTTTGCACAGAGGCTAATAAATAAGACAATAAAGAAAAAAAAAATAAAAAAAAAAAAAAATAAAATATATATATATAAACATAATAAATTTAAATTAATTGATGGACATATATTTATTGTTATAAAAAAGGTACAAAAATATCGAAAGAATAATCTCACAAAATTCACTATAGTGGATGTTGGTAAATGGGAAGGAAAAATCCTCAAAAAACCTTTTTATCCAAAAGTAAAATAAAAAACTGCTTAGCCAAATGTAGAAGATTTTTGTTTTTCGTTGAAGAAAAAGTATAATTACAATTGTAATAGTATCCTAAGAAAAAAGGTAAGAAAATCAAGACAAACATTTAATTGTAATAGTTATTATACTACTAACATTTATTTTCCAGGAAGAAAATCATAAAAGAAGTAAGAAAAATACTAAGAAAATCAAGACAAACACGTTACAATAGTTGAGATCGCTTAAAAATTGGACATAATCTTTGATAGTCTAGTATATATGCATATAAATGTATTGAGATTATAAAAAATAATTTTTTGAGGAAAATTTAAATTCAATACTTGAATTCCACTAGCTCACTAAAAACCAGGCCTTCATCATTATCAAGTCAGCTCATAACAAAATATTATATCAAGGCTGGCATAACCAAATTGGTTGAGGAAAATGAACCTCCAACGATCAAGTTGATCATCCTACCCACTAATAGACTATTTACAATTTTATCTATTTCAATTAAAAAAAGACGCTCTTAATTAGTTCAGTTCGATAAAACGTGAATCTCCAATACACAATATGCACACTTGCAGGTGTTGATACTTGAGAAACATCATCAATTTTCTTCAAAGATAAAAACATAAATGAAGTAGAAATAAGAAAGCAAAATTAAAATACAAATATGGAAAAGTGAAAAATACCTTTGGCTTCTCCATTGTTACTAATGGTAAGATTTAGATCTTTGAGGTCTGCTTTTCCATTGAAATATTGAGTCAACAAATTACAAGTCTTCATCAAATGGGATTTCTCACTATCTAATGAAGAAAGTTGCCTATTTGACATGTTGGATCTATTCTCTTCTTTAGCTTGAAGAATAATGATGACTACTCTTCATGAGTAGGGGAATAAATATATCTTGAGTGGTAGGGTAGAATCAGTTTTACTATCTCTACAAGGTATTATAAAATTACGTACATTTCATTCTTTTTAAATTTTATCGGTGAGATTACATTTTTTAAATTTTATCGGTGAGATTACATTGAGTATGTTGATAGTGATATTGTTGGTGTTGTTGTTGAATGGTAAGGTTAGGTATACTCCTTCTGTCCCGGCCCACCTTGTGTAACATGATGAGCATCAAATTATCTAATTTTCATAAGAATTCAGAGTTCAATATATTTTTAAAAAAATAAAAATTTACATAAAAATACTATAAATCACAATAATTAAAAGGAAAATAAAAATAAAAATTTTAAAAAATTCTTTAAACTATATCTAAATAATAAAAATGTATCACAAAACTTAAAGTGTGATACTATATTGCTCGTGATTTTGATGTACCGTCAATAGCTGTCTTTTATCTCTTTATATATATTGACCACATTTCAATTATTTAGCACGTTTATTTTATTTTCTTGATATACATGTGAATATCATAAAGATTTGCGGTCCAAATTGGGGCTACCAAAATAGTAGACATGCATGAGTAACACATTGTTTCAAATTCGAGCTTTGAAAATTATATTAAATATTTTGCAAATATGAAAAAGAGGAGATAATGACTTTTTTCTATATTTTTGTTTGTTATATTTTAATCTGATGTAAAATTTAAGAAAATTAAAAATAATAATTGAATTTTGTGATCTTAAATTGAAGACAGGCAGATCTTATGATCTTAAATATGAGTAACACATGTTTCAAATTCGATCTTTGAAAATTCTACTAAATATTTCACTATTAGAATAAAAAGGTAATGACTTTTTCGTTCAATTTATTTATTATATTTTAATCTGATGTGAAATTTAAGAAAGTAAAAAAAGATTTTTGAATTTTGTAATCTTAAATTAAAGATAGACAGATCTTCAGATCTTAAATATGAGTAACACATGTTTCAAATTCGAGCTTTGAAAATTCTACAAAATATTTCACTATTAAAAAAAAGATAATGAATTTTTTCTTCGTTCAATTTATTTATTATATTTAATCTGATTTTAGATTTTTGAAAGTAATGTTTTTTAAAAAAAAATTATGATCTTAAATTAAAGATAATCAGATCTTATGACCTTAAATATGAGTAACACATGTTTCAAATTAGAGTTTTGAAAATTCTACTAAATATTTCGCTATTAAAAAAAAGAGATAATGACTTTTTTCTTCGTTCAATTTATTTGTAATATTTTAATATGATGTGAAATTTAAGAAAGTATTTTTTTTTAATTTGTGATCTTAAATTAAAGATAGACGGATCTTATGGCCTTAAATATATCAATGAAAAGTTAAAATTAAAAAAAATTGTTAGAAAAAAACATTTTTTAAACGTATTAAAAAATAACATGGTTAAAATATTGATAGTGTAATAAATTATTTGTTAAATATAAAAATATGTAATTTTTAAAAAAACTAACTAAAACAAAAAATGTGTGTAATGACTTGTTAAGTCGTTTCGAACACTGGACCTATTTCTCTCATAAAAGAACCTTACCGTAAATATTAATGAGAATCTTGAACTATTCGTATAACTATGGTTATTTAGTTGACGGATATTTATTAAGTAATTAATTTAGTTGGTGATTAATAGGTCAAGTTCATAATTTATTTAATATCTTATACCACTTGGCTCATATTTATCAAAATAAGTTAGTAGAATTTGTCACTTTTTTATACATAATTATTTTATTTAGAGAAGAAAAGAAGAAAGCGTCGAACAAAAAAGAATACGAGTGCATAAGGTAATAAGAATTCAATATATGCATTTTTTTAAGGTGAAGATCATATGTTGTAGGTTATGGTTTATTCTTTGTGATAGAGAGACTCTTAATAGTGATTGATAGTCATTGAGTAATGCTACGAAATTTTCTATGTACTTAATTGTTGTGGTTGGATAATTCATGTATTGTGCCAATTGTTCTGTAATCCCAAGACCGCGAAATTCATAATCTTGAACTTGTTCTATTAAAATGATGCCTTGAATAACGAAGACTTAATGGAATATCGTTAAGGAAGTGGAAATAGATGATAAAGAATGATGAATTAACTATATTTTTGGATCAGGTGCCACGAGCTGACGCGATATATTTGGATCGGATGCCACGAGCCGATACGATGATTTGGATTGGGTGCCACGAGCCGATACGATGATTTGGATTGGGTGCCACGAGCCGATACGATGATTTGGATTGGGTGCCACGAGCCGATACGATGATTTGGATTGGGTGCCACGAGCCGACATGATATTATTTGATCGGGTGTCACGTTTCGGCACTATATTATGGATCGGGTGTCACGTTCCGGCACGGTAACATTAAAGATAAACATATCAAAATAACTTAATATACTCAATCTCAAAGAACCCATTTCCCAAAAGAGCGTGGTGTGGAAGCCTGAGTCCTCGTGTGTGTTCTTGATATTGTTGACTGATTACGTACTTCCTTCAGTGTTGTTGCCACTTGTTCCTGTTGTTTGTTTTTTGTCACATGCTAAGTGCTATAGTTAATTTCATGTTATTATTTTATGCATATTGGTTTCTATTTTGAGTCGGCCGATGATATCTACTTAGTACATGTTGCTCGGTATTGACCCCTTACTTGTATTTTCTTCGTTTCTCTTGTGGAGCACAATAATGTATCAACAACTTCGACTCGCTTCAGCCCTAGCCAGTCTCTAGCACATCAAGTTTCAAGGTGAGCTATTCATTTTAGCTCGTGTTTGATTCTCTCGATCATGACATGATTTCCTTAGTTTACGGACACAAACTATTTTATTTATTTATTCTGGTATCTTGATACTCTTAGACTTGATATTTTGAGATTAGATGTCCTTGATGTGATGACACTTTCAGGTTTTGAAAATAATATGTGATAGACTCTTAGTTGATTTGATTTCTTAATTCCTTTAATAAGATTTGAGTTTTCGCATTATTATCGTATTTCATGAGTTGAATAGCTATTATAAATTGGGGTTGCATTCATTGGCTCACCCACCTAGAAGGTTAAGTGTGGGTACCATTCCTGATTCATTTTGAATCGTTACAATACGTCATAAAAATTAGGACATGGACATTCACTATTTAGCCCAAAATTAGTATCCTTACCTGCTTTAACTGCCTTCATTGACATTTCACCCTAATTAACAAGACATTCGATAGCGAAGATGTTAAATTCAAATCTAATAATTGAAGGTTTTAGGATTTTAGAAAGAAAGTAATAATTTCTTAATTTATGATTATAAATTTTATTTTATGTTTAGAAACTAATTGAGAGTGATATTCATGCTCAACCATATAAATTTAAATATTATCCGGTGAATTAAAATAAAAAAATTAAAATCTTCATTATTAGGGTTTTTAAATATTCAAATACTCAAAAATGAATTTTGTAAGATATTGATAAACAAAATCATCTTTAAATTGATTTACACTTCTTTTTTTTATAGCAAAAATCCACCAAACGTAATAATTTAAAGTAATAGAGGAGGACGTAAACCCTAACTTTCAAAGTATATACATATATAGTCAAAGTAATAATAAGACTATTTCTAGCCTAGACAAGTCTTTCAACAATTTACTAGAACTAGTAAAAATAAAAATCACGCTTGAAAATATTAAAGACAAGAAAAATGTGATATCTAATATAAATATGACTTCAACATCAATACTTATAAATGGCTTGAAAATACTGTTGGAAAACTATATGCACAGCAGAAGCATATCAACATCATACTGCTTACATGAATAATAGATAACCAATAATCGTTTATTCTAAAACACATAATCATGCTAGAACACATAAACTAGATGCACAACGGAAGCATATCAGGATCATATTGCTTACATGAATAATAGATAATCAATAATCGTTTATGCTAAAACACATAATCATGCTAGAACACATAAACTAGATGCACAACGGAAGCATATCAGGATCATATTGCTTACATGAATAATAGATAACCAATAATCGTTTATGCTAAAACACATAATCATGCTAGAACACATAAACTTGCTGAAATTTAATTCGATAAATACCTCTTGAAGCGTGAGCAGATACCTTCAAGCGAATCCACTATGATCTTCTACAGTGATCCCAAGTTCACATTCGAACTCTCTCAATATTTGGGTGGGCAAGTATCAATAGAAAACTAATCTATCTTTTTCTAGGTTAGGAGAATCTCTATTTATAGATATTTCTTCCCCAATCGAAAATGGAGAAGAAAACCCAGTTTTCTTGAAAAACAAGAAAACACACGCCTATTCCTTTTTCCCCTAAGAAATAGGATTCTGAGTTCTAGTTAAATATGGGCACTGGAGGGACCACATAATTAATTACCGAGGCTTCCTGTTATGGAAATAATTCCAACTAATTAATTTGAATTATTCTTACCATAATAAATTACAAATCATTTCACTAGAAATTCGTATTGCACTCCTCTATTTATATTTCGTAATTCCCCATTAAACACTTATGTAATTCCCCATGTTAAGATTTCAGATACTAATCAATAAATTAAATTACTGACGAATTTAACTTAATGATTAATTTCCTTTAGAGCACTACTTAACTTATTTCATGTGTCGGATTCATAAATCCACTTGCAAGGTTTGACACGATGAAAACTTATAAGTTTCTCAAAAAGGCATATCAATCAATCTCTATAACGAGACATGGATTCCATCAACTAACTTATTATTTCACCAATATATATTATTATCATCCAACTTACCAAGCATATTGACCCATCTCAGAATCTCACCTTTTAATAAATCAAAACGATAATTAATATATATAGATCATAATAGTTATATCAGGATTAAGAATATAAGTACATTTAATAGTTTAGAGAACTATCTCTACTCGGTCCCGTTCAATACATACAAAATGCACTAGCACAAGAAGTTGAAACTATACCGTTCCCATAATCAAGATAAATTACATATAATCTTGTGCGACAATCGTACCGATGACATGTCCAATTTCCATCCTAGATTGTGAACAAAACACTTTATACTTATAAGAACCGATGATTTAATCCTTTGTGTATAAGCTAAAACTCTACACACTAAATCATTTACTATGTAAGTAAACAGACACCATAAACGAATATATGATCTATTAAAATTGAGCAAATATTTATTCTATAATAAATATTATTTCTTAACACATGATTAATAGTATATATCCGAACAAATACAACCCTTGAAATCCTCAAGAGGTATAAAATAAGGTGATTTCCCTTCATTATTCATACTTACAGTGCTAAACCATAATAAGACAATAGTAAAACAAAGACTTTTTAGATGATCCCAACATTTTTTGGGCCCTATATATAACTAGGAGTGTATAAGAAAAATTGACAAATTCGATAATTCGAATCAAAACAAAAAAGTAATCTGATTAATGATTTAATTTGACAGGATTTGATATTGAGAAGAAAGAAATCTGATCGTAATTGATTTAGTTTGATGTTAACTAAAAAAGTCTAATCAAATTAACTAAACCAATGTGACATTACATGTATACAATTTTTAAAAATATTTATGTAAAAATATTTATTTTGATGTAATTCATAAATATTTTTTAAACAATTCATAGATTTTTATCTTTCAACACATTTATTTTAAGTTTCAGACTTAGAATTTTGAGTGATTTCAAAAAGGTAATAGCTCATAGATATTAGTAACTCAATAATGTCGAATATATGTTAATTTTCTGTGATTTCAAAAAGGTAATAGCTCATAGATATTAGTAACTCAATAATGTCGAATATATGTTCTTAAGTTTTACATTGGTTTACACAATTAAAATACATAAACTAATTTTATTATTTCTTTGATATTTAATCATGCAACTAATACTTATTTTAACATGACCTAGTACTTTTAAATCATGGTTATTTTCATTATGACTTATAAATCTATAATATTTATTCTATGCGATTTCATTATTATTTTTTGTTGAATATTTTAGTGTCATCACCCATTTTGAATTTTAAGTTATTTTCTTAAGAAACACCATAAATAGTTATATCTTGGTAGAATTAAAGAAATGTTTAAAGCAGAAGTTAGTTGTGTGTTTGTATGAAGACTTCACTCAAATAAATAAATAAATCCAAAATCCCGAGAAAATTGAAAAATCCTAAAATAAGTGAGGTTAGAAAATGCAATTTTTATTAATTTGGTTGATGTACAGATTTAAAATTTTAACACAAATGATTACATTTGATATTAGAAAAATTCGAATCAACCATGTCATGTACACCCCTAAAAGCAACAACAATAACACATTCAGAGTGATTCTACAAGCGGATATAGTCGCAGACCTTACTGACTACTTGTGTGAGTAGAGAACAAAGAGTTTCAAAACTGGTCTTGAAAAATAAATGTGTAGAGAAACCACTACCACCATCACCATGATCCCCACCACCACCAACAATAACAAAAAGGAGAGAAATCAATACTCAATTACCTATTAATCTTTTACCTTAATCCTTGACTTTCCCGCTCTTATATCTAAGATCATATTCACATTGAACTGAAGATATATCATATCAAACAATTCAAAGCATACGATTTTTTTTCTTCAAATTTAGAAGTAAAAATCATATAATAAGTTGATCACGAGTATATAACAGTTTTGCATCTAAAAAAATTAACAAAATATTCTTTAAATAAAAATATATACAATTTCACTTAAGAATTTGTTATTTTAAATGCCTTTCATCAAAATATAACTTTAGATCACCAACTCAATTTATTGAGACGCTCTTATAGTGTAAAAATATCTAGTAAGGGACCCTCCTAGATATCTCACATATTTTTTTCGCCTATGATTTAATTGTCATGTTAATTGTTAGGTGTGATCGAAATTAATAGTTCTATGAAAGTGGTACTCGAAATCTAGCTAATTTATTTTAGTGAGTCAAAGGATTGATATCTCCCAGAATAGTAATACAAGTAATAATTGATTTAGACTACCCAAAAGTAATTATATTTTCTTTTTACATAAAAAAAAAAACGTTTTAACTTTGCCCTATTTATCATAAATATAATTTTGAGCTTATTTTATGCAATATCTATTTTATTATTGATAACTTTTTTACGTATATAATATTTTTTTATTTTGATTATTTTGTATTTTAACTCGAGGGATTGAAGCCTAGTTTTAAATATGAAATTTGAACTTGATTGTTATTGCATCACTTATGGGATCTTATGAGCAAGCTGAGTTATTGAAATGATAAGTAAGGCGCGATGAACTTATAATTCATTAGATGCTTTTAATGAATGACAATTAACTACCATAAGTAATATGCTTCCGTCTATTCAATCATTTGATAACCAAAGTCATTGGTCGATAAATGATTACTATGTGTTGACATACACTTCAGAATAATTTAAGATTTGCATAGACAGTAAAATAAAATGAATACTGGCCAACACATAGGACTCGTTTGGTGTAATGGATAAGGGAAATTAATCTCGGGATAAATTTTAAGAACCCTTTATTTCCTTGTTTGGTTGGAAACCTTGGAATAAATTATCCCCGGATTATGAATTAGTACCGGGATAAGTTATCCCTCACATTGGGTGGTATAGTTATCCCGGGATAAAATAGGTAAATGACAAAAATGTCTCTTTCAACCCTTTTGTTATATCACTTTTTACATTAATGAAGGACATTTTTGTAAACAAATAAATTGTTCTTAAAATTTATTATTTTGAATACAACAAACCAAACACTCAATAAAAAATAATCCCAACACAACTTATCCCATTATAACTAATCCCAACATAACTTATCCCATCATAACTCATTTTCAAACCAAACAACCCCAAGAGTATTATAATAAGTACTTGAAACAAATATATGAATGAATGCAACAATTTCCCTGTTGTATTAAGAATTTAACTATTATTACCTAGGCTTTTACCTGATCCCACCTTCAATATTTTTGCACAGAGAACATCAGATACAAGATTCTATGAGCAATTACTCTTTTTTCGTGACGTTTTTCGTTTACAGTAGTATGGACAATATATATATATATATATATATATATATATACACACTCTACTCTGTCTTGTCTTCTTCTACATCACCACCATTAGATGTCCCATCTCCACCAGGCGTTGATCTCACTTCGGATGGAATTCTTACATCCTTTGTTGGTAGAAGGGAGGGTTTTATGAGTGTCAAGGTGATATCCTTATCAAACTCTTCACTATCATCAGAATAGGCATATCTGGTTGTATCGAAAAGAAAACCAATTAGAATATAAGTGTAGAAAAGGAAAGTAAATATCGCGAACATATAGGTTCTACCAAATGCCAATTTTTTTTACAGAAAGACCTGTGGTTTTTGAGATTCATTTCATGAAGAAGGAAGATATGAAATGGTTTGAAGAAAACGATCCTGAATCTTTGACACCGGGAAAATATGTATCATTTTCTTCTTTACTTCTCAACTGACAAAGGAACTTTATTCGTTCATGATCTCTCAATGGAAATGGGGAGGGTTGGGTGAAGGAGAAAATCATCTCATTTTCTCGCATGGTCAAAGTATTCATACTCTATTAAGATAAAAATTGCCATGGATCCCTAGTTCAGAGGACATTTCAGATCATCTTTGTTCTTTTTTTATATAAGAAAGAACACTCATCATTACTAAGCGATCATTTTTAGCATGTTTTATGGTAGAGCAATTTCACACTAGGAGCCCTGTGAACTCAATCAAATCTAAAACATGCATTATAGAGATGAAAGCCTGGTCGTCTTACCTCATGGAGTTTTGAGATGGAGCCCAAAGAGCACAGATGACGCAAAGGAGAGAGAAAGACAACACTTGCCAGAAGGCAGGAATAATCCAGGCCTTTTGCCATCGCTCATTGTACACGTCAGTGGACTTGAAGTACAGCTGCCATGGAAAAACAAGTTTTAATGCTTAGCTTGGTAATACAAAAAACCGGAAAAATTAGGACGATAAGAAACTTGTGTTATATGAACTCAGGTACGAGATAGGAGGACATTCCAATTTTGAAGGATCCACATAAGCCCCCAATCATTCCAACTGATCCTAAGTTGAGGAAAGTAAGAATCTCGCTACCAAACATATGTGCTTCAGCTAATGGAAATGCTTAATAAATAGGTAGGTCTCCTAGCCCTAGCACTCATTAAACTTATTTACTCATTATACCTCAGTAAAAGATTTACTCTTTCCTAAAATTTTGCTCATTTAGGTTTCTTAAGAATTCTTGGATAGAAGAAAAAGATAAGTTGAGTTATGATGCTTTTACTTATTTATTTAATGGCTTAGGGCAGATGAACAGATCACGAATAACATTACAACTGTAACTCCAATAAAAGCACCACCTTCCTGTCACCCGTAAACACCTAATTTTACTGTTTTCATGTTTGTTTATCAAGAATTGCAGGTCAGTTAATGGATTAGATGAGCGCTGGATATTTTGGTTAGTGTTTCAACAAACCCATTCCCTGTGGCCTGTACACATAAACTGGACACTTGAGCATTAAGGTTTGGCTATTTTCCCTATAATTCAGATCTCTTTGAAAAGATCACTTTGGGGTTGCCATCATTTGGCTCTTTCCAGGGAGAGTAGACAAAATCTAAGAATCGCTATATTAGATTGATGGAAATAAACAAAAAGATAAGCCTTAAATTGAAGATAGCCAAATATTACCTCATAGCATACCCAACCAACAGAAACAATAACTGCAACAGCTAGAGCATTTGTGAACCTCCGGTATATGTCTAACTTGGCCAACAATCTTCTAGCCTGTCAATCCACAACAGCAGCAAATGAACTACCATTGATTGATAGTAAGAATGATTGGAAACATGAAGTCATGTCATAATTAACCTTCATATATATATATATATATATGAAGGTGAACATGTATCATGTCAAGATCTCTGGTCACTCACAAATATATATTTGAAGGTGAACATGTATCACGTCAAGATCTCTGGTCACTCACAAATACATTAATAGGATAGGAATTGCGGAAAGGAAGCCCTTTTATAGACCAGCAAATTGACACAAAGTTATAAGCAAAAGTAAAGGTCACTGTACCTGAAGTTTATTCAAAGTTGCAGAAAGGGAATTGAATATCCAGAGGATGAAGAAAGCATCCAAGATTGCCACAGGAAGTACAAAAAACAACCTTGCTTTTCCTGAGAAATCACTAACAGTACCAACATTTTCTACCAGTTCAAGCACTTCCGATGCCAGAAAGAAAGTTCCTCCAAGCAAAAGAACCTTGGATGTAAGACCACCAAGGGTAGGTCTAACAACACCATACCCCATAGAGACCATCAAAATAATCAAACGAGCAACTGTGCGCTTTACTGCACCAAAGGTAACAGCCCATACAGTGATCCCAGTTGGTCTGACTCCGGTTTCATTGAATTCAGCATAATCAAAGTACCATAATGCCATCTCAAACATGCCCAACGTTATAACGAGAGTAATACAATTTTGTAAAGCAAGAACTTCTCTCCAGAATCTCGCATACTGAGAAAACCAAAAGATCCCTAGTAACACAAACATAAGAGACATGTACCCATAGAAATTCATAAGTGGTGCCATTCTACCAGGTAGGTAACCAGTAGGATTTTTCCATATGGTTTTCCCTTCAACAATAACTTCCTTAAGATTATGGTCGCAGTGCATAAAGTACACATTGTACATTCCAGTTTTTGTTATATGTATTGTTCTCGGCTGCAGTTTTGCTTCAAACTCATCAATGCCAAATGAGGCACCAAATACTTTAGGCCAACCAGGATTATTAGTAGATGGGCGGTGGATTATTTCCCCTTGTGTACAAACTCCCAGTTTTGCAAGATCTGCTGTGCAACAAACAGCTCTTTGCCCCCCATAGGCAGAGCCGCCAATTGTCTCTCGGTCATCCACCTCAAAAACAACTGCATGAATTGATCCTGAGCTAAAGTTTGAAAATTCTCCAGGTCTCCGGAATATAATCTTCTCAAAGCTGATTTTTACAAACGATAAAGGTCAGAAAATGCTGAACTTTTATCTCTGTGATATATGTTTCTATTACCAACATTCCAACAACAATAACAAGGAAAAATGCTTGAGCTCAGGGGCGAATTTACATGTTAAAAATGGGGCACGTGAACCCGTGGTCTCACTGTAAAACTAGGTATTTGATGTATATATTTTCTAAAATTTGGTATAATATTATCTGTTCACACCTATGCTACAAGAATGCTAAATGGTGCACTTGGTTGGATGTTGAGTTATTTACCTAGGGATCAATTTCCACTTAATACCTTTTTCAGTGTACTTTTAGCAGAAGAATGGTGTTATATTTGACATCTAGCTTAAGTTTCCATGTGACAAGTTAGAATTTAAGCTTTAAATAATGGATCATGTCAAAAGGGGCTACTTTGAGAATCTAAAAAATTCAGATATCATTTTTCACTTTGAAAACAAAAACTACTTTTTTCAAATTTCACAATGAAACATGACCAAACGCCATGGAAATGAAAAACTATTTCACTTTATTTGGAGTTTTTGAAGTTGGAGTTGTGTTATTTTCTCGCACACCACAACATACATGTAGGCCTGATATGACATGGATTATTGATCTTCTTCAAGGACATCGCATGCCTATGTAGAAATCTACAGGTTTCTATCCTGAAACGTTTTGTCAGCTAATCAACTCCAACTTCAAAAATTCCAAATAAAGCTAAATAGATTTGGGTTTTCATGGCCAAACACGCGTTTGACCACGTTTCATTGTGAAATTTGAAAAAAAAAAAAAATAGGTTTTGTTTTCAGAGTGAAAAATGATAAATTACCAAGTCAGTACCCCACTCTCAAATCTCAATTCATCAATCAACTAATCTTCAATAATCCCAAATTAAGATCCACTAATAACAGCAATATAAATAAAAATCCAAAATGAGCAGAAAAAACTATCAGATAATAACAGTAACTTCGAGTGAAGCTATTAAACATCAAAATTCAAAACAGTCATAGCTAAAATACATTATTTAAAGGAAGAGTAGGAGAGAGAGATTTTCACCGTATAAAAGAGTGTCCATCTGAAGAGGAGGTAGAAGATTGGTTGAGGTTAGAGTTAGAAGAGTAAATTCCTTCGCTACCTCCATGGACTACGAATACATTACCTTTGTTAGCGAATTTCTCGGCATAGTAATCGTGTAGTGAAGCTTGTGTAAAGTGAAGTGACCATAAGCAAAGTACAACAATGGCTGAAGCTGAAGCTCCGAAGGACGACATTGCCCCTTAACAGAGCTCAGTAGAAGAAGAAGAAGTTGAGCTTGTGTAGAAAAATGGTAGATCTGCTGTTGCACTAGTAAAAGAAGTGGAAGAGGAGGACTACCCACGGGGGAGTGGGACCTACACGTTTAAGAGAGACAATTTTCTACTCCTTCCGTCTAATTTACGCACACTTTTCATTTTTCGATAGCCAAATAATTTAAATTTAATAAAGAAATTTCTTAAATAAAAACTTATTTCAATCTCAAAATTCAAAAAAGACAGAGGGAGTACTTTATGGAGACTTTTGGTTAAAACTATCCATCATTAATAGTGTTTAATTTTAAAAAATATCTTACAAATAAGAGTAACTTAGTATTAATTTTATTTTTTAATGGACATAAAATATGCTATAACAAAATTTACTTTGAAACTGAGTGGATACTATTTTCTCTTTTTTTATATTTATATTATTTAATCCTTATTAATGTTGTGTTCTATTCTTTACAAAATAGGAATAAGATCTACTGTCAATATGGGCTAGGCCCGTAGGGCCGATTTGGCTTAATCCGTGATTTGATAGGATTGGATTATGATTTTTGGAGTCCATTTAAGAAAAGAGTTTTTTAGCCCAGCCTGAATAAACCTGTCGATTTGTGGGGCTTGAGAAATATGGATAGGACCGGCCCGTGAACTAGATAAAAATTAATTAAATAATAAAAATAAAATAGAGTATTAAAAATAATAAGAGTCTAAACTCAAAATCTGTTAAAAGTTTGAAATATTACAATTTAATTATAAATTATATTTATAAAATATGTACTACATAAAATAAAAAATTTCTAAAATTTCTAGAGAATCACTACATAGGCTGTAACATATGGAATGTTGTTATAGTTTTTGTGTTTTATTATGATCATTGAAAAACAATTAGGTTAATATTTCTATTTAGCTATTTATGTTTTTACTTGAAATCAAACTTAATAAATATCATAAAGATAATTTTATTTGTAGATTTGATTAACAAGTAGTAACACTAACACCATGTAATATTGTCTTGTCGATATTTATGATAATATTTTAAAATTATAATTTAATTTTAAAAACTATAAAAAATATTATTTTAAAAAAGAGGGCTGACTCGGCAAAGCCCGTAGCCCACGTCCTTGTGGACTGGGCTGACCATTGTCTAGTCCACACCAAAAAATGGGCTAGTCTGGCCCGATCGTAAAATTTCAAAGCCTGTATGACTTAGCCCGGAAGGTGTTGTATGTTGGTGAGAAGTGCTCTTTGTTTATTTTTACTTGTCCATAATGATTGATATTATTTGCTAGTATAGATTGTTGTATTCCATCCTTGTAAAATGAATACAAAAGCATTTCTTCCAGCTTTTGCTCTAATATCTTGTGGTACGGGAACTTACCAATTCCATCTTTCATTCCATCTTCCATCAAAATAATCAAATCAACTATGCTTCACTTCAACAAAGACATGGTATCTTGTAGTCTAATACAATCAACCATAAAAATTGAAAATTTCCCACATTAGAGTAAAAATGGACAGGATGAATTTGGCATTATCCAGATCAACCACCATTTCCCCATACCATCATCAGGTCCAATGCCCAAATGTACCAGTAAGTCGAGTAGGGGAGCCATCAATATATCAACATGTAATTGGAAAAAGAATGTAGTAGGTACAACCCGATTCCCAACTTGTAGATGTTACAATGAATAACGTGTAGCAGCGAAAGAAACCATTTATAGTTACTTCTGCCACCAGCCAGCAACTGCGGCAATATTTGCAAAAGCCATGCCATGCCATGCCATGCCGTGATGCTGGGAAGAACCAGATATCAGTAACAAGAATTCTTAGTCCATATCAAGAAATTCCATCCTCTTTCTCATTGAACCTTTAAGATCTGTAGACTCCTTTTCTGCTTTTTGCGCCTGATGATACATAAGGCATTATAACACACTGTATTTCTAGTTATGCTCAAAGAAATTGCTCTAACATTTCATCTTGATAATAACGAAACAAATCTCTATGCTTAAAAGAACCTCCAACAATATTCTAACCCTTTAGTAACAAAAGCAAAAAAGGTTTCTACATCCAAATACTTATTAACAAAAACAATTGTTAATTGTAATTGATAAACAAAACAATAAGTGTAATATGACGACAAAATATGTTGCATCATCAAAGTCTTGAGACTATTTACGTATCCCTTGATGTTACAAGATACATCATAACCTTGTCCACTTTTTTTATGAACTTAGAGAGTGATCCGAAAGCAAAGAATAGATTGTTTTCTTTAATGGTCCTTTGATCTGCTGAAAAATTGGGAAGGAGTGGGGAGAAGAGGATCACAATAAGACTAGTGGAGGAGCATTCCACTTTTGTGGGGGCATATACATTCGAGCTTTGGTGATTGTAACCTTGGTTCCAATCCCCATGATCTAAGTCTTCACTTTTGGTGCCGCACCCGTGTTAACACGACATGGGTGTGGGTGTGGGATCCGTGTCCAATTTGGTCAACCCATTTCGGGTACTTTGACCAAAATCGATGGGGAAAGTCTTGGACAGCTTTAATGACTTCTGTATATAATACTAAAGCTAAGGTGAAATTGAAGAAAATTGAATACCTTTTATATATAAATTTCTATGTCACTCATTTTCCTTTAATCTTCTTCCAAGATTCTCTTCAAGTTCTCCACATAATCTCATAATTTACGTTTTATAACTCTATTTTTAGATATTTTTAGGCTTATCCCCGCACTCATATCCATACATGGATCCATATCCCTGAATCTTAAAAGTTAGATCATGAAGGATCCGACCTCTAGATCCGCACCCGAGTCGAGCAACTTAGCCCATAATTACTATCCCTCCAATAGGAGCATCTTTTATATCGAAAGAGCATTATCATAGCCTGGTATATCCAACTATTTGGGAGCAAGGTTGGTTACATTGGAGTTAAATCATGTAAAAGAAAGGGAAGAAGTTAAAACTGAACCCAATATATAGATGGTGGAATCATGGTATTGCCATGTTCCGAAACACATTTCATTAAGCATCAGTATTAGTCAAACAATGAATAATGAGGTCATACCCTTGTAATCTCAGCAACTGAAACATGAGTCATATGGGGTGGAAGTTCCTCCTTATCAATATCCTGAAAATTAAAATCACAACAAAACAGGGTGCAGGATCACAGTACATACCAATTCTCCAATTAACATGACGTTCTTCCCACGGATAATATAAAGACCTAGTGGGATATCACATTATAGATCACCACTAAAGCTTCTTATATAAAAGCTTAGGAACACATAACTAGTGTCTTTCTTTTGAGGCTTTTAGCTCCTGTTCATTTTTTCCACTCTCTGCATGCAAATGATGAGCACCTTAAATTTACAGGCTTGTCATTTCTCTACCATTCAAGAAGCTGAGATGAATGCCAGTATCAAAGGAGAAAGGGGTGCAATTGTTTCACGATCACAAATGTCAAAAAGATATTATTCTACATTCAAGTGGGTAAATTTCCGAGTATACTCCCTCTTTCCCCAAAAGGCAGGACTTTCGTAGGAAGGAGGAAGAGTTTACTCTTTCACCATCTCCTAGAAATTCATTGTTCTCCCTCCATAAATTAAAAGCTAACCACTCAACTTTTGAACTCTAAGGTTATGTTGCTCGAACTCTTCAAAAAAATTTGCCGCACCTGTAGATTCTAAAAAATACACTATTTTTGGAGTATCCTACATGCACCAGACGATGTTTTGAAGAGCCCGAGCAACAAAACTCTAAGGTACCACCATCATTCTAACATTAGCTTATGAGGCTTAGAAATTGGAGAATCAATAACTATAGCTATAAAAATAAAAGAAGAGGAATCAAGCTACTCCATTGTCCATGATGAATCCTTTTTCTTCTTGAGAATTTTTACTGAAGATAACTTCGATTTTGTCTTTTTTAACTCATCATTGTACATTAAATTAAAAGTCTTTTTTTTCTCACAATAAGTACTAAATGTTTTTTTTGAAACTGATAACATTACTCTATTTATCCACATGTATACTACCACCAAAAGTGTAGTTCCCCTTCAAAAGTATTACAAACTATCAAAAGCTCAAGTCTATTTGTGTTGCCTATAAATAATCTAGTACATCAAAGATGTCTTCAGTTTGACCTAATAAACTATGTTTACACCAAAAATAAAATAGAGCTAAACACTTCATCTTGACATCCTGTAGACTGTTCTACACATTTTCAAAGCTCCTATTGTTTATCTCTTTCCAGATTGACCACCAAATGCATGCTGGGACAATCTTCCATCTCTCCTCCTTCTTGGTGACATTTCTATCCCGGATCCAGCTACTAAGTACTCCTTTAATGCATGCATCCTGGTTCCACCTACCTGATCCCCTTTAGGCTACTGAACATTCTCCATAGTTGTTATGTCCATATACAATGTAAGAAAAGATAGGTTGATTGTCTCAGCTTGTTCTCCACACAAGTAACACCTAGAAGCCAACAGATGGCCTCTCTTGTTCAGGTTCTTGTTCAGGTTCTCATGTGTTAGAATAACTTGTTTTACCAAAAGCCAAGTGAAACAATTCACTTTGTAAGGTACCTTAGGTTTCCATATCATCTTCCATAGCCACTCTTTCTCCTGTTAAGAGCCGTATAAGTAGACTTGACTCCTGCCACATTAGCACATCATTTTCCCCAGCAAGACTTGTATGAGCATCTAAATAGTTGAGTAGTTCTGTCATATTTCCAATCTCCCAGTCATTTAGTTGCCAAGATTTCACCCCTCCACATATTAGCTACAGTAAATATGACAAGGTGTGTTTGTCTATCCTATTCATCCCAAAAGGAGGTTTTCCTGCCATTTCCCAACTTCACACTGGTTCTTGCTTGTATCATTGGCCACAGATTCCTTATGGCTCTCCATACAGTGCATTTATATGGAATTGTAACTTGTGTTGTCATCCATCCCATATTTAGCAGTAATCACATCCTTCCAAAGCATGCCATGCATCTTCATTTATAAACTTCCATAACCATTTCAACATCAAGCTTTGGTTTTGTTTCTTTAGGTTCTTGATGCTCAGTCCCCCTACTTCCTTACCCACAATTAATTCACTCCACTCCACTCAACTAAGTGGTACTTCCTCTTATCTTCACTGCCTTGCCATAGGAATCTCCTCCTCATAGCATCAATGCAGTTGTACACACTAGCTGGCATAGGAAATATAGACATCATATAGGAAGGGAGTGCATCAAGCACACTATTAACCAAAGTCAATCTGCCTCCCAGTGACAAGTATTGGCATTTCCAATTGGTAATTAAGTCTCTTCTCACACTTCTTCAATACCCCATTCCAGATTCCTTTTGATTTGCTATTGGCCCCAGAATAAGTTCTAAATGTTGTAAATAATACTCTTTTTGTTTGTCTTACTTTCCCTTTTAATCGTTTCAAAAGAATGTTTCATCCCTTTTTTGACAAGTCTTTACTTCAAACTTTTCACGTGACATGTTTGGACGACAAGATCAAAGGACATTTTGGTACATTCTACATATTTTTAGTTTAAAACCACTAAATTCATCTTACTTTCCTGGACAAACAAACTAAATAGTAAATTTTTAGATCAATAAAACAATAATGGAAAAACCTTTATGGGATTAATTATACACTTCATTCCCAAAATGATGGTCAATCTGTTAATTAACACTTTGGATGAAATCTGAATTTTTTTGAGAGTAACTAATTTATCGTAGCGGTGATATGAATAGCTAATCCAGTAACTAACTCCAAATCCCTAGCATGCTATTTGTCCTAAATCTCCAAAACATTACTTTCAGTCACTGGTCATATTTATGACCTTATCAATCAAGCAGCAAATACCAAGAGTTCCTAAAGAGGTGGTTTCTATACTTCTGACTTTTTTTTTTTTGGGGTTTTCATGGCCGACAGTTGAACTCATGTAATTCTAATAGATGCTCCATTGTCGCGTCTTATTGTGGGATTTGGGCTAGGAAATTAAGTGACTGTTTCTTTTTATAAAAATCGATATATGATTTTTACTACAATATTAAATATTTCAAAATTATTACTACAATATTAATCTAGGTAGGCATGGGCAAGACGAACTATCTGGAGGATCGGTTGGGCTCAACTCAATTAGATCTCAATCAAGATTTAATTCAGATTCAACTCAACTCAACTCGATTGGCTTGCATGGACAAGACAAGTCATCTCGTGGATTGATTCAGCTCACCTGTATCTAACTTTGCTTAGCTGACTTCAATCTAAATTCAATTCAGACTTGGCCCAACTCGATTGGCTTGTGTGGGCAAGATGAGCCATCTGAGGGCTTGGTTCGAATTACTTGTATTTAGCTTCACTTAATTCAACTCGTAGTTTCAATCAAAATTTAACTCGAGCTTAGTTCCAATCAAAATTAGCATAATATCGATTGATATTTGATTAAATTAGCATGATATCGATTCGTTGATTATTATTTATTATAAAATAAATTTATTATTTTTATACCTTCCAGTTAATTTGATGTAATGTAACTTTTTATTGACAATATAGTTACGTAAGACTACTTTATGATAGTAAAAAAAATGTAATCAATATTTTAATTTAAGATATCAAGAATTAAGTAAATTGAATATTACCATTTTTAAAAGTTTATTGTTGCTCTAATTTTATTTTTTATTTTTGCATGAAAATTCTGTTTTATGTTCAATATTAGATTAATGTTATTTAAATTTGAGCTCTAATTTAGAATAGTAATATATACAATTTAATCATACTTAAATGTAATTATCAATTTAAACTAATAATATTTACATTTTTTTAACCGATCAATCTATTACCAATTTAATTATTCTAATGGTGTAGCATTATGTAATTATCAGTTTGGCTCTTAATCTTGGCTCCGCCTTTGCCCAACCACCCTGGTTGATGTAATAATTTACTATTTTGTTTTAGATAAAAAGGGGTCCATTTCTCCATCTCATGCATGCACACAATCATGACATAGAAAAAATAAAAATAAAATATAAACTAATGTTATTTTGATTTGACATTCTCTTGCTAAATAACAACACATATCATGCCAACTTCGGTAACATTTTCAAGACCACAAATAGACAATAGTACTTAAAAGAAGAGTGGAGAGACTTCTTGTACTACATTTCTATAATAAAATAAAATTGTATAAACATTCCCAACAGATGAGTACAAATCACAAGATTTTCTTTTATAAAAAACATCACACAACATGTGTTGCATCCATTATTAACAGATACAACCATGTAAAAAGGGAGAAGAGCAATATTGGAGGGCCATTAAGGTTTTCTTTGAAGAAACACCCAAACAGGATTGAAGAAAATAGAAAATTGATAAAAGGGTCAAATTCGCCCCTGTACTAGTTACAATCGAACAAGGATTATTGGTCTAATATTATCCTTCCGTTAGGAAAAGGCGATTGTCTTCACCCTATAGTAAGGGTACACAACAAAAACAAGACCTCTAACGTGTGGATAATAATAGAACAAACGTCTAACAGAGACATCAGATAGTACATGAGTAAATTTAATCCTTTTTCCCTAAAAAAAATTATACTATCATAATACATCGACATTTCCTGAAATGGAACAAGTAGCAGAGAGGCGATATCTATATTTCCAAGACGATAACTGCAAAATCGAAAAAAAGAAGAAGTTTTAGTGAACTTAATCAAGCTAATAATAATAATAATATTTTTTTAAAAATAAATAAATTAATAAATGTTACTTACAATCAGAATCAGTCTTCACCCATTTTGATCCATCATAACAAGTTTCCTCTCTTTTTTTCTCTTCTCTTTGTGGATGTTTTTCCTCTAAATATCTCTTTGTTGATGTTCTAGGGGCATTTTGGGGTTGTATTTTCTTGGAAAGCATTGTCCTCAAAAGCTACAATAATAAATATAAAGTTGTTAATACAAAAAACTAACTACAAATATTAAAAATATATCAAAATTTCAATAATATTAAATATCGCGAGTTTAATAGTAAATATTGAACCATCAAAGTGAGGGTAAGGACATATTTAAAGTATAATTAGAACTAATTAATGCTTCGTTCATGAAATTCATCAAACTTAAATCTTAAATTAGTCGAAAAAATAGTTACCTTCTCCATTCTTGATTCGGGAAATGTGTCACGTAAACTAGGAGTAGGAGCAAAACCACCATTTGTACAAACCAACATTTTCTTGAGAAGAAAAGAAATTGATTTCTTCCCAATTGATTTTTTTTTGCTCTGTTTACTACAGACATCCTTGCATCTACCTATGATTACTCTTATTGTTCTGTCCATTTCTTCCTCATCATAATCATCCGAGCAATTAGCACTGCTAAATCTACTGGAATTAATCCTACGATCAACTTCCAAACTCGATGGACAATTAAGAAATCTGTCCAATGGAAGAATATCATCATCATCATTGGCAGCATTGTTCTTGATCTCGACAAACTCAGACTTACTAGTAGTTGGTGATGGTTTTCGTGATAGTAATTTTGTTAGCTCTTTTTGTAATTTCTCAACTTCTTCAGGTGTGAATTCTGCTAAATCTGGAGATGAAGAAGTTTGTTCATCGTCTTCGATATCATTTTTTACGTGTAATTTGCTCTGTTCTTTGAGATCACTGTTTCTATTGCCAAAAGTTCCAATTGCTAACAAGGAATCTGGCCAATCTTTGAACTCTTCATTTATATGATCTGTAACGACGAAAAATAAATTAGTTAGAAATATGTTATTTTTCCTTAGTTGATTAGTTAAGCAAATTTAGCATTCTGAGATTCAATCCAAAACTAGAATTAAGGACCAATGTACTAAAATATTGAGACAATCCATTATTTTCTCAAATTTCCAAAATTTATTGTCTTTTGGTTAATGAGTGCACTGAGCTCTCACCATGCGTAAAATCACAAAAAAAAGGTCGGACCATGTTGAGTTTATTATATCTGATGATGAAGTCAATTTTGAATGTACGAGTTTTAGCTAGGTGCATGCTAATGAGCACATATGAAGATGTAATGGATATCGTGGATACTTTAAAAATGCATGACAGTCTGACATGTAAGTGTAGTAACATTCTTGAAGAGTGGGAGTAACGTGTTTTTAGGAGAAAGAGGAAGAAGTCATACTTGTAGTAATTGGAATAGCATTAGACCTCCTACTTCCTTGTCCCCCATTGAGCTTGTTATGCATCCAATTAAAGAACTACAAGCCAAAACAAAGAATAAATTAATTATCAACCTATACATTCAAACTATGATGCTAACGAGTCTATCGTTCATTTGAAAACTATGAAACAAATCTGCGATAATTCAAAACTTGAATTTTGACCAACCTTCATATTCAAAAAATAATCTTGTGATGATGTTTGAATAGAAGAATTAAGTCAAAGTGAAAAGTTGGAATCCTAGAAGCCAATAATTAAGAAGCTTTGGATTGAGAGTAATAAATAAACATTTGAGTTTCTCACTCTCTTAGTATATTTGATGATTCCACTAATGATATATATACCAAAACATACAAGCACTGGATCTCTTTTTATTTTTATTTTTTATATATATGTGGACCAATTAAAAGGAAACATGCAACATTTTCCTATGTAGAAAATAAAGATAATACACACACATGGGAGAGAGTAATTTGAGGATAGTGTACTACTTTGAAAACGTGGCTATGATTTCTTCCATTAGATTAAAGATTAATATGCTAATCTTGAGGCTACTCTTTATATTACGTGTGTTTTAACGTGTTATAGCAGGTTACGATGTGTTTCATTTTTCGGATTATTATTCTTGCTTACTAAGAATATTACATAATGTTTTGGTGATCGGATTGTGTGTGTTATATATATAGAGAGAAATATTTTTTATACTGACAGTGTATAAAAATATTAATGTTGATGAGCAATCTCAAAGAAAAGATTTATTAACTAATGGTTGTTGTCACACCACGATATGGCTTAATTATAATATTAACCGTCCCCCCCTTGATGACACCACTAGCAACTTAATTACATATTTACTAATATAACTAATTTGCTGTCAAATTTCATTCTTTATTTTACTTTTCTTATTTTGTTGACAATCGAGGGTTCTAACTTAAAAGAGATGGCCAACCAAACCACAAAAGACACTTGGTTGATTTAAATATAAAAAATATAAGATAAAATTAATGATATTAATAAATATCAATTTTTATATGAAATATTGTATATTTATATCCGTGCATGAAATTCGAAAATAGTTCTTCAAAATATGCCTTTTGAATTAAAGTAAAATGGATGACGAATGAATTTATAATGTACTCGCTCTTTTTCATTTTAAATTTATTTCAAGAAGAATAACATATGTTTGCATATGATTTAAAAAAAATATATTATATTTTGGCCTATAATAACATGATTTTATAGATACTTTGTTATGTGACATGTTTAGGATCATAGTTTCTAACGATACTTTAAGATTCGTTCAGCCATAAAAATTATTTATTTATTTATTTGGGATAGTATTTTACTTTATTTAAAAAAATTAGTATTTGACCAAGAAAATTTCAAATTGAACTGGAAATTGTATTTCAATTTTGAAAAATAACTTGTACTAATATATTTTACAATTCACTCACGTGTTTGAAGTGGTATTCAAGTATATTCAAGCATAATTTCAAATATTCTTTATAATTAGTACAATCAAATAACTTTAGTTTTATAAATTTCAAATAACTAAGTGTCTACGTGAATGATTTTTTTTGTCCCCATCAAACAACATTATATTATTATAAAATGAGAGGATATGCAATAGCTAGATAGTAATAATTGACTAGAACCACAAAAAAAGGCATGTTTGTAAGACACACAGTATGAGTGAGGGATATTGTTTGTCTAAGAGCAGTTGGTACCAGTATTTTTTTTGGATGTGTGATAATCTTTTAAAATGCATTTAGCATATAGTTATGGTTTGTTTGAATCTATGATGTGAAATCATGATATGTAATCAGATTAATATAAAGTTAAAGTTTTAGTTAGACTTGTAAATTGAATTTATTACATTGGTAATTTTCTTATAAACATGAAAATTTCACATGTTGTGAAAACTATCAATTTTTTCAAATTCTTAAGTAATCGTACGAAATGAGCGATGCACAACTCATAAATAATATATTAAAAATATCCTAAGACATCACAAATTGTCACTACTTATGAACCCTAATCTGGATGATCTATCCATGATGAGGTTGATAAGTCACATATATATCTGCATGTTCTTTTCATTAATAGATTTTTGTGATTACAAACTTTCGACTACACATAGTTTTATAAATACTCACTAATCAATACTAATAATAATTAGTTATTCTTTAATATAATATTTTCACATGATACAAATGATATCTTCATACCAAGCATGCATCCCTTTTTAGAAAATTTAAAATGGTAAAACTTTTTTTTAAAAAAAATATAAACATTTTTTTAAATCATAATTTGAAATCTCAAATCACGCTTTTTTGAAAATTTTGAAATATTAAAATGTAAAACTTTTTTTTTTCAAAATATAACCATTTTTTAAATCATAATTTGAAATCTCAAATCACGCTTTTTTAAAAATTTTGAAATATGATAAAAATCATATATTTAAACACTAATTTTAAATCATAATGTATAATTACCTGTCAAAACACTGACTTATTGAAAAATGAGAAGCCCAACATTATATTCTTTTCAAAGGAATTTTGTCCATCTCTCTTTGGGAGCTATCTAAACAAATAGGAAAAAAGAAATTGCTAGATCTTTCTACATGGCCCCTCAAATAAATGTATAGGCCCCCCATGTCTCGTGTACCAACTTATTGCCATCACATTTTTTTTTGTGAGAAAAAATATGATAATATTTTTTATCGGTATTAGGTGTTTACATCAAATTTATAAATACAAAATATTTAGGAATTGTTTGGTACACAAATTAATAACGTATGAATTAGTTATGCGTAAATTAGTAGTGTAAAGTTTTTTTTTTTAATTAAGTGTTTGATTTATTGCTTCCCACCTAATTTGTAACGACCTGATTCTGTCGTTAGGGAAAAGCCAATTGGAAAAGAATTGGGGTCAAAAAACTTTTTGGTAGTAACTTGAGATTTCCTAGCCTAGTCCAGATTTGGACGAAATCGGAGCCAGTAAAGTCTAGGGGGATCTGGTAACAACTGGGTGATTTAATTATGATTTTGATTACATTAGTAGATAGCTAAGACTTTAAGAAATTCATACGACTTTACGGAATTGAATTCGGGAGAGTAGAACTCCCAAAACTGATCTTGGCATGAATAGGTAATTTTTGAGTGTTGTTGGTTGAAGGTGTGTTGTGAGATAGGGTCTAGCTAAGACGTTAAGAAATTCGTGCGACTTTACGGAATTGAATTCGGGCGAGTAGAACTCCCAAAACTGATCTTGGCATGAACGGGTAATTTCTGAGTGTTGTTGGTTAAAGGTGTGTTGTGAGATAGGGTCTTGAAATTATTAAAATAGCTCACTATTTAGTGCAAGCCGCTTTGGCGGGGATTTTTGCTGCCAGGGCGGGGCCGCTGTAGCGGGGTGAGGACAGTTGTGGCGAGTCCAACGCGACTTAAGGTCGTAAATAAACCCCAAAACGTCTTTATTCTGCACTTTTTGACTTTGAGAGCTAGGAGACGACCCCAGGCGAGTTCTTGACCGTTTTTCACCATTTTTAATGCTAAAGGTAAGGTTTTCACTCCCCGAATCCGTATTTCGATCCGTAGAACTTAGTTTCTTGGGTAATTATCGACGGGGGAGGGTTTTGATCTGTGATTTATCGTGGGAAAAAGCCCTAAATTGGGTATTAGTATCTTGGATTTGGTCTAGGGTTATTTGGTTTGTTATAATCCGGATAATTAGACCTTTGATTGTTGATCCTTGCGTATAAATTGTTGTTAGTAGACCTAGAACAAGCAGGTAGAATTCGAAAAGGGAAGATTCAAGTGCCTTAGGAGATTCAAGCTTAGATTCGAGGTAGGTGATAGTTGTGATTTCATGTTGGTGTGATACATATTTGTAATTGCTCATTATAATGCATGTATGTATACGAATATTGCATTATTGCTCACCCTAATCGTAAATGAGGATAATTGAATAATTGTATGCCATAAATCACCTCTTGTTGTATGATTGTGTGAATATATATATTGTGATTGTGATTGTGGTTTGTTGAATGGATCAGTTGCCGTGTTTCGATATATACATGGGATCGATTGCCACGTTTTGGCATAAACATGGAATCGGTTGCCATGTTCTGGCATAAATATGGGATCTGTTGCCATGTTCCGGCATAAATATTAGATCAGGTATCACGTTTTGGTATGCTAACAGTTTGGGTGTGGGTTCCATGAGAGGACCATTGAATTGGGTTTCGTGAGAGGACCATTGAATTGTGTTGTGTATCTACTTGTGATGATTACGTTGATATCTAATGATGATTGATATTGGGAGACCGTATGCTGCTCTAAATTGATGACCAATGTGTATTATTGAGAACGTGTAATGCTACATTGATCCTGAAAAGATGACTAATATTGTATATGTTCGGTATCTGTTTTATAATGTTGTGGTTACTTGCATGTGTTTCACTTATTGGGATAGCCGCGTGATCCCACCAGTACACTGTGATTGTGTACTGATACTGCACTTGCTTGTTCTTTGTTGAGTACAAGACATCTTTAGGCGGCTATTGATAGACCTCAGCTAGGTGACTATTGAGCGTGGTCGGATTCAATGGTGAGCCAGTTCTTTTAGGATGCCATGGATCTTTCTTGTTTATGTTCACTCTTTTCGGACTCTGACTTTTGTTTAAGGTGTTGTTTAGTTTCGGGGTTGTACTCCTTGTTCTTAGACTTGTCGTTAGTAGAGTTTTGGTACAATGACTTTTAGGTTCTAATGGTTGTTCTTCCGCATTAGTTTGGTTAGACATTGTTAAAACCTTAGAGTTTATGGGGACTCCATTTTTATAGTCATTTAAACCTGCTTCTGTATCTTTAAATGCCTTAGTTTTCATAAATTTGTTTGTTTGGGTTGTAGTAATGGTTCTCCCACCGGAGGGTTGTGCACTACGGTCTGGGTTGTGACATAATCTTGTGTTTGAATTAAAACACTACAAAAAGCTTCTTTCAAATTATACACTTGAATTATTATGAAATTTTCTATTTCATGTAATTTTGTCAAGATAGATAATTGCTGGACAATATTTTTTTTTGTGGTCTTCCAACTAGTTTGTTGTTCATCAAATATTCCTAAGATACTTAGAACAAAGTTTTTGAAGAACTTGGTACGAAACAACAAAGTTTAAAGAGTATTTTCCAAACTAGAAAATTAAAATCAATAGAGAAAATAGAATCAGAAACAAATAAGAAATAATATACAAAATATTTTTTTCAAAGAACAAAATCGAGCCCACTGAATGCACAGAGTGTGTCTTTAAGGAAATTATTCCCCTCAAGTACCCGAGGTTAATGGAATATATCATCTCAAGATAGAATGATCTTACTCACCGGTGTATCGATACCTATACTCACGATGTCAGCGAACCACTCAACGGTAGTAAAGTACACTTAGAAAATTGGTTGTTTTAAAATGAAAGGAAATCCCTCTATTTATAGACAACAAAGGAAAGTATGAACAAATGCTTATTGTGCCTTATCGGAAAGGTCACAACTATTTAAAAAGTTACAACCATTCGGAAAGGTCACAACCTTTCATAAAAGTCACAACATTTCATAAAAGCCACAACTCTTCATAAAAGTCACAACATTTTATTAAAGTCACAACTCTTCATTTTCCATTCACATCTTTTAAAACCCAACATAGTTAGGAGAAGAACAATTTGTTGTCATGTTTGCTATTTTCTCACTTGAATTATTCGAGAGTAAATAATTGTCATCTTAATAAATTGATCATTCACAGAACATCAATTTTCAATTTAAAAAAGATAGACCATCTAGTTTTAAAATCGAAAACACGGTAAACAATAGTAAAATCGAATAAACCATCTTCGTTTACACATAAAGTTTACTAGTTGGATTTATTTAGCAACCCAAGGCACCAACTCTCCAACAATGTAACTAGTGCCCTCACTTCAAAAGAAACCTTTTTCACACAATGAGTATAAAATTAAGTTCAAGGATTCATTCAACACTCACGCTCAGAAGTGAATTCAAATATAGGTAGTGCTCAATACCATAGCCTTGCCTTTATTTTCACTGCATAGACTTTTCAAACTAGTCACTAGGATCACTATAGGACTTTCTTAGCTTCTAATGTAGGCTCAGGGTCAGGTAGGGTACATTTGGGTACTTTAAGTAACATTTCTACCCTCCTTGACATTACATTGGCTTTTTACCTCTTTCTCAACCAATTCTTGACATCTTTTTATTTTCTGCTCTTTTCCTTGACTTTCTTCAGCACAGATGTGACTTTGACTTTATCGCTCTTATTTTTTGCTTTTTTTCTTTTCCACAATATTTATCATTCTTATTTTTGTTTCTTTTAACTTCAGTCACATCCATTTTCTATCTTTTTCTTTCTTCCACACACAACTCTTTTCACCCGAGCCATGATTGAGGGGTTTAGGGATTAAATGTCAAGGTACGACTCCCCAAGGACCACCCTAAGGGTCCTTGAGGAGAACCCTAAGCCTAATCCCCAAGACCTCTTGAAACCAAAGGAGTCACCAAAATGTGGTGACCTACGGAGTGGGGTCACGCCCCGTAGGTCCATCCACGGTTCGTGGATGGCCTCCGTTGGTCGAACCTTGCATATGCCTTGAGGACCAAGCCCCAGCCACAAACTACGGACAGCCAGGATGGTTCGTGGACCCATCTACTGTCTGTGGATTGGGTCAGTGGTCCTCACCTGTGCAATATGGTTTGGACACGGCTTAGGCAAGGGTCATTTGGTAAATTCATGTTAAGTCTTGTTTGGTTGGGGGATGGTTATTTTGGGTTTATTTAAGTATTTTAAGAGTATTCTAAATAATAAAATTTGTAAAGTCTAATTTATTTAAATAAATGTACTAGCACAAATATAAAACATAAAACCAAGAAAATACACAAAATGACTTAAAGAATTTGAGGGATATCTTTTTCTTTACGTAGATTAATCTCATGGTATTAAATTCTATGTATTACTAATACCACCAAATAGAAGGTATTAGTTATACATCCTACAATACTATGTAGGGTGTATAACTAATACATGAATTAGTTATATATAGGGCCAAAAGTTTTACCAAATATAGTACTAAGTAATACCATACATAATTCATGAACAATTCCTAATACACCCTATGAGCCGATCTCTCAACGCATATATATATATATATATATATATATATATATATATATATATATATATATATATATATATATATATTGAACAACTAATTATATTTAAATTAACTTTGATTTGTGGACAAATATTTATCAATTAAAGTACTCATGATTATCTCTTGATATGATTTGCTTTCAAGAAATGCATTATTTAGTGCCTTTGTCTAGGTAAACCGTACATTTATTTGATAAGTATCTTCACTTTTAAGAATATACTTATATTTGCACTTTGATAAGTATATGCTAATTATAATTATTAAAATTTAGGTCCGGTTTCCAATGAAAATTTCCTACCCTTCCAATAAGAATGTTTTTCTATTTTGGAATAATATTAGACCTAATTTCAACTGTTTCAACTGCATTATATAAATATAGACATATAGTAATACATTATGAATTAATTCAAATCATGTAGCGTATTCATTTATCATATTGAAAGGTTATTTTCTCGAAATGAGTGATGAAACGCGAAAGAAGCATATATATTCAATATCATTAGTACATACTGTAAACGCGATATGAAGTATATATTGTAATAAATTAATAATAATATATGTACTTATACTTCACAACAACGTAGTGATTAGCATAGTTAATGACAATTTAGTACTCCAAGCAATTAAAAAAAGGACTATAGAGATTAGAGAATGTGGAGCCACGTGTCCATACAAAATAAGGTCACTGATTATGTCATAGTCAGACCAACACGTGTCCTAACAAAGGAGGTCTGGTTGACTTACATTTCAACCATTCATAGTACAACATCTCTCTAGATTATTGTCTAAATATTTTTAATAATTTATAAAATTTTGGATCATATTTTAACGTTTTCTTATTGTTTTGCTTAAAAGAAATAATTAGGTAGTGATTTAAAAGGTACATGAATTGAAAGATATATGAAATTAGAGTCATTCTCTAAACAATTACTCCCTCTGTCCCTAATTACTTATCCACTTTTGAATTGACACACCTATTAAGAAAATAACTAATGACATAATAAGTTTACCATTTTACCCCTATTAATTATGCAGTGGATGAAAAGTTCTACATTTTTCAAAATAATTAGTCATTTAATTGAGGGTATAATAGGTAAAAATAATTTATCCTTTCTTGATTTGTCAAAATGGACAAGTAATTAGGGACAACTATAAAATGAAAAGTGGACGTACAAGTAATTAGGGATAGAGGAAGTATTTCAAAAACCAACCAATGAAAATTTCTTAAAATTAGAATATCATATTTTTATAATTAAAATGACTTAATTTTTTAAATTCATTTATCATTAAAAATATATTATTTAAAGCCATAATAATTATTCAAAAAATAAATAAAATCTGTTTTTGCTCTATCAAATTGAGCAAAAAACTAATGAAGCAGAGCCACTTAATTCCAATTAGAACGACAAGAGTATATTTTGGTCATTAGAATCCTCTATTTTCAATAAGGACACATGACAATTATCCAAAATTGAATTGCTTATTATTTGAGCAAGAACTAATCGTTTCAAATTAGGAAAAGAAGAGTATCTTCTAGTTATAAGAGTCTATTTTAGATAAGGACATATGACAATTATTCTAAACTAAATTGCTTATTATTTGAACAAAAACTAATAAAGCAGGGCCGCTTACAATTAGGAAGAGATGGGTATGATCTTTTGGTTAAAATACATTTTCGATAAAGACATATGACAATGATCTAAAATTGAATTACTTATTATTTGAGTAAAAACTAATAAAGCGGAGCGATTCTCAAAGAAGAAGTTGAGTTTTTTTTTTCCTTTCCCCTTGTGAGGGTATGGGCCTATAACTTTTTGAAGTGATTGGATTGCACTATTTGCACTTAAGTTACTTTAAAAAATTGGTGGTGGGTGATGATTAAGCCTCTCTTTTTTATGTTCATCCAAAAACCATATGTTTAGTTAGTTAGTGAGGAGACAATTAGCATGTGGTGATCATATGTTATTTTCCCCTATATTAGGTTTGGTTCAATATGTTGAGAGCCATATTTGCTTATACACTAGTGAAGTACACCATATGCCTATTCACTCCGCCGTTAGAAAGTTTTTCAGTATTTTATGACGTATTTTTTGTGTAAGTTGATTCGATTGAAAATTAATAAAAGAGTCATGTTTTATAATAGAATTTTTCTATTATTTCGAAGTAAAAAAAAAAACCTTTATTTCTAATAGTGTCTAATTTATGGATGATGACAAGTACTAAGTAGGGGCGAAGGGGGGTGGGGGGATTATTTTAGCAAATAAAATACTATATCAAATTTCAATTACTTTGTTGTATATAATTAAAATTAGAATTTTCAAAACAGTTTCAATCATTTTGATACATCTTCGATATTGATACGATTCAACAAGTTTAATTTGGTACTTCATTTTTAAGACTTTATGTAAGAGTTGCATTGTTACTGAAATGTCTCATTGTTATATATGTAAAATAATAATAACTTGTAATGTGATACACAAATTATTGAAATTACTGAAATACACGTCTTATGTTTCCTTATTTCTAATATTCCCTTCTATTTCTAAAAACCTCTAAAATTCCTTATTTCTCTCCTAATTCTAAATTATTTTATAATGTATCCGAACTAGTTTTTAATGTATCCGAGCTAGTTTTTAATGTATCCGAACTAGTTTTTAATGTATCCAAACTAATTTTTAATGTATCCGAACTAGTTTTAATGTATCCGAGCTACATATTATGTATCCGATTTGTTTTACTTTTTCAGGGATTAATGTAATTACAAACTAAATAGGGATAGATTGTAATTTCATATTAAAACTATGTGATTCCTAAAATTTATACTAAAGAGTATCATAGGTTCGTTGAGTGTAATATTTTTACTATAAGAGTTTGTATTTATGCATGCAATGCTCAAGAAAGATTTGATTTACGTGGCAGAAATTGCAACTATGCAAAGGTTGCACTCCTAACTCATTATTTACCAAAAGAATAAATGTTGTTCTATCTTAAGAACGAATACCGAGTTTTGTTTTTATCGGTGTTCGAAATTCGTATTGGAGTTTCAATTAAATTTGGATGTGCACTGTACGGCCCATCTGGGGGGTGACACTTCCAAGATTTTTTTTTTTATATTTAAGACTCAAACCTAAAACATTTGGCTAACGTTGAAACAGTCCACCACTGCACCACAACCCATATTGGTCGATTACTGAGTTGTTAATTAAAAAAATGACTAGATAATGTGCAACATCAGTAGATCACTAGACTTTGTAGAAAAACTTACTAATATTTAACCGGAAAAATTCTTTTGGTCAGAAAATTTGATCAGAATGATATTTTACCTATGTTATTTTATCTTTTTAAACATTTTTATCCGTTTAACTTTAATACCTTTTAATTAAAAAATAAAAAAAAATCAGTTTATTTTATTACCCTAATTAACCAATTTGTATACTTGCAATCAATTTGGTTCGATTCATTTTTAAAAAAAAAAAGGTTTCTTGTTATAATATTATAATATTAAATGGAAACAATTTCTCTATCTAAATAGGGATAAGATCTGCGTATATTTCATCTTCTACAGACCTCACTGTTGTTGTTGTTATCGTCATTAGTGTGTTATAACTTATACTGTTAAAAAAATCATCACTTTAATTATATACATCAAATAATGTTCGATTCGATTTGACTTTTAAAGAACAATTACACCCATACAACTGACATACGTACTACCAAGTTAGGAATAATGCTTACACAAATGATTAATCAATGGGAAAAGTATTACACAAATATAAATTAAATTAAATGAAAATTCTTTGGCGTCACCAAGTTCGTCACTTAAGATATTTAAGCCACAAAATGGTTTTAAAAAAAAGCAATTAATTAGTGCAACTCGAGAGAATTAGTGGGAAAATCACAGTGATCAAGAAAAGTTAATTAAAAGTAAAGCAGTAATTAAGGGCATGTGAGTAGAGTAATGCAAAATGATAATCTGCTTATATCGAGAGAATTGCCAGATGTGGAATGTTCTTGATTTAATTATTAAATTAATTAAGTCTCTAATTGCATGATGTGGAGTTATCTCCTCCATAATAAAGTTGTGTGCACTTTATGCTCACTTTGACTAGCTATCATGCATCTCCTTTTTCTATGGATTTACTAAATTTAATTTTGAGTATAGTTGACTTTGCATCATAGTCCCTAATCACAAATTCATATAATATAATACATATATATAGAGGAGGAACTACATCTATAATTTAGGGGCGTGAAGCAAGTACTTTTAACTATTTCACCTGCTTTTTATTATGTCTGCTATGTTTACATGGAGAAAATGAACGAAAAACGAGATGAGTGTGTTATTTTCAAACTGATTGATAGATGGCCTGATCTATTATGGTAGATTGAAAGAGATAGAGAGGAAGTCTCTCAAGGGGGAATCGGAAGAAATAACTATTTATTGTTGATCCATCCGAAATAAATCGATATTTATGTGATGGAGTTCATCTACATTTTACGTAGAGTGCCCAAACTCTTTTTAGTCTCTTACCCATCAATCTAGTGCATGAGGCTCATCTCATTGAGGAAAAAAAAAATCAAAATATAGTTGTCTTGCTCGCCGCCTAGACACATTCCCCTCTCTCCCCGGTATAGTCCTACATAGAAAGAAAGAGCATAGAGCCCTGATCCGACTTGTAGGTCTGCTAACGTAAAACAAGAACTTTAGCCTGAATTGGCGAACCAAAGTCACTTTCAGAATAATACTTCCTACATGTGTTGAGAGACTGTATTAGAAAAAAATAATGCATGCATCAATTGTAATTTTGTGCATTACTAATTTTGCCTTATTTGATACACTTTTTCAAACTACGTATAACCAGTGATACATTTGATTTGATATTATGTTATGTATAACTAATAAACAACAAACCATGATATTAGTAATGAAAGGGTCTTGTGGTTTGTAACATCTCACAACTAGAAAGAACTAGAAGGAAGTTTAAAATCTGGAAATAGTTACTTTTGGAAAGAATGAGGAAATTTGGAAATTTTTGAGTAAGTTAAAGTGAGTTTTTGGTCAACTTCAAACGGCCATAATTCCTAGTTCAGGATGAGTTAGGTGTGATTCCAGATATGGTTGAAAATTCCTTGGAATGATCTTTCCAGCGCTGCCACGTTTGCACGATTCCGAGTTCGTATGAGTAAGTTATGCCCTTTGGAAGTAGGGTTGTTGGATTAAGGAAAGTCCAATCCGAATTTAGAGGGGTATTTTAGTCTTTTCCTTGCACTATTATTTTAATCCATTTTTAGGAGTTTAATATGGGTCAAATCAGATTTTAATCAGTTTTAGAATTTGGAATTTCACGCTAGGGCTAAGGAGAAAGGAGAAGAGAAAAGAAGCAGGAGAAAAAGGGAAAATTCATCAAGATCGATCAAGAAAGTTGGTGTTTCGCCAATGAGTTACTTCTATCAGGTATGTGAGGCTCTCATAACGTTGGGATCGTTCTCCCACATGCCAAACATATTAATTTCAGTTTGGATTCGTCCTAAAAACATTTGAATATTGCTGATCTTGATATCTATTCTTGAATTCATATAATGTTCTTGAATTTAACTGAGTTGGGAAGTTTCTGAGTTCGTTACGTCGCATCATAAAGTCGTTTCGAGTTAGGTTCTTAGGTACATTTGTTGGGTATTTGTATCTAAAAGTAATTTGAGAAAAAGAACCGAGTTTGGGTAAATTGGGGTTAGAAAATGAAGAAGAAATTTCGTCGGACGAAATTAGAGGGTGGCCGCGTGTCACGCGCCTAGTGCCCAGTTTTGCAAAATTCTGGTCCGCGTCGCGGAGCTGACACGAGGTGTTTTGCCTCGAAAGACATTTTCGGAACCAAAATTTAATTATGTCTCCGCGTCGTGGACCCACCTTCAAATATTAATTTTTGGTCTTTTCTCATGTTTGGCTATTTAAAATCATTCCTAAACAACACAAGATCTTTCCAAATCCAAATCTTAATCCTTGAATCCATAATTCAATTCAAGGATCAGTTAAGAGTCAAGTCAAGATCAGTTTACAATCAAGTTAAGATAAGTTCTTAAAGTTTTCCAAGAGTCTTTCACAAATGTTTTAACTTTGTTTTAAGACTTAAGTTTTGAGTTCAGTAAAGATGTAAAGTTGAAGTTCTTTTCCAAAGAGATATAAAAATGTTTTCACATTTAACTAAGAACGGAAACTGAGATTTCGAAAGAGCCTTCAGGCTAGTTTTCAGAAAAGAATAATAGCTTTTCTAAATGAAGCAAGAAGGGAAACTGAGATTTCCAAGATAATCTTTGAGCTAAGTTTTTGAGCACTAATCTCAAATCACAGAAGAAGTATGTTTTTAAAACATAAATAGCTAGTTTATTTTGGGAGTAGTATTGAGCACCGATATGGGGGAGAGTTCAGACAACTCACAGCCTCCATAAACCATGTAGCCACCATGGGTAGAAAAAGGTCATACTTTTTAGATGAACCCTTTCCGCAATAGACTAGTGGAACCACTTAGTAGTTCAGGTCCTATACCTTTGGCCGGGTATAGGATGCGCTGGCAACATGAGGTAGATCAATGTATCATCACTACAACTCTTATGTGATGGTTGTCGGTTAGAGAAACTCCCATAGAAGTTATTGTATTTTTATATACATCAGTTTATTGTATTTTTACATACATTTAAGAGTTAAGTTGTATCCTTATATATACACAGAGTTGACATCATGTTTTTAAATATTTTTTTTTGTATATTGCACTTGTTTTAAACTGCTTTATATTAAAATGAGTTCAGTTAAGTATTCATGAGTTGAGAAGAGCCAAGGTAAGTGTTTCTTTCAGATTCCCTTTCAAGCCTATGTTGTTTTAGCATTCCAACTCGCATACTCGTACATTCAATGTACTGATGCCAGTTGGCCTGCATCGTCTTATGATGCAGACACAGGTAACTAGGATCGGCATTCCAGCGCACCGTTGATCTAGTGAGCAGTTTAGAGTCAGTCGGTGAGCCTCCTTGCATTCCGGAGGATCTACTTTCATTGCTTTCTAGTTAGTGCATTAGGATGTTGTGGGGTTTGTCCCAATATCCATCTCAGTTGTTTTAGAGGCTTCATAGACAGTCAGATGTTAGTCCTTTGAGTTTTTTCATTATCATTTCTTATTGTTAAGACTGGGGTTGCCACTTTTGGTCAAATTGAATGTTTACCCTTTAAACATTCTCAGTTATTGTATTATTCAGTTCAGTAAAGTGTTATTGAACATTATAAGTATGAATATTGTCTTCCACTGAGTTAAGTAAGCCAGACCAAGGGTACGCTTGGGGCCAGCAATGGTCTTCGAGTGCCAGTCCCGCCCAGGGTGTAGGCTCAGGGTGTGAATGGTCGAGGGATAAAATTGTCCAAAATCATATAAAATATCTAGATTCAATTTCAAGTAGCTACATTTTTTTTATGTATATTTATAAAAAAAAACGACCATTTAAAATATCAACGAACGAACATATTCGACTGTCCTTCGATTTTCACCAACCCTACTTGTAGGTTTCACAAAAGCAATCGACAATGCACAATCTATCGATTTGGCATCCATCTTCCTTTAAAAGTCAACCATGTCCGTCAATTTTGAACATAAGTTTTGACCTATTTTTTAAGTAGTAAAAGGGATAAGGTCATTCATGGTGATCAAGCTATTGTAGTAGTTTATGTTGTTCCTTGTTCCGTCAGTGTAACACATGATTTGAAATATGTAATTTGACACATATATCTATATTACGTGTCGAAAATACTGAATTCATTGTACTTTTGAAAACATGCATTCCAAGTATAATGTTTGTTTCTATTTTTAGTGTTTTATCATACATATATCTATGTTACATTTCGAAAATACCGATAACTAAACTCATATAATATAAGCTCCATCTGACTTTCATTAGCTGCAGGATACAATATCTCAGAGGACAACTCTAGTTAGGTTAGCTGCAACAATCTGTTCATAGAGGCACGATTCGATTGTTCTTCAATGACTTATAATTCATCATGCTGAGATGCATGTCCTGCAATAGTAACGGATTTTGTGAAAAACGTAAATCAGACAAAGAATCTTAATGGCAACAAGTATACAAGTGTGCTTGAATTTTTTCTTCTCCATCTGTTCACAACAAACAGCAGAGATACAGTGGTGATCAGTTTTGATTCTGATAAGAAGATATTAGTTCAGTTGATTTTAAGGGGGATATGCACATCGCAAACTTCTCACACTGGATTGCACCTAGATGTGTTGTATTTCACCAGAAAGGTGGCACACGAGGGGGACTGAACCTGAACCTTACCTCCAAAAATACATCACGAGATTGATTGCAGTCGATCTCTCCAAAAAATGCTAAAATAGGGATTTACATTAGTCTGTGGTGCTTAATTACATTTCAATTCTAGTTAGTATGCTTGGTATATTCAACCAAGCAAAAGACAGGTACTATTATTTTCTTAAGGGAAAAGGGGAAAATATACGTATCATATAACCCTCGTTAAAAGATGTGCATAAACCATTTTAAGAGGTTTAGAAGCAATATAGGAGAGGCAGTGGGTTGGAATCCTTGTTACTGTTAATCCCAGAGGCAGAAGGACTAAATTCGTGATCATCTCAATCTAAAAAAGGTTAATGGAGGTATGCATGAGCCTATAATTATTCAAGCATTTCACACAGGATCTAAAAAGTAATGGTTGTTGATGCCTGACATGTCACAGCCAGCAAAACCGAATATCATTAACATGTCATAGCCAACAAAAACCGCCTTTTCTTTTCATTGTCAAGAATAAAATGCATGCACATAATTAGAAACATAAAATGGGCTTAGTAATTTGACCTGATGGCGTCGTTTTAAAGAAGAAAGATATTTCCCGGCTAGCAGACTGATGTGAGTCAGAACCATGAACACAATTGTTCTGTAAATTCAGCCCACATATGGCTCTGACACTGTATGTATAAAAACACAGGTTAAAAAAGTGTCTTATTCAGAATTAACAAAAGCCTAAATAGGAAAAAAAAAAAGAGCCTAAATATAATTGTCAATGTAAAAGGACTACATAGGCTGACAACTTCTTTAACTATGTGCTATGTATGGAGTCAACGAAGTCAAAGGCACTACCAACAACTTTAACATCGTCAATCATAGAGGTAGGAGAGAACTAAACTTGCAAAAAGAGAAGATGCTAGCTGTTTTAGTTATAATGTTAAATCATTTGTGGAAGGAGAGGGAGTCACAGAATTGGAAGAATACTAGTGAAGACAATAATTGTAATGCCATGAAGGAGACAACTTCTTTGGGGAAAGCAAGTGAAATGAAGAGTTGCACATATTTTACAATGTTTCAATTTTAAAAAGCAAATCTTGGAGAGAAGCATTTCATAATGTTTCAATTTCAAGGGCCAGCTTGTGTGCACCTCGACTAATTCCACGAGATACATGTCACCCCCAACCAGCAATAGGTGCCGTAAGTCTGTCCACCAAGGCTAGGACAGAGGAAAATAAATCACCTAGTGCTTTTGTCTCTATTGGGATTTGAATCTAAGACTTCATGGTTTTCAACCACTTCATTGCCACTAGGTCACACCCTTGGATGCTTGAGAAAAGAATTTTCTAATGAGTTAAATTGAGGTAATACCCCTTTTTTTTTTGGTAAGGAAGGTAAACTCATGCTATGGCTATCTATTTAGCTTTCTGATCTTCTAATTTTTTTGCCCATGCATTAGTAATAGACGTAAAAAAATAGAAGAAAAATGAGAAAAAAAGGAAGAGAGGAGATCTAAACCTGTGAGGATGAGTAACCTTCGCCTTGAGTGGGTCTGTTGGACCAATTAATGCGCGCCAATCAGCTACGGCATTCCCTTTCTCCAGAACCATTATCAACACTGGACCACTGCCGATAAATGGTTAGTGAAGGGAAGAAAAGGAGTAGTAAATGGATGAAAAGGGAGGAGCAGCTGAAAAAATTCTCATGAGAAATTAGTCCATGACACTTCCAAATTCAACATAATAACATATATCCGATAGACAGATCTTCCACTAATTTTTCTACTTCTGTCACTGCAATTAAATGACTATCAAGTGGACACATGGACAACAGACCTTTTTTTTTCTCAATAAACAAGGTACTTTATTTGAAATGGATGAAAAGGCACCAATCAGTTATATAGAACTAAATCTTTAAACCACTGAAAAGATTTGTACAACTTTCTACAATATTTACTTCTTTGATAAAGAGTTTTCTATAACATTTCATACAAATTTATATCTCTAAAGCACTCAAAAGATTCCAAAGGTATCTATATCATTTCGAAAACTTGTTTTTTTCTTTTGATTGAAGAAAACACATCTTTTACAAAACTTTGTTCCACTCAATTGTGTCTCAACTCAATAAATACACAACCAAAATGCCTGGACTTCCATTTTGACTAAAAGCGCTTTCAACAATGTTATGCATTCCAAATTACTTCTTTCCAAAACCATCCCGCTTCAAACAGCAAATAAAACATGCTCAACCTTATGAAAAAGGAGGTGATTCACGTACTTCTTCATACTTCTCACACAAAACACCTATCATACAGAATTCTCCCCATCTTTGAAAATATTGAGGTAGCGTTTCAAGTTATTTATCATTTTCCAACCAAATTAGCAGGCTTTTAGGTGCTTTTGTCTTGCAAATGCCTAACATGGAATTACCATCCTTCATCACCACTAGCTAAACAAGAAGGAGTAGAAAACACTAAGGCTCCCATTTTTCTTCTTCCTGTCCGGCAGTCTCAAATTTCAAAACCATACAACATAGAGAAAAGCTGGTTTACTTATGCCACCTTCCAATCGTTCTGATCGCTAAAGAACCTCAAGTCTCACTTGTTTGGAATACTAATAAGTAGGTTCTTTCGTATTTGTTCGGAATTAACTGATTATATTCTTTAAATGATTCTTTCTATCGCTACTGTCTTGGGGAAATGATCAGTAATGATAACAAGGATTCAATTGAAGTTAAATACTTGAGTTTGTGTTATTCTAATCCGTAACATTCAACCTATCCTTCACTCTTTCTGAGTGTTTTTCTCATATTTGTTGCGTTCCTTGAGTTGTGTGCTATCAAGTGGTATCAGAGAGTTATCACTGGGTATACCACTTCATATTATCCTGTTAGAAGCAAATATAACCGTTCCAATCTAGAGGAAGATGCAACAATCATTTTAGGCTGAAATGCCTTTAGGGGTTATGTCACAACCATCATCAAATATTGTCCATTTTCAAAAGAAAATGATTCTTTTTTTTTTTTTTGCAAATTCTTAGTTTAATGGTATAACTGTTCTCAACAATCACTAGATACCAATTAAACCATCCTTCAGCCTATATTATAAACATGCAGTTTATAGTTCCTGAAAGAACCAGTAAGTTGTTTGAAGCAATACATGAAAAAAGAAAAAATAACACAGCAGAAATACCAATTTAACAGGTGCTACGAAACAGAATGAGGCTTACTAGACAATTCAGAATCAAATACCATCTCTAGACGGGGAAAGTTTACCTGGTCATGTATTCAACAAGGCTTGGAAAGAAGCTCCTTGAAGAATGCTCAGCATAAAAGCTTTTCACATGATCCTCATCAAGCTGAATGAACGATTCCTCTTTGATTTTGAATCCATGATCGAGAATTGTCTCCTTTACAGAATTTGTATGGTTTCCAGAAACACCATCTGGCTTTATTATAGCCAATGTCCTTTCTGTTTCTGTAGAAGAGTCTGCTGAATATCTGCAGCATTAGAGCATTGACAAAAGAGAAGCACAGAATGTGAGTATTATAGCTGACTCCAATTGAACAAAGCCGAATGGCTATAGAGAATTTAAGTTTGACCGACTCACGAGAAATGAGTTAGATTTCTTAGACACTCAAGTAATACTAGTTATTATCTGAGAAAGTCACCTCGCTTCTCGATTTCAATTTTCTTCACAAAGAAAGTAACTTTCCGAATAATAACTATTAGCTAAGTGACCATATAAGAAATCAATCTCATGAGAAATCTAAGTCCAGTATGAGAGCAACAAAAAATAGTCACAAAATACACATGTAGACATCGAAATTTTGTGGACAAGCCCAACCATTTTAGGGTTATTGGAGGCTACTATACCCCAAACTCTAGCTCACATTTATATAAACAGTAACATATTCCCTTGAAAAGGCATCTTGAATATCCCATAAATTTTGGTACTCCCATAAACTCTTGGTTATTCACATAGAGAACAAAATCTAAAAATTCCGTAAACTCATGGGATATTCAAAAGAGATCAAAATGTGATCAAACTCTTCTTGACAATCAAATACTTTAAGAACATCCACAAAATCCCCCCTCAAATAAATTCCAAGGAGGTCCGCAATATCCTAAAGGAGAAACACTTTATTTTGGCATCAAATCACAGAGATAATCCAAAGAAAAGAATCAAGGAAACAAACAGAATTGTATCCACATTGTTTTATCAATAAAATTATGTTTTGTGACTGCAGTTATTTTTTCCAGACTTGAGAAAATTTATTGCAAACAACACAATAATAGGTAGAAAGAAGAATAAACAAGAAGACAAATAATGGCAAAATTACCACAATAATTGTATAAAAGGCAAGAATATGGCCTTGTTGATCTTCAAAATCCTCAAAATTACCACAATAATTGTATAGAGAAAGCCAAAATCTTTGAAGAGTTACGTATACTTCAATCCTAAACTTGTTTTGGGAATTAATTATATGAATTATCTGTATCTATTCATTTCAGTACCAAAATGGCTTGTGCAAATTATGAAAAAAGAGTTACTTTACCAAGAAAGTGAGACTAATTAACAGTGTGCTCACCTGTTAGAAAAAGAGAGAATGGACAACAGGAAGAAGGGAAGCAACATTTTTGTGTGAAGAATTGAGGAAACTGAAAAATATTAGAAAACATGTCAGACTTTATGCAAGAATTTTACCAAATCGGTACAGTTGAAGATAATTTCAGAAGCAATTAATGGAATCTGATATTTGGGGGAGAAGATGTTCATTCGGACTATTCACTGCGAAAATCCTTGGACCCACAGTTGCCACTTAAAAAAAGTAATATTAGGGCAGTCGATTCGATTCGATTCGATTTTAAAGTTTATTGATTTGATTTATTTATTATTAATTTGTTACTAGATAAATTATTATAGAATCTTTTACGATATTGACTTATTGATTATTGATCGTTGTCGATTTGATTATCGATTTGATTGTTAAGATTTGACAATTTTTTTTTATTGAAAATCACTTACAAATAAGGTGACGAACTAAATGAACCATGCACATGAGTTGACATATTGCATCTTATTCATAAGTAAACATTGACACATTATAGAATAATCAAGAGTTAGGGACAACTAGAAATAAAAATAAAAATATGAGACTAAACTCTAAGTCAATAATTTTATATATCGAATAGTATAAATATAATTTATTGGTTTATTATCGGATCATCGATTAACCTGTTAAGAAAAAACTTCAAACTGTGAAGAAGCAATAACTAGATAATAAAATAAAATAAAACAGTTACCCACAAAATATACCCAAGAGATAGATTCAAGTATCTTGGGTCTATAATTTAGGGGAGTGGGGACATTGACGATGATATCACACACCGTATTGGTATAGCGTGGATGAAGTAGAGATTGTTGTATGTGACCAAATGTTGGTCAGACAATCACCCTCTGGTCCAGAAGATGCACATGAAGGAGATGCGGATGTTAAGGTGGATGTGAAGTCATACTAGGAGAGATAATATAAGAAATGAAGATATCCGAAATAATATAGGAGTGACCATCCTAGTGGACAAGATGAGGGAAACAAGACTGAGATGGTTTGGACATGTGAAGAGCAGATGCATAGACGTACCAGTAAGGAGGTGCGAAAGGTTGGTTATAGAAGGTACGAATAGAGGTGGATGTAGGTAAAAAAAGTATTGCGGAGAGGTGATAAGACATGATATGATGCAACTTTCAAGTCACCGAGGATATGACCCTAGATAGAAAAGTGTGGAGGGCATGTATTAGGGTAGAAAGTTGGAAGGTAGTGTGGTATTGTCTTGCTTAGGGTGGCTGGTGATTGCGATGGTAAGTTGTATTATTGTAGTTTTCTCATTGTTTATTATTGTTTTCGTATAAGCTATCCTAATATGTTATTTCAATTATCACATGATTTTATTGTTGTTTTGGGTCCTCTCTGGTAGACTTTTGCACTTTTTCCTTGTTATTTGATATTTTCTCTTCATTGACTCCTTCATCTCTATATCGAGATTTGTTGCATTTGAGTCCATGATCTTTCACACAGTCTCTTTGCTTCTACGAGGTAGTGGTAAGGTTTGTACATTCTACCATTCCTAAACATCACTTGTGAGATTCGCATGATATGTTGTTGTATCGAAATCACAAAACCAATAACCTATTACCAAGATTTTTCTTTTGTTTTCTTTCTTCTTTTTTTCAAATTCATATTAATTATTTTGAACATTTTTATTATAAAATGATAATACAAGCTTATGAGTATTTTAATAATTTCTAAAATATATGTGTATAAATCATATTTTTTTTAAAGTCAAACATTTCTCCTTAATCAATGGCCAAATGCATAAAAATTGATTTGCCAAAAATATTTAAAATTTATGATCAAATACCAACTAAATATCTTTTGAATGAGTGTGAAAAAATTATTTACACTAACTGTATACACAATCGAAATTAAATTGATCCTTAATTTTTGTAGAAGCAAAGCGAAAAAATGGTAATGCTTTTTACACGCCATCTTTGTTGCCTTAACTAGCCATTTCAATAGTCCCCACTCCCACCCATATCGCTTTATAGTATTTGCTTAAATTATATTTAAATGAATTTTTATTTTTACTTATTGAACACTTTAATATAGGGGTGTCAAATTGACGGGTTGAGTTGTAATTGAAGATATTAAAATGGATTGAAATAAAATTTGAGTTGGGTCCTGACTCTCCCAAATTTACTTTGGGCTCAAATGGGCTAAAATATAAGTTGGATCTTGACTCGTCCAATTTGACATACTTAATTTCAATAATTTTAACATATTGATATTTAACTTTTATAACTACAATTTGAATTTCGACTCAAGATTTTTTTTTTTTAAAAAAAAAGTTACAAATGGGTAGATATATCCTAAAAGATATGAAATAGATAGTAATTCAATATAGGAACATACATTAATTTTATATTTAATTTCCTTTTTAATCTAAACAAACTAGTAGTATAATGTATCACAATTAATGTATCCGGATGAAACTTATGTATCCAGACGATTGATGCTTGAAGGGATTTTTGTAAAATAAAAAAGAGTAGGGATAAAATGTAATTTAACTCTTACTCTATGAGATTTATGTAAGTTAAAATTACTTAAATACACACCTTTATTTTTCATAATTTCCATTATTCCCTACCATTTTAAAATATCTCCAAAATCCCTCTTTTTCCTCCCAAACCCCACTGTTCCGGATACATAAAGTTTGAACACTCAAAACACATGTTTCTCTTCCTAATTTCACTCCCTTAATCTCTCTATATTTCACTCCCTCAATCTCTTCCTATTTTCACTATCTCAATCTTTACTTCCTTCATTTTTTTATTTTCAGATTTGTTCTCTCTCCATAAGATCGCTCCATAACTTTTTCCAAGAACTCAAGTAAGTTTTCGCTCCACAATTTTTTCCAAAGAACTATCGAATCTCCTCCCTTTCCACATTCACAAAATGTATAAGGGAAAGGTGAAAGAGATGATGTATCCCCATTGCTCCTTGCAACAAAATCGTTTTCAGGGATCCTCTTTTGCTGGTGAAATCACTTTCCATTGTTGACAGTGAAAAAAAGATACATAAGTTGATATATAGCAAAGATAAAAGTGTAGGGGGATCTCTTCGTCATTTTTTTTCTTTCAACAGATCAATTGTTGCTTTTTTCGATTTTTTGTTGTTCATCCTTTATAATACATATGAGTTCAGATTTTAATGTATCTAGTTGATTTTGTTTCTTAAACTAATGTATAATGCCTTCGTTGATTTTTAATGTATCTCGTTTATTTTGATTCTTAAATTAGCCTTTGTTAGTGTCATCACTGATCTGATACATCACTGTTACAATAACTTATGTTTTATCAATGTATCACATTCATATTTAAAGTGTTGATACATAACCCTAATGTTGTTGAATATTCGATTATTTTATCATATTCAATATAAATGTTGTTGTTACATAAACACTACCTAATGTATCATCTACATGTATCAATTTCTTTAATGTATCATCAATTTTAGTCAAATTTAAAAGGCTATTAGCTAGTAACAAATCAGTTGTGTGTTATGTATCTGCACTCTTTAATATTTGTTCAGTTTTACCCAACTTAGAATGCGATGTATATATACATTTACCCAATAATAATCTTGATACATAAATCATAATGTTCTATAACGGGAGCACTATGTATCAGATCCAACAATAGGTATATGATACTTATTCATTCTTTGGCAAACTAGAACTACATGTATATGATACTTTATAACTACCACACAGTAATGTATCGATTTAAAAATCTTTTCTTCTCTAATGTATCTGATAGGATTACAATACTTAGCAATTTGCTAAATATTTTAGGAATAGTAATGTATCATGAGTAATGTATCCTTTTTTCCACAACGTCCACAAGGTATCTCGTCTAGTTGAAATCTACCACAATTACATATTTTTTGTTTAAGGCAAACAATGTATTTTCTTCCAGCATCAAACTAACACCTAGAGACACAATTTTGTAACCATCTTATAACATGTACCAGATACATTACAATAACCAATGATACAACCATTCAACAAAATGCAAGATGGATATATATTTATGTATCATCCACACTTGTTTCTCGATCAAAACAAGTAATTTACATATCTTGATTGTTATACTATTTTTATGTATAATATACACAATAATAGTCTGAACTTTGATAGATTTATACGAATTTGTGATACACACACTTGATATTCAAAACGTATTTGATCCATCTTAATTGTTAATTCATTTATTACATGTATCATATACAATATGTTATGATGATACATTTTTATACAAATTCCATCCAGATACAAAATAATGACCACATCATAATCCATAGATTCACAATTACAATACACGCACGTCGTTTACCACTAATGTATCATGACTTACATTCACATCAAAACAACAAACAAAACAATGACGCTGAGCTTTTTTCTTATATTAATCACTAGATTCTGTTTCTGTTGAAGAAAAATGTCCAAAGTTAATGACCATTGCTTTGTTTTAGTCCTTGAAGTACCAAAGCTTCAGGTAACACTGCAGTCTGCACAACATCAAGCAATTAAACTTGAAGTTTATTAACTGCAATATGGTTCGACACGTTGCATATGTGCTTCACTTGATCAACAACAACCCCAATTTAGAAAGGTTCCGATTGATGGTACATCTTCTTTTTTATTAAATAGGCTGAATTGCTACTGCTTCATCTGGCAATTAATCATAAGACCTCTTTTTTAGTTTCTCAGGTGTAATGATTTTAAGGATGTTGTGAGTGTTTTATTCATCACTTGTAATCCCAAATAATGACATATAATGCTCATACTGGTGGATATATATAAAACTAATTTTGTTTTCTGAAATGGAATTTATGACGCATATATTGGCATCTGCAACTGCACTTGAGAAAATATGTGTTGTTAGCAATGTCAGCAACTTCTCAGATTCATTAATTTTCTCTGAACAAGAATTAACTTTTCAGAAATCAAATTAAATTTTAATAAACGAAAGATGAAAAAGGGGAATAGAAACTTACTAGTTGACAGAGGGATCTTGTTAGCAATGTTAGCAGCAGCCAAGGTTGTCCAATTAGATTTGTGTGATACATTGAATTCAAATTACTCAACGATTTATTATACTCAACGATTTCGAATTGATGATTCGAAATCGTGAATCGTTTGTCCAATTATCTACAACGGTGGATTTGAGATTTAAGATTTTGAATTGATGGAGAAGATGAAAATTTGATTTTTGAATTTTGTGAAGTTGTTACAGATTGGAATAGATTGATATCAATCAATCCGTGTGATTTGTGGGAAAAGAAAATCAGCACTACGTGATTTGTGGGAATATAAAATCAGTTTTGCGTGATTTTGGGAAAGAAAATCAGTTTTACATTAATATTCCATATTAAGCGCAACAGACAAGTTTATAATGTATCATATTTAATGTATCTAGATAAAATTTATGTATCTGGATTGTTGGTTTTTTAAGGGATTTTTGTAAAATAAAAAAGAGTAGGGATAGAATGTAATTTAAGGTCTAACACAATGGGATTAGGTAAGTTATACTTATATCAATGCAATAAAGTGTATTAAAATGGATTGAAATTGGAGATTGAATTGGGCTCAATTGAAGATTCTCTTTAAATGAGATAAGGCTTGAATGAGTTAAGATTAAATTCAATTCAAATCATCTCGAGCCCAACACTTATAATTCTGAACAAGTTGAGCGAATTACCTATGTTTGAGCTCATTTTTGACACTTCTAACTTTAACATATCAAAATATAAACAATATATTTCTCATTTTTGTCTTTAGTACAGGAAACATCTAAATGATAAAATTAGATATTTTGTATTTAAATAAGCATATGAAAAAATAAAACTAGCCTAAACTACGAAGAGTAGTGGAAATTTTTAGACAACCCAATCCAATAATTGCCATGATGTTTGAGGCTCATAGTCAAATCTCTCTTTCCTTATGTTAATTCTTTAGTGGTACATGATATTTATATTAAATTAAATAATTTTATTTTAATAATTATAAATTTTTAAAAAATATTACTTAATTATGATTAAGCAATAAATATATATAAAAAAGACATGTATCATGCATTTACGAATTTGATATAAACATCTAATACGCATAATTTCTTACTACTTTCACTACAACAAAAACAACTTTTAGCAGCGATAAATAGAGTGCTAAAGTCTTTACTGGCAATAGTTAAGTTTCATTAGATCTAATGTCGCTAAAGACTTTAGGGACATATAGAAAAAGTGCTAATTCCCGCTAAAAATATATATTTAACAGCAATTAAGCTATTGTCATTAATTAATTGTCGCTAAAGATCATTTTCGATGTACTATCCACCCCTACCCCAAATAAAACCAAACCAAAACGTCCTCAAATCTTTGTTTCTATTTTGTTTCTTTAACTAGCAATTTCCACACTACCTTTTGCTTCTATATATCTGTTTACAATCCCTTTTTTTTCTCAACAAGTAATCACAATGTGCTCTCCAATGCCAAACACCTTCAACAAAAGTAGTCATTATCATCGCACCACCACCACCATATTCCGGTGGCAGAGTCGGAAAATATCACTCCGGGGGAAGAAGAGAACGGTGTGGCTCAGCGGAGAGAAGAAACCCCGCCGAGGATTAATATTAGTTAACCTTTATCGACGAGTCAAATTGAAGTGCGTGCTTAAGAAAATGAAACATTACTATAAGTCATTGGTTAAAGAAATAATGGAAGGTGGATCGACGTTAGGGTCAATTCAACAACGATTTATTTTGGAGACATCTTATGCTGTTCCTGTCTTGGGATTTATCTAACACTACTCAAAAAATAGGAATTAACGATGGACAAATTTTATAGATAAACAATAAAAGCTGTCGTTAATTCTGTTTAGTGATGGATTATCACAAAATTCGATTAGCTATGAGCAACTTAGCAACGAAGTTTGGAGTTAATTTATGTTTTTTTTCCTTTTAGTGGAATATGGTTCTTCTTACACTAAAACTGTAATTTAACATATTTATGGTTTGGATTGTTAATTACACTATTGCAAAAATAAAAATCATATAATTTAACATATTTATGGATTGGATTGTTAATTACACTATTGCAAAAATAAAAATCATATGTTTGTATACTTAGAGGTGAACACAAAATTTAAATATCGATGAATTCAGCCACAAGGTTTTTATTACAATCTTAATCAAATTTTAGATCTAGAATAAAATTAAATTTATCTATATTAAATAAACTTATGAAGGAAAGAAAATCTTTCAATCCAACTGATAATTTACAAATTTTTTGTTTAAATCCCATAACTGGGTGTTTTAGTTTTATTTTATGGGTTGAGTCATTTTGATAGACTTGATCTTTGAAATAAAGGAGCTATAAGCTCAGAAAATTGATTATTAAAAAAAAACTAAAAGTTTACAAGAAGATCGAATAAAATTTGCTTAATATTTTCTTTTCAGCATAAGACAGAAATAATCTAACATTCAAAATCATCATTTTTTTTCCTTATAGAAAAGTATAAAAAGATCTATAAGAAAACAGAAGGAAAACATAAGAAACAAGATTATCTTTCCACCCTGGGCCGTTACGGTGACGTGCTATAGTGGGTCGGACCGCTATAGTGGAGTTAGTTAGGATTTTGTGCAGAAAAGTTTTCAAAACCTCTTATTTTGGACAACTTCGTTCTTGGGAAAAGAAAGAGCGATTTAGGACAGCTTTCTTCAGTTTTTCCACCAAGTTCTTTGGTAAAGTTAAGTTAATTACTTCCCCAACTTGTCTTTTGATTCTTAAGCCTTAGAATCTATGGCGTTACCCTTGGGGAAGAGTTTTAACTTGAATTAATGATGTTTTTGTTGGGTGAGATGATCATGTGAATGGCCTGGGGGTTTAGGATTTGATTATAATTCGGATATTGTTAGGCCATTATTATTCAATTGTTGTGTTTATATTGTTTTAGACCAAGAACAAGTTGGAATTCATTACAAGGGGAAAGCTCAAATTTTTAGAGTTTTCAAGACTTGATTTAAGGTAGGTTATGGCTGTATTTTTTCTATTTATGCTATATGTGCTTATTAACTAGGTCGTTAGTAATGCATGCATGATATATGATTTGGGAAATTGGAAAGATATGATGTAAAATGAATGATGTCATCAATCGTGTGCAATAAATATGTTACATGAATGTACATGTGTGATTGTGATTCATTGTGTGTTGATGATAGGGATCAGGTGTCACGCCGGCACATACTATTGTTGGAACGAGTGCCACGCCGATACACTAACATCTAGAACAAATACCATGTCGGTAAAATAGGAATGAATACCATGCTGGTACAATGTAACAAGAATGAGTACCACATCGATACACTAACTATGAGATCGGGCACCATACCAATACTCTAACAGTTTATACGTGTGGATTCTATGAGAGAACCTAACCGAAATTGTTGTGATGTGATGGTTCTTGTTTATTGTGTATATCAATTTAAGGTAAGGACTAGGAGTCCGAGCTATGTGGTACTTATGTTTGTGATGGTATATTATATTACTATGTTGTGGTTGTCTGTTCATATTTCATCTACTATAGCTAGCCGATGATCTTATCGGTATACAATGATTGTGTATTAATATTGCACTTGATTTTTTTTATTGAGTACAAGACAAATTCAAGCGACTACTTTGAGACCTCAGTTGTGAGACGCGACACTTGAATCCTAGGGTGGGCTACTTGATCTTTTGAGTTGCCATGGATTTTTCCCTATCTCGTTGTCTCGTTTTTTAAGCAAATTTATCACTAAATAGTGTCTAGCGGCCTTTTATTAAACATAAAAAATATCAATAGCGACAAGTACAAGCAAGGGGGGCTAGGTCTTACCTTACTAATCCTAATGAAGTACCTAACTTCTGCTACCTAACAAACATGAAGAAAATAAGAGCTAGAGAGAACTAAGTATTTTTTTTATCATCACAAAGTTTGTAATGCACTCCATGATGATATTGCAAATGAGGATGCTTAAATAATGTAAAAATATGCCAATTAAGAAGAAAGTTGAATTATTAGCTAGCCTCAAACTTTCTATTACAAAAGCATGAATTAAAAAAGATTGATTGCCCATCAAAAGTAACTTGAAGTATTTTTCTCTTGTCTTCTTCTTCAAACATATCCAACAACACTTGATAATTCATACCTTCTTTATGGATTTATTGGATCTAGTTGAACCTATTGATACTGTCAAATGGTTTTGTGTTGCCTGTCGCATCGGTAGATGCCTTGGAACAATTCCTCAATCATTTTACCGTCCCAACTGTTGTCTTCCATGTATCTTCTTTTTTCTTTTGTTGTTTCCACTTCTTTGTTGCCTAGGTGATATATCCCCTTCCCTAGCCACTCTATCAAAGCATATGTCCAGCATGTTGTCTTCCTCATCTTCATCAAGATAATCCTCACCCAAATCAATTGTTGACACTAAGGCCCTTGACTCATTCTTCTTTGCAAGCACATAGTTAGGCACAAATACGGGAGCTTCTGGACTTAATTTACTATTCAAAGCAGGTGGTGAGACCTGTTTTTCTTGGATCAAATCGTTGTCATTCTCTGTTAACCTTACTTGCTTTCCAGTAGTCTTCAATAAACCATCAAAGCTATTCGAACATTATATCTCTTGAGGCATTAATAGTATCTTGTCTCTTCTCACTGTCATGAAAATTTTCAGTCGGATCCTTTTCACTACATGGAGAATTATTTTGACTAGTCGGGGAAAGGATTCGACTACTAGTTGATTTTTTGTGTGCAACTAGTGTCCAATTTTTAGTTGGATTCTCGTTTTCAACTTGCAAAGCATGCTGCCCAGAATTTTTAGCATCTTCAACATCAGATGTATCCATTAGTCTTTGTCCTGAATCCATTAATGTTTGTCCTGAACCAACCCGCGGCGCATCAACCCCTACTCTTGGTGTTCTCCTGCATTTTTAGTTGCATTAAACATCAAATTCAGCCTAACTTGTTTTGATTGCACCTCATTAGTAGCAGCCTGTTGGCTATTGCAATCACCTTTGTTTTTGGTAGTTGTTTGGACACCAATATTACTTGCATCGACATCCATTGAGTCTACACGATTTTGCTCAGAAGTGGAAGCAACCAATTGTCGATCTAAAGAAGTAGCTTTACTTTGATCAACATCTACAGTCTTTCTTTTTTCATTTAGTATCCCATTTTTTCGGATACAGACATTACAAACTTTAGATTTATAATTTCTGATTGGGGTTGCATATCCTTATCCTAGGCTTATTAGATGTTTTGGTACCATGACTTCCAGGTTCTATAGTTCATTCCGTAATTGTTTTGTTTGACTGATCAAGTTTATGCAAACTCAGTCTTTTAATTGTTTAAAATTATTTTTCTTAGTGTCTAATATCATGACTTTGCATCTTAAATGGTTTGATAGTTTAAGTTTGGAGTTGATAGTTGATGACTTGATTCTCTCACCGAAGGATTAGTGTGGATGCGTTACTCACGACAGAGTACAACTAGATATTCTTGTGATAATTTGATAGAAACTAGTTACAATGTTACGAAAGCACACACTTTTACGTGGATGTGCAATGAAGCTATGCATGATATGCTTATTTTACCAAAGGTCTAATATAATATGTTGTACCACACAAATACAAGAAATTAAAATACATGTAAAATTGAATTGGGTGGCAAAATTTCATCTTTTATTTGTTGTTCCTCCAATCTAATCCTCTCAACTTTTTAGTGGCATTGCTACTATTGTCTATTGGTATGTTCTTATATAGTTATTATTGCCTATTATATTTTATGATGTAATTCAGAAAGAAAAATTATATATAAACACGAAATCAATCAAGAATATAAACAAGATTTTCTTGAAACACAGAGGATCTAAGGAGCTCGGGGGAATTAAAAAGCCTAAATTTAATTGGGGAAAAAAAAACAATTCTCCATTTATAGATTACATAAAATCTTGAAACTAAGGGAGTCGATATGAAAATAAAATAAAATAAAATGAATACACCAAGAATTCAATAAAATTGTAACTTTAAATAAGAAAATCTAAAAATGTTTAAAGTTTAAAATGCAAATGTAAAGGAAGCTTAAATAAGTTTAGTCCATCCCTCCATCAATGTTGACCTTCAATTTTATACCGCATGAAGAAATCAGATAGACACTATATCAGACCGTTTAACATTTGTACTCAAAATCAAGCAAAACAATACTTAGAGGAGCTAGAATGTAATACGCAGTTGGTCAGAATGCATTTCCATGATTCCTTGCCCTGAATTGGAGGTGCAAGGAGTCATGGAGTGTGCCTCTGACCAGCCACATGCTACATCCTGGCTTGTCTAAGTTTTATTAATTCTCCGTCTGTATCGACTTAACTATTGGTTTGAACTCTGAACAAACAAGTTGTCATTGTTTTAGATTCTTAGTAAAAAAAAAACAAAAAAAACAACAAGCTTAATTAAATTCTAAACCTAGAATCAAACTAAAGTTGTCTATATTTAGTAAACCCATTAAGGAAAAAAATTCAATTCAACTGCAAATAATTTACAAAAGTTACAAATTTTAGTTTAAACTTCATAACTAAAATTTCAAAAAGAGAAAGCAAATTAAATATATATATATATATATAAAATAGCATAATACATAAAAAAAAATAAAAATCAACATTCAAAAATTTTTCTTCTTTTTTATATAGAAAACACATAAGAAAACAGGAGAAAAAATAATAGAAAAGAAGATTATTTTCCTTACTGAAAATAGTGAAAAGCCCGAAGATAGCAAATAAAGACGCAGAAAAAATTAGAAGAGAAAAATGTGTTTGGTGGTATAAAATGAACAAATGATCTGTCTATTTATAGCCAAAAAAAAATTTCAAAATTTTGGAAGTAATAATATATATATATTTATTAGTTTGCCATAAAATAAGTTAATCGGATCCATTTAACATACCAAAACAAATGAAAGTAAAGGTAAGGCTATAATTATTCTAATATAATGTTTTGGCATCCTAAAATCTTGTATAAGTAAAGAGCAATGGTAAGATTATAGTTGTACTATTTGAATTGGTACAAAATACTTTTTATTCATTTTTTGGCGTCCAAACACTTCTGCAGTCAATATTAATTCTTTGGCTCATAATTGCCCTTGTTTTAACAGCTCTCCTAAAGTAAGATCATCGGAAAAGGGTCATATTTGCCGTTGTACTCTCAGAAAAGAGTTATATTTTTCATTCGTTATACTTTTTTGATATATTTGCCCTTGCCATCTAACTTAAGGTACATATTTGACCTTAGACCGTTAAGTCTCATATCTCCACTTTTATCATCCTATGTGGTGTCTACGTGGCACCTACGTGGCATGCCTACATAGATATTTATATTTATTCTACTTAAATCTTTTATAAAATTTAATTATTATATCGAACTCAATATTATAATATTCAACCATTAAACCCATTAATCCTAACTCCTAATATTTATTTTATTGTCCTTTCGCACAAGAAAATAACAATTAGATTGCTTAATTGAACAAGATATCATTAAATCCAACTTATGAAATCAGAGTCAATAAAATATATCTCAGAAATAATTTAATGTTATGCTTTTCTATTTGATATGTACTTCTTCAAATTAAATTTTATAAAGTGGAGTAAATATAAATATCTATGTAAGGCATGTCATGTAGGCGCCATGTAGACGCCACATAGGATGATAAAAGTGGAGATATGAAACTTAACGGTTCAAGGACAAATATGTACCTTCAGTTGGATGACAAGGGTAAATATATCAAAAAAGTATATTGAAGGACAAATATACCATTTTCTGAGAGTACACGGGCAAATATAACCCCTTATTTTTTTTTATTAATATAAAATTTTCTATCAATTATCCAATTGTCTTGTTCATTCTTATTTTTTTAAATCTATTATTCTTAATAAGGATATTAGGGACTCAAACTTGAAACGAACTTACATGTTTATATTATTTTAATTTGTATATTTTTTCTTTTCCATTCCGTTCACTCTAATTGTATGACATGGCATATCACAAAGCCAACAAACATATTTTTCTTCTATTTAATTCAATCCTCTTAGTTTTCCTTTTATTTTCTTATCAAGAACTGAGTTTTCACATTTAAATGGTTATTGATTCATTAACCTCAAGAGGACCTAGCTTTGATACCAGGTAATTGAATGAAAGTTTAAATCTTTAGTCGAATAGGTAAGCAAGATATAAATACAATACATTATATGCTAATTTAATTTTTTTTTAGAAAAAGAAGATATTCCTATAAATTTGTTAGCTAATTATGAGGGATTCTATAAATCTAATTATACCTATGTACATTACCAAGAATGAAGTCTATATACATTTTCTAATAGAAGATCTTAGGAGCTTGGGAGAATTTAAAAGCCCAAATTTAATTGGAAAAAATAATCAAAGTAATGGGAAAAACAAATAAATTCCCCATTTGTAGATTACAGAAAATCTTGAAACTAATGAAGTTGCGAAATGAAAAAGTAAAAAAGGACCAATACACCAAGAATTTCAACAAGATTGTAACTTTGAATAAGAAAATAGTATCTAAGACTTGAAATTTTTCTGAAAGTATAATTATTGATCAAATTATTAAAATAAGGAAATAAATACACTTAAGAATAGAGTAAAAAAATCTAAAATGTTCAAAGTTTAAAATGCAAATCTAAAGGAAGCTAAAAAGATCAATTTGGACCACAATGCAACATTCAGTTTACCCATTACTCAGATATTTCATTTTTGTCTTCAATCTCACACAAATCTCCCTTGTAGTTTATGCATTCTATTTTGAACATTTTTTCTTTGTTCGATTGAAGTCAATTTTTAATATTATTTTTTTAGATATAGGGTTGAACAATTCGATAGTTAAATCGTTATATTTTAATCTTCAAATGTAGAAATAGTTTTTTTGGCTCGTCTATCCCATTCTCTCATTTTGTTCTCTTCTTCCTAATTTTTTGTATTACTCATATGCAAAGAATTGAATTGCTTCTTTAAAAATTATTAGAAAAAGATAAATATATCCAAGTAGCCAAAACCTGTATTTTTTTTTTCCTCGTGATTTTTTTAATTAATCTTTACTCACATACATATTATTCAAGAAATTGTAATTCATTTCATAATGACTAGATTTTATTTGTAATCTAAATCAAAATATTGACCCAATTTTTTCTTTCTTTCTTTCATCATCTTTTTGTTCTTGTTCTATCTTATTTTTCAAAAAATTGCAGTTATGATATCATAGTATTCATCATTTATTGTAGTGACCTCCAACCTTTAATCAAATAAATATGTGCAAAATCTTGTCGTTGTCAATTAATTTAAGATGTGATGGAGTTAATTTCAGGCTCATAATTAATTCTCTTCTCTTTTATCAATGTGAGGAAAAAAAAATATATACTTCAATCCTGATTCGGTTGAATTTTTATAAATCACTTTTCAATAAAGAAAAAATAAAATGATATATTTGATTTGATTGAAGTTGTTGTTGATGTTTTAAGAAGCCAGAAGATAAGTTATTGAAGTTGTTGATGAATTCAGAAATATTTGAAAATGACATGAAGAAGATGAATGACAAATCTCTTATTAGTCAAGTAGAACTTAAAATGTAACTACAGATGATTTTTATACAAATATTGATTGATATTTGATAACCTTTTAAATAATCCATAATCTTCTAATAATGTAATAGATAAAAATATAGTAATAGTGTAAAAAAATAAATTAAAACCTTCGGTGCGCGTATACTATGCTTTATTTTCTTTTTGAAAGTGAGATTAGCCTTTTGTTTTTTGAGATATTAAAAGTGGAACTTGAATAACTTTTTAGGAAGATTTTACACTAGAATTTGAAAATCATCAGACAAAAAAAAAATTGCTCTTTTTTTTCCCGCAAAAACAACTCAAAAAATGTCTCTTCTTTTTTTTCAAAAGCAAAAAATTGACATTTCAAACTTATTTTTGCAAACTCTTGGAAGGATATTTGGATCTACTAAACTAACTAAACATAGTTCCTGCATAAAATCTCATCAATTACTATCGTGTTTTGGTTTATTGTATGAGAAAAAGAAATTGTGGCATAACTTAATAATATAACATTTGATTGATTTTACCAAACTTTATATTATTAAAAAAAATACGTGCCCTATGTAAGTTATTATGGAATCTAAGTAGAAAGAAAGATGTGTTATGGATTTAATAGGTCCATATTTACTATGATAAAGGAAGCTCGTTGTGGGATAAGGAGCCCAAACAAGCCAGCGGGACTATAGATGTTCAAGCATGAAATATAAACTAAATCATAATGAATGACAATATAACTAAAAAGAGACAAAATTAGTAATATATATATATATATATATATATATATATATATATATATATATATATATATAAACCAAAAAATCAATCCAAATTAAAATTTAGTTCAATTTTTCGATTTAATCCAAATAATGTACGCACCCTAATACAAACTCAGTGTAGAGCTACTACTACATGAGATAAGTATTATCCATCAAGGTTTTTGGATATTTTAATTTGATTTAGCACTAAGAAATAATGTTGAATCTGTGCTTAATTGCTAAGCTGATTTGGTTGGCTTGAAGTACTAATTAGTTGTGGTTTGATATAGGGTTAACATATTAATTACTGAATAGTAGTTTTGACTTTTGAGTGATCTACTTGACGGTTAGGGGTCGTTTGGTTGGGAACTAGTTATTTCAAAATTAATTATCTTAGAATTAGTTATCTTGGGATAACTTATATCACCCTATATAATTGCATAAAAGTACAACCTCAACACTCTATTGTATTTATATAGCCAAGTTTTCAGTCGGGTAGTCTACTTCTTCTTTTTTATAGTGGTATTCTATAATTCAGTATAGAAATTATACACCCAATATACAATATTATACAAAAAAAAAAAAAATTAAAAATTACGTCAATATTTAAAAACTCTATATACAATATTATATATTAGTGTGAAAAAATTATATAAAATTATGAGAGATGTTTATACACTCATATACATTATGTTCCTCAATATGTATACGGTCTTTTACAACAAAATCTACTAAAAACCTCGAGCTTCAATAATGGTCGCCTATGAAATTTTTGATTCCTATTTACGTTCTCAATCATTAGATTAATGATTAGCCACGTTTTCCAGCTTCAAGCAACATTGTCATAAGATCACGTTTTTCAGCTTCAAATCATGATTTCATAATGAATATTCAAATCATTACGTATAATCCCTGCATTTTAAATTGTTTGTCTAGTTTTGATTTAACATGAAGTTTAAGAAAGTAAAGAAGACTTTTAAATCTTGTGATCTTAAAATAAGATATATTAAATATAACAAAAGGCCCTTTAAATTTTGTGATATTAAACGTGTCATGTGGAAAGTTAGAATTAAAAAATTATCTAAAATTATTTTAGATAGTCAAAAATGTTTTAATTGTACCGGATACCCCAGTAAAGACAGAAGAACTAAATGTATAAATTGCTATATAGAAGGATGCCTTATGTGCATCGATAAGATATTTAACATCAAAGTTATAGATCAGATGATAAATACAAAAGAAAAAACTTTGGTATCTTTAGAAAAAAGGATTGATAGTTTAGAAGACAGAATAAGTAAATTAGAAAAAGGAAAAGAAAAAGTAGAAGAAACAAATCAACATACAACGTTAGAAGAAGATATCGAACTCTTGAATGAAAAAGAGGACTACAAATCGTTCGAAGGATTAATTTGTAATGAGGATAAGAAAATTAATACTATCAAAATATTAACAAGAATAAGAATTCAAAACTATGAAATAGAAACGTTAGCTTAGAGATTTAAATATTAGGATAGATTTTGTTTTAGGCTTAGATTTCTTATTACATAACAACGAAAGTTGTCTCCTTACTAGAGACGGAGTAATATTTTCTAAAAATATGACTCATACCTCCATAACAACAGAACCAGTTCAAACAAAATCAAGGTATCTTAAAAAAATGGATAAAATTAATACAAATAAATTAAAATGTAATAAATGGGAAGAATGCAATTGTACTAAAATACATGTTATCAAGGAAGAGGAAGAAATTACAGAAATTGAATTATTTGAACTAAATTTATCTGATATACAAATAGAAAAAAGTTATGATCTAATAGAAGTAAACACAGAACTTTATAATTTCAGGAAAGGATTACAACATATAGGAGTCATAAAAAACCAGAAAGACCTAGAGGAAGTAATTTCCATCTTAGATAAATTAGAAATAATTGGAGAAAGACCCCTGAAGCACTGGGAAGCCAATCATATAACGTGCAGACTTGATATTATTAACCCAGAGTATACGATTAAAACTCTTTGATAGAATCCACAAACGAAGACCTGAGAGAATTTGAAGATCAAATAAAAGAATTATTAAATTTAGGAGTAATAAGATCTAAAACTATTTCTAAATCTAAGTATTCTAACCTCTTAACACTTCCTATTATGCTAAATATAAGGTTCTGGTTTTACGATCTTGTGTTTCTATTCTAATTTCTTTTATGTAGTGATAAACTCTAGCTCCTATAGTGGGTATTTATAAATCTATCTGTTTTTATTTCCTGGTGCATATACAATATTTGTGAAGATGTCAATAAATCTGAAAATAACTTTAATTGTTCTAAGTATAGTTATCTTTGTTCTATCTAAAATTCGTATATATTTATATAGTTTTGTCTTATTCTTAATAGATACCAATGATATTCCTGGTCGACTATAATTTGTTGTCGCGCCCCATTTTTGTCAAAACGGGTTTTGGTGCACGACCTAACAATTCTTTTGGGCTTTTGGGATGATTGAAGAGTCACCACCTAACGAATTAAGGCGCGTTAGGGCACCTATCTAACTTAACTAATTCTAGCTAAAGTCAACGAACCAGAGATCAGGGTAAGGGTTCAAGTTACCTCGAGGGGAAGGTGTCAGGCATCCTTCGAGATCCACAAATGTGGGTCCCGATCGTGTCTCATGCAATATGTGGGGGTTACAAGTAGCATTTAAGGTCACTTCATTATTGGTTATTTAGTTAATTAAGCATGCAAAGCTAGGTGATAACTAACATTTAACAAATAAGGGCATCTTAGTTATTTTAATTAATTAGTTAGGCATGAAGGACTAAGTGATATATAATAACAAATAAACATAAGCATTTAATAAAGAAATGAGCGAGGAGACAGAAATTGCACAAGTAAATAGAATAAACAAAAATTATTTTATCTTTATTTAAGCTACCCCAAATAATTATGAACCCATAAAGGGATAAAAGGACAGGGAGACTCTGAAGGACTTTAGGATCAGCACTCGACTTTATTTTTTGATAGGCTTTCATGTAGGGACAGACAAAATCAAAGTTTGTCGCTTTAAGCTTGAGTTGATGTCATCATATCCATAGGGCCTAAACTACCCTTACCCCACCACCGCATGCTTTTCGTCTCTAAGAGGAGCCTAGCGTCCCCGCTTAAGGTCCAAGAGGCATTGGACTACTAATAAGGTGGTTTTAGACAAAATAAAATATAATAGACTCACCTAGACACTAAGTCAAACAATTTGGACGAGCATTTAGCACATAGGGTCTCATATTGGCCTCTAAATTTTAATTAAACATGTTGGCAAACACAAGTAGAGTGAAAAGGTCGCATGCTTAAGTGTGTGCATAGACAAGCAAACACTCAATATAACATATAGATTAAATTTAAATGGGAAAAAATATTACAAGTCAGGTAAAGCTTATTGGATTGATTTAATTAGTAATTAATTTAAGATGGCACTTTAATTATGCAAATAGACGAAAGTATTTGAAAGCAATAGCGAATTATTAATGCTGAAAAAAGTTTATTTCAAGTGGCAACAGTTTATTAGACTGATTTTAAAGTGTTGCAGAAATTATTACAGAAAGCCGATTTAGTTACCAATTGATAAAAAAAAGACAGAAATATTGATATTGCAAGAGAGTGATTTAACTCTATTTTGAATGGTAGACAAATTTAATATCACAGTTAACATGCAAGAGAAGGTGTTGATTTATTTTAAGTAGAAATTATTTATTTTAGATAGAGAATATTCATAGCAAACTGAAAACATACTGAAAATTTATTAGAAGCCTATAAATATGCTAATTAATGATTAACATACTTAAAGTGCTTAGTGTGATTAATTAAACATGCTGAAAATTATGAGTGATTTTAATAAGCTGAATAATTTGATTTTATTATATCCTAGACATGATTTTTTAGTGTGGCTGAAAAACCAAAATATTGCATAATACCTACAGGCATGATTTTTCTAAACCCCAAATGATAGATAAAGTAAAAATAACCTTATGATGTTATTAAGAAAACCTATAGGCATGTCATCTATTTCAATTAAATCAATTGTTAAACACTACAAACATAACTTTATGGCGGGCTGAATTTATGCATTTCTAGACATTTTTATTGACATGTAAATATTAATCTAGACCTAAAGCCATGACTTCTAAATTAAATAAACCAACTAACTTGCTCAAATTATTATATTAAAATCCTAGAGGCATGATGTCTAAATGTTATTAATCAATTTCCAAATTTTAACAACATTAGCGTATGAGACAAGATTCTACCAATTCAAGATCAAGCAAATTTGAATATATATTCATGATAAGTTGATTAATCTAATAGGGTTATAAACAAAGGTTGATTTTAAGCCAATATTAAGATATATTCTAATATGCTTGCAAGGTTTATGATTTAAGCAACATAGACAGAATTTTAGCAACCATACATAACGAAATAAACTAAACTAAAAAAAAGGAAAGAAACAATTAGCACGTATATCCCCCCCCCCCTTAGACGATTCCCCAAATTATTTCATATATAGGAGAGAGTTAGAGGTTTATACAAATATTAGAAATCGGAATAAATAATATATACAAATTCAAAATGCATAAATTAAATAATCTCGTCTCATAACAATTCTTCATAATCTGAACTTTAAGGTCAGGACCCTGCTAAAGCAAAGACAGATGTAGCCAAATATATATAAGAGTGAACTTGAATAATAAAATAGCCGACCACACATATATGGTTCAAAGGGTGTACGTAACATTCGAACAAGCAAACACCAAGCCATACAAAATATTATCACAAATAAGAGAGGGACAAAGAGAACTAACTCGGATGCTCCCTTTTAATTTGTTCATCCATTATGGACTCATGTATAAAAACTAATAGACTTTGATGCAAAATTAGAAGTTTAATATGTGCGGAGAGCACTAACCTATTATGCAGTTTAATAAAATGACAATGAAGTACTAAGCAAAGTTTCCACCCAAACAGCAACACGGCAAAGAGAGAGCCTTTTTCATTTGCGAGGATTCTTCTTTTCTTTTTAAGTGTAGAGAGAGTAATTGATATTTGCTAAAATGTTCAAGTCCTCTAGAATATGAGGGGAGGAGTCACTTTTATAGTGGAAGAGGGTACATATATGGGAAATAAATAATTTAAGGAGCATTTAAATATTATTTTTCCTAAAATAAGAGAGGACAAAATCAGTCCAAATCAAATAAAGTTTTACCAAAATAAAACAAGTAACAATTATCTTACTCATAAACTAAGGTACAAAAATTAATTAATACCGCCAATCAATATTACACATCACAAACAAAAAAAGAAAATATTATTATTTTAGGAAGGATAATATCATGGTTCAAATCAATATTACAAGTTATTAGTCATGCACATTTGATCAAGGAATAAATACGGCAATAACATCAATACAATATAATTAAGGTAAAGAAATCAATTAAGGTTACCATATTAGCTATAATATTATCATTTGAAGACACTTTAAAAGATGACTATTCAAGGGAAGGAATAAATTTATGTCCCCAATCCCCTACCACAGTGAAACAGTGAGCAAATTGGTAAGAATCAATTACTTCAGCATAGAGGATAACTAAATAAGTCCAAATCAGTGACTAGAGGGAATGATCAAAATAGTAAATTAAACATCTATTATCAACATTATCAAATCAATTTACGAGAGCAAGTATCAAGGTGCCAATCACAAAGGCCAATTAGTAAGATAAAGAATATGCAATTAAACATTATCCTAATCAACTCCAAAATTAATTCGATAACATTCTACACTATAATTAAGCTAGACAATCAATTTCAACATGGTGGAAGCCAATTAAGGAATGAAAATATGCAAAGATTAGTGGACAAAAAAAAATTCAGATTAAAACCAACTGTTGAAAAGAATCAGTGATTAGCAAGTTAATACAAGTATAGGTTCAAAAGCTATCAACCCAAAAGTTTATGTATACAACGGAACGAATTCCTATCATTCAAGCATCAAGCACATAAAAGCAATCATACAAAAATACAACAAAAAAATAGGAACAACATAGGGTTAAATAGATGAAGTAATGATTGATAAAAAAATTACCAAAGATGGATCTGTTGAGATCCGTCGAACGACCCAAAGTTGGACTTCGCCGGAGCTGTTGTTTGCTGTCCGAAGTAACTGCTGGACGGAGCAGTTGTTGCAGCTGTTTTCTCGCCAAGCTGCTGCTACTGTCATGGAGTTGCTGCTCCGCCGATCGGAGATGCTGGAATTGTCGTTGATGTTGTTGTTGCTGCTCGCAGGAGCTGCTGTCCAACAGACAGCTTGGCCCGGCAAGGAGAGGAAAGCGGCCGATCTTATTCTTCTTCTTGTTGGAGAGGAGCAAAGAGAAGGGCTCGTCGATCAGAGCTGGCTGGTTTTTCGCCGGCATCGCTGGCCTCATGCGGCTGCTGCCTTCGTTGGCTTGCCCCTGAAAAAAATATAGTGAAAGGAAGGGACAGGGGAGAGAAAGAGGAGAAGGGAGGAAGGCTCGCCGGCATTCGCTTCTCGTCG